>JAAALK010000082.1:45376342-45503604 GCA_019279435.1 Zizania palustris | reverse complement strand
TATATAAGCCATAGTCAGGGTCGATGTAACTAAAGCAAGTGAATATCCATCTATTTCCCTTTCCTACTCTTCCAAGAAAACCTACGGCTGAGGGGGTAAAACACTCGCCGGAGACAAACGGACCGCGGCTACGAACTACGCAGCCTAGGTCCGCTACCCAGGGGCCTGAGGCCCTTGACAACCTGGTATCACGATCCCGGCGATCCTCATCCGCGCGATCTTCCTCTCACCGCCGCAGCCACCAACACATGGGTGACGACCTCAGGACCACCTTGGAGAGCTCGCGGCCAACCTCGTCCCTGCAAACCGCCGTCGAGGCCAATGCAGCGGCGATCCAGGCCCTGGCTTCCGACCCAACGTCCTCCGCTCCAACGGGCCCCGCCCGGGGAACCGGCGAACCACCACAGCGATCGGCCCGCCACGGTTTCAAAAGTTGGATTTTCCCCCGTTACGACGGCAAGTCCGACCCCCTCATCTTCATCAATCGCTGCGAATCATACTTTCATCAGCAGCGCATCATGGAGGAGGAAAAGGTGGTGGATGGCGTCATACAACCTTGAAGATGGGGCGCAACTGTGGTACATGCAAGTCCAGAGGGGACGAAGGGACCCCGCCGTGGCACCGGTTCAAAGAACTGCTCAACCTGCGCTACGGGCCGCCCCTGCGTGCCGCTCCCCTATACGAGCTCGCGGAATGCCGCCGCACTTCCCACCGTCGCGGAGTACCAGGACCGTTTTCAGGCGCTCCTGGCTCGCGCCGGACCTCTCAACGAGGAGCAACGAGTGCAGGCTGTTCACAGGAGGTCTTCAGCCACCACTCAGCTTCGACGTGCGAATCCTCAATCCGCAGTCCCTCGCGGGCTGCCATGAGCCTGGCACGGCAACTAGAGCTGCGAGAACAGTACACCCACGGCGCAACCCCGCCCAGCCGGCCGTGGCCTCCTGCCTGCTCCTACCTCACGTCCAGCGCCACCGGCACCGCCAGTACCCAAGGCCGACACATCTACGGTCACCGTGGAGGGCCGTCCGGTCAAGCGACTGACCCTGGCAGAACAAGAGGAGCGCCGCCGCCTCGGACTATGCTACAACTGCGATGAGAAATTTGGCCGGGGGCACAACCGCGTATGTAAGCGGCTGTTCCTCCTGGACTGCGCCATGGAAGACGACGACGAAGAGGCAATAGGGGATGAACTGGCGGAGGAGTCGCCTACCTTCTCCCTGCATGCCATCGCGGGAGTCCGGTTCACCGACACCATGCAGATCGACGTAAAACTCGCCGACAACCCCTTCATCGCGCTCCTGGACTCCGGGTCTACTCACAATTTCATCTCCGAGTCCGCGGCGCAGCGATCCGGCCTGCCCATCCAACACCGGCCCCGCCTCACAGCTACGGTGGCAAATGGCGAGCGGGTGGCGTGCGTGGGGGTCATACGTCAAGCGGCGGTCACTATTCACGGCGACAGTTTCCACGACGATCTGTTTGTTATGCCTCTTGCAGGTTACGACATAGTTTTGGGAACCCAGTGGCTGGCGAAGCTGGGCCCTATCCTTTGGGATTTTGGCGGACGAAGCATGACCTTCAAGTGGCATGGCAAGTCCATCTGTTGGCAGGGAGTGCCTAGTACCACGACGTCCTCCGTCCACACCATCTCGGCCACGCCAACTCTACTGGATGAACTGCTCGCCTCTTTCGCCGACATCTTCGCCGAACCTCACGGCCTACCGCCGCACCGATCTCGGGATCATGGCATCACGCTACTCCCGGGCGTGCCACCGGTCGCGGTACGTCCCTATCGCTACCCGGCACGACACAAGGACGAGCTGGAGAGCCAGTGCGCCGCAATGCTGGAACAAGGGCTCATCCGGCCAAGTTCTTCGGCGTTCTCCTCGCCGGTCCTCCTCGTCAAGAAACCTGACGGATCATGGCGGTTCTGCGTCGACTATCGCGCCCTCAACGCCATCACCGTCAAAGACGCTTTTCCTATCCCGGTCGTCGACGAGTTGCTGGATGAGCTCCACGGTGCCAAATTCTTCACCAAGCTCGATCTTCGCTCAGGCTATCATCAGGTCCGCATGCGCGCCGACGACATCGCCAAGACGGCGTTCCGAACACATGACGGCCTGTACGAGTTCCTGGTCATGCCATTTGGCTTGTGCAACGCCCCGGCAACATTCCAAGCGCTGATGAACGACATACTACGACCTTTTCTGCGTCGTTTCGTCTTGGTATTCTTTGACGACATTCTGATTTACAGTTCATCGTGGGCTGATCACCTACGCCACCTTCGGGCCATCTTCACGATACTACAACAGCACCGGCTCTTCGTCAAACGCTCCAAATGCGCTTTTGGTGAACGTTCCATTGCCTACCTAGGACATGTCATCTCCGACGTGGGCGTCGCCATGGACTCCGCTAAGGTACAAGCGGTCTGCGACTGGCCACAACCCCGTTCGGCTCGCGCAGTGCGGGGATTCCTAGGCCTCGCAGGCTACTACCGCAAATTTGTCCAGGACTACGGCTCCATTGCGGCTCCACTAACGGCGCTGCTCAAGAAGGACGGGTTCTCCTGGAACGACGAGGCGGCTACAGCTTTTCAGGCCCTAAAAGCGCGGTTACATCGGCACCGGTCTTGGCGCTACCGGATTTCGCCCCGGCATTCATCGTCGAGTGCGACGCGTCGACATACGGTTTCGGAGCAGTGCTGATCCAAGACAAGCATCCCATCGCCTACTTCAGCCGACCGGTGGCACCACGTCATCGCTCCCTCGCGGCGTACGAGCGAGAACTCATCGGCCTTGTGCACGCCATTCGACATTGGCGGCCGTATCTTTGGGACGGCGTTTCACGGTGCGGACAGACCACTACAGCCTTAAATTTCTGCTTGATCAGCGCCTCGCCACAATTCCACAGCATCATTGGGTCGGCAAGCTCCTAGGCTTCGATGTCGCCGTCGAATACAAGCCCGGGGCCCTCAACACAGTGGCGGATGCCCTCTCCCGCCGCGACACAGAAGAGGAAGCCACAAGCAGCACGGTTATGGCCGTCTCGGGACCGCGCTTCGACTTCATCACACGTCTCCGAAACATTCAGGCCACCGAACCAGCGCTGGTCGCCCTCCATGAGGAGTTGGCAAGGGGGTCACGGGCTACACCGTGGGCTCTCATCGACGACTTGGTGACCTATGACGGGAGGCTGTACGTACCACCGGCATCTCCACTCTTGCAAGAGCTGTTGGCAGCGGTCCATGAGGACGGCCATGAAGGGGTGCAACGCACCTTACACCGTCTCCGACGAGACTTTCACTTCCCCGACATGCGCCGCATCGTTCAAGACTTTGTGCGCGGCTGCGCCACATGCCAAAGGTACAAATCAGACCTACACCCGGCGGGACTTCTCCTCCCGCTCCCCGTTCCGACAGCTGTCTGGGCGGACATTAGCCTTGATTTCGTGGAGGCGCTACCACGAGTCCGAGGCAAATCAGTCATCCTCACGGTGGTGGACCGCTTCAGCAAATATTGCCACTTCATCCCACTCGCCCATCCGTATTCCGCGGAATCCGTGGCACAGGCGTTCTTCACCGACATTGTACGTCTCCATGGGGTGCCGCAGTCCATGGTCTCCGATCGGGACCCCGTATTCACTTCAACGTTCTGGAAGGAACTGATGCGCCTTCTGGGCACCAAGATGAACATGACATCGGCTTTTCATCCGCAGTCCGACGGCCAGACGGAAGCTGCTAACCGTGTTATCACCATGTACCTCCGCTGTTTTACAGGTGATCGTCCCCGCCAATGGCTCCGTTGGTTACCGTGGGCGGAGTACACATACAACACTGCCTACCAGTCGTCCCTCCGTGAGACACCCTTCCGAGTAGTCTATGGGCGGGATCCTCCGTCCATCCGGTCCTATGAACCAGGCGACACTCGCGTGGCAGCAGTGGCCAAGACGATGGAAGAACGAGAAGAATTCTTGGCTGATGTGCGGTTCAGACTGGAACAAGCACAAGCTGTCCAAAAGCACCACTACGACATAAATCACCGCCAAGTCTCCTACATAGTGGGCAACTGGGTACTGCTCCGCCTTCGACACCGCCCAGTTGCCTCTCTGTCGCCGGCGGTCAAGGGCAAGCTTCAACCGCGGTTCTTCGGACCCTACCGCGTCAAAGAACTCATCAACGAAGTTGCTGTTCGTCTTGAGCTCCCTCCTCGCGCCAAGCTCCATGACGTCTTTCATGTTGGCCTATTGAAGAAATGGGTGGGCGAACCGCCAGCAGCTCCGCCACCTCTGCCCAACATCCATCATGGTGCGGTGGACCCTGCACCAGAACAGGTGGTGCGCGCCCGTATGGCTAGAGGCGTCCGTCAAGTGCTTGTCCACTGGAAGGGCCAGACCGCGGCATCGGCGACATGGGAAGATTTGGACTCCTTCCGCGACAAGTACCCCGACTTTCAGCTCGAGGACGAGCTGGATCTCGAGGGGGGGAGAGATGTCATGTGGGGCCGCACCTACAGCAGGCGTCGGCGGGCCCGCGACGTGCGCAGGGCAGCCAAAGGGCCGGCGCCAGGAGATTTGGATAATTAGTTGGGATTTGAATAATTAGTTGAGATTTGAATAATTAGTTGAGATTTGAATAATTAGTTGAGATTAGTTAATTGGTTGCTATAAAATAGGGGATTAGCCCGCATGGGAGTCTTTTGGGTGGCTATATAAGCCATAGTCAGGGTCAGATGTAATCAAGCAAGTTGAATATCAATCTATTTCCCTTTCCCTACTCTTCCAAGAAAACCTACGGCTGAGGGGTAAAACCTCGCCGGAGACAACGGACCGCGGCTACGAACTACGCAGCCTAGGTCCGGCTACCCAGGGGCCTGAGGCCCTTGACAAATAGCCTATCTATTTTGTTGGGTTTAATCCCACATCGAGTATCGATGGTGGGAGAATACAACTTAAATAGAGGGGCAGCCCTCACCCATCAAGCTAGTCTTTTAGGTTGAGTAGGCCCAGAATTTAAGTTGTGGCTCCGGTTGAACCTGCAGGTGTGCAGGCTAGGCTCGAACTAGGCGAGCCATCTCATGTAGTGGGTCGGGCTCCAACAGTGGTATTAGATATTTAGATTATTTGCAACGCATAGAACAATATGCTAGCATGGGGTTATAAAAATCGAACAGTAGACTAGATTTATTCAATTGTGAGCATAGATTATCATCAACTGACCTGAACGGCTGCTCCAAGTGCAACAACTTCATCAGGGTTGACAGTCACGTTCGGATCCTTTCCAGTCATTTTCTTCACAAGATCCTGAATGGCTGGAATTCTGGTGGATCCACCCACAAGGATCACCTCATCAATATCTTTAAATGACAACTTTGCATCTCTAAGGGCATTGTCCACAGGAGTCCTCACCCTAGAAGACAGTTGATAAAACATTAGCAGCATGTGGTTTTTTATATCATCAGAACAGAATCATCATATATCCAGAAGTAGTTAAGTGCATATAAGAAATACATGTATGTATGGATGTACCTGTCAAGTAAATCCGAACATAGCTCCTCAAATTTAGCCCTGGTAAGAGTTGCCTCAATATGCTTGGGCCCATCAGCAGTAGCAGTAATGAATGGTAAGCTGAAAGAATATAAACAGGTTAAAACCAAATGAGGGAATCAAGGATTTGCTATTCCCCAACAGTCCAACAGCTCAATGCTGACAGCAAAGCAGGACGGTCAAGCAAGCTAACCTAATATTTGTTTGAGTCAAGGATGATAGCTCCATCTTTGCCTTCTCAGCTGCTTCCGTAAGACGCTGCAGGGCCTGCTTGTCTTTTAGTAGGTCAATACCCTCATCATTCTTGAAGTTCCCCGCTAGCCAGTCAACAACTCTCTGAAATGAGAATGACTTGTGAGCATGTACATCTTGCAGAAAAGTAAGAAACCAATGCTGAAAGGTCTAGCAGCTGCAGAAAATTATCATAAATCTAGACGAAGTAGATATACTACTCTACAAAATAAGCTACCGAGATGAGAAGCAAAAGATTACAAGCATTGATTCTCTTTATTTCATCAAAATGTAAATGTTTACTGTGGATTCTAATTAACCCAGTGCATATAAAGTGTTAGGACCGGCATCCCCTATGGGAGGTGCTGGCCCTAGAGAGGCCCAAGGGGGCTAACTGCTAGTAGTTATCTATTTCAGTTATTCTGTTTTCAGATTAGAGATTAGATTCAATTCAGTTCTAGATAAAATTGTATTAGGACTATAAGTACCCCTTAAGGGCTATGGAATAAATCAGACCTGAGCAACCTATTAGTTGCCGGGTTTCTCCCTATCCTCCCTGCCCAGCTGGTCAGTGCCCTGGCGGCCGACCCTCCCCCTAATCACCTGTATAATCTACGCCCAAGGAAGCCAAGCTCTATCAATCTGGTATCAGAGATGCCAGGCTCCAAAGATGACGACCCGTCCCGCACGGCGACGTCGGCGGCAACCACAGAAATTTCAAAGCCGATCAACAAGGTGCTGACCGAATTGGTGCACTCGGTGGCTGGCATTCAGGCTTACCTGGCGGCGCGGGATGGCCAGTTTGCCTTCGGCCAAACAAGAGCAAGCTCGGCGGCGCTAGGGCCGCCCCTTCCGCTAGGCCTCACCTCCATGCCGCCGCCCCTGTCAACTGTGGTTTCCACTGCTGCGCCTCCACCCATGCCCATTCATCAGATCAGCTTCCCACACTCTCCCTCACCGATTCCGGCCATGGGACTGCACGCCACCGGTCTGCCCATGGGCGGCATCTAGGGGCTTCGACAAGACGCTCCACCTCCCTTTCCCGGGCCGCAGCAAGGCAGCGAGGCCGCGCCGACCGTCGGCGTACCCCGCTTCTACAAACTCGATTTCGCCACGTACGATGGATCGGAGGACCCCCTCACGTGGTTGAACAGCTGCGAGCAATTCTTCCACAGGCAACGCGCCCTTGCATCAAATAGGGTGTGGCTCGCATCGTACCACCTGACCGACGCGGCCCAGACATGGTACTATGCCCTGGAGCAAGATGAGGGAATGCCCAGCTGGGACCGATTCAAGGAGTTATGCCACCTGCATTTCGGTCCTCCCGTGCGCATTAACAGATTGGCGGAGCTCGCACGTTTCGGAGGCCTCAAAATCATCACAGCCTACCTTGGTCCCGACCGCACGACGAGCTCATCGCAGAGCGGGACGTGAGCTCCTCGAGCCTCACGGCGTCGAGATTCCCGGCCACGAGGATGGCCGGCTTCCCCAAGGCAGCCCCACCGACGGGCGCAGATGGACCCGCGCTCAAACGCGTCGAGCGCAGCTGGAGCTGAGACGGAGGGCCTCACGACGTCGAGCTTCTCGGCCACGAGGGCGGCCGGCTTTGCCAGGGTGGCCCCGCCGACGGGCGCGGACGGGCCCACACTCAACGCGGCGAGCGCAGTTGTGGCTGAGACGGAGGGGGCAGGCGCCGCGCTCTATGGGGTCGAGACGAGGACGCGCTGGAGGTTGGGGCTGTGGTCTGGGACAGCGCCGCCAGGGAGATTGGGGCACAGAAGATTGGGGCGAAAATCCTGTTCTACCACAGAAACAGAAGTTTCCTAAACGGACACAGATTGGGGCACAAGAATTTCTGCCACAGAAAATCTTGTTCTGCCACAGAAGATCCAAACTGTTCAGGGAGTCATTTGCTACGCGCACCCCGTTTCGTATACCAGAAAATAATGTTCAGCTGTTCGCATTACGCGACTCTGCTTATCCAGATTTTCAGCTCGAGGACGAGCTGATTTCTGAGGGAGGGAGAGATTGTTATGTGCAACTGCACAATTATTTGGAATTAGTTAGATAAGATTAGTTAGATTTAGATAAGATTTGTTATTTCTGTTTTAAAGATAGAGATAAGGTTAGCGAATTAGATTGTATTAGGACTATAAATACCCCTTAAGGGCTATGGAATAAATCAAGCAGAAGGAATTATTGAGTTCCTCCTCCGCTCCTACCATAAAGCCTCACAATAAAGAGGGAAACTATGGACACCCAATTACCAAATTTATTATTATTTCTCTTCATTGTCCCCCAGAAAGACTAGAAACAAAGACTTAAAGAAAAAGCATAGAAGATACATATAACATATACATAGTACCGAATCAACTGCCCCCGCTTATCGCTCCCCTAATCACTCAGAACTAAAACTAAAAACTAATCAGGGATTTGTGTGGGGTAACTACCTCATTAAGAAACTAATAGAGATTCTGAATCAATTATTAGCAGTTAACATGACAAGTGTATAGTTGAATCCATGCCAGCGCAGTTAATATTGTTATCTTAGTTTTTATATATTCGAGCAAAACAAGGTCGTTGAACTTTTTGTAGAAAAAAACTAACCTTGTCAAAGTCATCACCACCAAGGTGAGTGTCACCTGATGTAGACAGCACCTCAAAACACCATCACCAACTTCGAGAACTGAAATAGTCAGAAAAGGTATAATTAGGAACTGAATTATGATCTAATATCTGGAAAGAATCAATTTAATTAAGCATATTTGACAGATAAACAAGTCAAAAAACACCCAGAATGATGAATAAAAAAATAATTCAATGAAAGAGATTTAATCTTATCAACACATCAACACACCAAATATGTATGGCCATAATATTACTATAATTATAATAGTCCCTTCAGTCAGGAAGTGTCCAACTCCAACAACCTACCTAGACATCATTCTCCTGTGACAAGCCATTGTTTAGAAATATGCTACTATTGACCTAAGAAGTAAGAACATAGCATTTGACCTGACAGTCCTCATGGTACTGTACAAAAAGTTGTCATGGCCAGCTTTGGTATTTGAAAATATGTTTCAATTATCAGAACTACAACACTGAATGTAATCAAACAATAAAAAATATTTGCCCATAACTGCAAGAAAGAAAATTTTGGACTACTTAGCTATGTTACTTCAATACAAATATTAGGGAGTGTGTAGAAAGCTCAATATACCACAAAAATCTTCAAAATTATGAATTGTACTTGAAAATGGTGTTCAGAAAGATGCCATAAGGTAGGATAGATACCTGAAACATCAAAGGTGCCTCCTCCCAGGTCAAAAACAAGAATGGTTTCATTGTTCTTCTTTTCAAATCCATATGCCAATGATGCTGCAGTAGGCTCATTTATGATGCGGAGAACTTCCAAGCCAGCAATCCGGCCAGCATCTTTTGTTGCAGTCCTTTGTGAGTCATTGAAATATGCAGGTACTGTGATCACTGCCTTTGTGACTTTGTCATTCAAGAACTTTGATGCATCATCCACCAGCTTTCTAAGCACCTGGAGAACATGTTCAACGCCCAGATCAAAAACAGTTTGAATAGAACTTAAGTTTCAAACATATGGGATTAAACAGTAACATCTCGAAACAGAGCTGAAAATCACTGCAGGGTCACTAATCTCTGTATAGACATAGTAGACTTCCAAAGAAATCCATGTTGATAGGCAATAGCCATACAGAAAACATGTGCATGCACAACCTATTTCAATTTTTCCCAACAGATTGAGTCACTCCATGTAGGATTAGTATGGATGGGAGAACACCAGTTGGAAATATTATACCAATGAAAACGAAGCAAGCACAAAGAAAACAGACAGGATTTGCACTGCAAGGACAACTTAAAACATGCACGAAGTTAAACTGGTTTCATATATAGAAGCTGCATCAACAATCAACATGCACATTGTTAGATATATACACAGAGCAAGGAGCTGCACTGCAAAGATCCACTGCATCTGTTCACCCTGTCAAGAATTGTTGTTGTTTATCTTAAATGTCTTTGATAGTCTTATGAAGAATATTCTATACAAATCAGACAAGTTGGGATCCTATTTGTGACTTGTGAGACACCAAAAACACTACAATGGAGGCCGTGCTTTTATTGACATCGAGCAAAGTCAAGGCAAGATTAAGTAATTAATCTACAGCCCACTTTTCATATAACTTTATGGGATTAATCAATCAATTTTTCATAAAACTTCATGGATAGTTATAGTTAAAATCCTATAAGCTAGAAATCAAATTTCGTCATATGTAAACACTGCAATGGAATTGTAACAAGACATTCCTAAATTGAAGCATAGTTCCAGTACAAGGAAAAGAATGCACGGGGACTACAAAACAGTAGAACGAAAAACACAAGCAGCCCCAAAAGTTAAGGTAAGCCCTGTACCTGAGCAGAGATTTCCTCGGCGGCGAACTGCTTGCCAATGGCGGGGCAGTCGAGCTTGACGTTGCCGTTATCGTCCCTAATTACTCGGTAGGAGACCTGCTTGGACTCCTCGTCGACCTCGTTCATCTTGCGGCCGATGAAGCGCTTCACAGAGAAGAAGGTGTTCTCCGGGTTGACGACCGCCTGCCGCTTGGCGATCTGACCCACCAGCCGGTCTCCGGACTTGGTGTAGGCGACGACCGACGGCGTGGTCCGCGCGCCCTCGGCGTTGGTAACGATCGTCGGCTTGCCGCCCTCCATGGCCGCCACCGCGGAGTTGGTGGTCCCGAGGTCGATCCCGACCACCTTTTCGCAAGCCACCCGCAGCGGGCGCCACCTCCGCCCCCCGCGGCCGTACACCGCCGCCGCCGCCGTGCGGACGGAGACGGATGGGTAGGGCCGCCGGCGGCCCTGGTGTGCGAAGAACGGGGTCGAGGTGGGGAAGGTCGTTGTCGCCATGACTGCCGAGACGAAGCGAGCGCGATAAGAGGTAGAGGTAGAGCTCGTGAAACCCTAGGAAGTGAGGGAGGAGAGGGGAGCGGACGTGGTGGATCCGTGGATACCAGCGGTGGGCGGTGAAGGTTTTCCAGGGATCGGGAGAAATGGCGACAGGTTGGAGGACGATAACGAATTTTTTTAAAATAATATTTTTTTAAAAAAAATCAAATATTTTTTAAAATTTTCAAACGGATACATATTTAATTTTTTTAAAAATATTATTTAATAAATTCGGAAGATAAGAAATTAAGCATAATGAAAAAAACAGACCGTTGGTCGGTTCATCGGGCGGTTTATTCGTCTGATAGTTTGTTGTTTAACGGTTGTATTGTTGATTTTTTTATTTATTAATATTATATGTATTTTGTATTTTTGTATTAGTTAATATATAAATAATATATTCTAATGAAAAATGTATATAATTATGATCTGAGCCGTAGCTTAGGAGTGGTCAGCACTTAGAGCATCTTAAAAAATGTCTTAAATTTATTCACTAAAATCTTACATAGGAACCATCCATCTCTATATTCCCTAAAAACCAACTTGCTACACATCAGTCTTCCTATTTTTTCGATCCTTGTTTTAAAAATTAACTCATTCCAAAGTCCAGACAAGTACTGCAACCAACCATACAAATACTTTAACCAGCCATCAAAACTCACGTACAAAATTTCAGTTCGCTGTATTCATAACATATTCACAAATACTCATTCCAGACATACAAAATGTCAAAGTTTCAGTAAACTGCATTGCAAATCAGATACAAAATTTCAGTTTACTCTCGTTCCAGCCATACAAAACTCAAATACAAAATTCCAGGCATATACTCATTTCAGTTCCTTTGCTAGTGACCAGATTCTTTTCCACAGCCTCTCTGGTTTGCAACAGTACCTGCAAAAACTAACACAGAAAACAGATAACATCATAACATCAACAGACATGATAATAGAAAAACAGAAGCAATAATCTGGACTTGGCATAGTAGTTCATGACCTTGCTATTTGACAGAAAAAGAAAACATTCCAGGAAATTCAGTCATATATACAATTCAGTCATAGTAGTTCATGCCTTTCTGGACCGAGCCATCGCTGAACAACCATACACGCGTTGTATCTGGAATGAAAAACTACAGAGAGTGAAAAGAAGGCACGCAAATCGGAAGAACAGCCGGCCAATGTAAATAGGGAACAAGAAAATTAATCTTACTTTTGAGAGAGATTAGAGATGATTTAGGGGATTGTTTAGGAAAGGGGTTTACTTAGGGCTACTGTTGGAGCTTATTTTTTTTTTCCAAAATACCTAAGTTTAAATTTAGGTAGTTATTTAGGAACTCTCTTAGAGATGCTCTTAGGGGGTGGTCAGCGGTTTCACGTTCTATTTTACTACCGGTTCTTTTCACCTTTTCCTCGCGGTACTATTTCGCAAGCTGTGAGTGAGGCAAAGGGTCGTGCCTATGATAATCTTTACCGAAGACTAAGTACAAAAGAAGGGGAGAGGGATATCTATAAGATGGCTAGGATTCGGGAAAGGAAGACAAGGGACCTCAACCAAGTTAAATACATTAAAGATGAGATGGATCAACTCTTGGTGAAAGGACAAGACATCAAACAGAGGTGGCAGAGGTATTTTGACAATCTTTTCAATGGTGAGAATGAGACTATGGACACACAATTGGATGACTCCTTTGATGATTTAAATAGATGCTTTGTACGCAGGATCCAAGAGTCAGAAGTCAAAGAAGCTTTAAAGAGGATGAAAGGGGGCAAGGCGATGGGTCCGGATGGTATCCCAATAGAGGTGTGGAAATGCCTTGGGGATATTGCTATCGTTTGGCTAACCAAGTTGTTCAACCATATTTTTCGATCAAACAAGATGCCCGATGAGTGGAGGAGGAGTACATTAGTACCAATCTTCAAGAACAAGGGAGATATTCAAAGTTGTACCAACTATCGAGGGATTAAGCTTATGAGCCACACTATGAAGCTTTGGGAGAGAGTTATTGAGCATCGCCTAAGAGGAATGACGCATATCACCATGAACTAATTTGGATTCATGCCTAGAAGGTCAACCATGAAAACAATTTTTTTAATAAGACAGGTCATGGAGCGGTATAAAGAGCAGAAGAAGGACTTGCACATGTTTTTTATCGACTTGGAAAAGGCCTATGATAAAATACCTAGGAATCTCATATGGTGGGCATTGGATAAGCATAAAGTCCCAACAAAGTATGTTGCGCTCATTAAGGACATGTATGACAAGGTTGTGACTAGTGTCAGAACAACTGATGGTGATACAAATATTTTCCCGATTAACATAGGACTACATCAAGGTTCAACTTTGAGCCCTTATCTATTTGCCTTAGTGATAGATGAGGTGACGAGGGATATACAAGGAGATATCCCTTGGTGTATGCTTTTCGCTGACAATGTAGTTCTAGTAGATGAAAGCCGGGAAGGAGTAAATAGAAAGCTAGAGTTATGGCGTCAGACCCTAGAGTCAAAAGGATTTAAAATTAGCAGGACCAAAACCGAGTATATGAGATGTGACTTTGGTACTACAATTAGTGAGGATGGAGATGTAAGCTTGGGAGGCCAAGTAGTACCAAAGAAGGACACCTTCCGTTATTTGGGATCGATGCTTCAGAGAGATGGTGATATTGATGAAGATGTTAGCCATAGGATCAAAGCGGGGTGGATGAAATGGCGTCAAGCATCGGGAGTCCTATGTGACAAGAGAGTGCCACAGAAGTTGAAAGGCAAGTTCTACAAGACGGCGATTAGGCCTGCTATGTTATATGGGGCTGAGTGTTGGCCTACTAAGAGGCGGCATATCCAACAACTATGTGTTACAAAGATGCGTATGTTGCGTTGGATATGTGTGCACACAAGATTGGACCGAGTGAGAAACGATGACATACGCGATCGGCTAGGAGTAGCGCCAATTGAAGAAAAGCTTATGCAACACCGGTTGAGATGGTTTGGGCATGTCCAACGGAGACCCCCAGAGGCACCGGTGCACAGAGGTATCATAAGACGGGTCAATAATGTGAAGAGAGGTAGAGGGCGACCAAACTTGACATGGGAGGAAGCAATCAAAAGAGACTTAAAGGAATGGAATATCCCAAAGGAGTTGTGTTTGGATAGAAGTGCTTGGAAAGAAGCTATCCACGTGCCCGAACCGTGATTAGGCCTTTTCCCTTTTAGTGCTCTTAAAAGCTTTTCCCCTCTCCTTTCTCTCCCTCTCTTTTTGGTGACTTCTTGTTGGGTTTCAACTCTAGCCTACCCCAACTTGCTTGGGACTAAAAGGCTTTGTTGATGTTGACTATTTCGCTATCGGTCATCCAACAGTATTTAGCCTTGCAAGGTGGTCCTTGCTGATTCACATGGGATTCCACGTGCCCCATGCTACTCGGGTCAGAGCGTAAGCTAGTGATATTTTCGGCTACTGGACTTTAGCCATCTAGAGTGCGGGACTCAACCGCTTCGCCTAGCAGCACAACACTTGTATTGCTCTCTATATCATAATATTATAGTTTACACTCGCAGGAGATGATATGTCAATTATTGAGTCTATAGACAATACAATGATTAGTTAATACTTGTGTGAGATGATGTGTTCACCATCTAAACCCATAAACTAGATGATAGAATGTCAAATAATCAAAATCATTTGTTTTGAGCGTCGAATCATCGAATATTTCTAATCAAGGTCGCCTCTATCACTCAACATGATACGTATTTCGTCGGTTGAACCTTATTGTTTATTCCTCATTTAATCAGTTGATTAATTAAGCACCCTTCCAGTATTAGGTGAATTGATTTGATCCAATTTCAGTTATATCTCCCAATTAAAATAAACACTTTGTATCAAAATTACACGTAAACACATGTCCCCCTGTTTTTTTAATATTAAAAAAGACAAACCATCAAACGAGCATGACTGTAACCGATGTGTTCTTAAGGCGACGATAAATAAGCATAAGCCGTGTTTTAAATTTCTCAAGGTGATCATAAATAAAATCTGCTAATAACTCCTTCAAGTGTCTTGCAAAACAATGTGATTATGCATTTTCAAATATTTTCATCAAGAGCTCTAAGATTCGTACTAAATCTGATGTTTATATGGCATAATAAAATAATTATTTTCAATCTATTCAAGATTATTTAAACTAGATTTAACCAATTCAAAAAAAATCTGGATCTCAAATTGAACGGAAGGCTTAAGGAGTGTTTGGTTCAATGGATTAAAATTTAATCTGTGTCACATCGGATGTTTAGACATCAAATTGAAGGACTAAAAATAAACTAATTATAAAAACAATTGTAGATTTAGAGGATAATTCGTGAGACGAATTTATTAAGTCTAATTAATCCATGATTAACAAATATTTACCGTAGCATCACATTACCAAATCACGTCATATTTAGGTTCATTAAATTCGTCTCGCAAATAATTCAGAATGATTTTATAAATAGTTTAAATTTAATACTCTAAAATAATATTAAATATTTGATGCGCCTCAAACCAAACACTCCCGTAAATAACAGTATCGGTGCTTATCCTATAAATTAACTCCGCGCACCACGTGCCATGGCCGCCGCCGCAGCCGCCGCCGCGTTCCTCTCCACATCCGCCTGCGCCCTCCGCCGCCTCTCCTCCCCGGCGAGCGTTGTCTCCTGCTCCGCCCAGTTCAAGGTACCAACGTATAGGCCGTCGGGATACCTCACCGGATGTTTCCTTTCCATGATTCTTGGTTTTCATTCGCTCACCATTTTTCGGTTGGGGCTCTCTGATCTCACTCTGGTCTGTAGAGATTCGACCGAGTTCGCCGGTTCACGCCCGCCGCCATGTCTACGTCGTCAGGGCCGAAGGAGGCGCCGGCCAACAACCCAGGTCTACAGGCCGAGATCGACCCGGCGACCAAGGGCTACTTCATGCAGCAGACGGTAACCCCTCTTGCTGTAGTATGTTTCATACTGCTGGTTGATCAAACGTAGCTGCGTAATTTCAGTTCTACTCTCCAATTTGGTGGTATTGGAATTTGATTTGTGATTTGGAAAAAAAATTCCAGTCACTCGAAGCATGGTATTAAAACTGGGACTGGAGGCTGGAGCATTTAGTTACTAAGAAATAAGGAGCTCTATTATTGTCTCTTCCTCAACCTTTCTGCCCAGAGTTACTTGTTTTACAACTGCAATATTAGCTTGATCAACATGTTCCTGCAAATGTGCTCAGTTCAAGACTTGTAGTCTGGACCTGTGTGGAATGAAATAAATCATCTACATGGATGTAGCATATCATATACAATTTATCTAACCCTAAGCACTTTTTGCAGGCCAATAGAGAACCTATAATTCACCATAATACTTTGCACTCCTTTTTTGGGCAAAGGAATCTTAGGCTAATTCTTCATTTGAAATGATGAAATTGATATGGATCTAGATGCTAGTTTTCTTGAATTGCTACGAGGGTGCTGGGAATGCTTTGCAGTCAGCGTGGGACTTGGTTTGTTTTCGTCTGCTAAGCCTTGGATCTACCTTTGTGGACTGCCATTTTATTAGCAGTTATGGTCAACTATTGTGCTAATTTCTGTAATTTCTAATCAATTTTCTGTTCTTTTCCTCGCAGATGTTCCGTGTGAAGGACCCAAAAGTGAGCCTTGATTTCTACTCACGTGTGATGGGCATGTCGTAAGTTTTGTCCTTCATCTTTGTCCAATAATGTATTTATGCACATATAAAAACATTACCACCTCATCACTTCTCTTATGACGATTATTAAGTTTTTGATATCTGGGGGAAAAGAAGGTAGAATTGCTGTGCATTAACTATTAAACACATTCTATAGTTTTTCTTGCTGTAAATGTTGCAAAACTAGCAAAGTAATTGTGGTGGCTAGCATGGAAACAGTATTTGTACTGCGAAAGTGTGAAACTGAAACACATGTTGACCTCTTGCCTGAAAGAGAATAAGCTCTACTAGCTATATTAAATTCAAATATTCAATTTGGCATATTGCCAGTTGCATTTCGCATTGATTTTGATGTACAACTTGACAATGTTTGAATAAAATGGTACTGAAGTACACAAACTTCAGATTAGCTGCTTTAATTTGTTCGGTGTGTAAAGGAAACACAGTAGTTGGAGTCACACATTGATGAATTTAAAGTTCCAGCAGTCAACCACAGAAACTCATTTCATGAATGATGTTGTCTGAATATTAATAATATCTTCTGGAATGACTGTTGCTGAATATTAACATCTTCTGGAAATGGAATGACTGTTTCTTATTCATTGTTGCATTCATAAGCAATGGCTGAAGTGTTGAACTCATTACATTCTATTGAATAAAGAGTAAAACTTTGTGCATATGTGCTTTGTTTCATCTGAGTACCATGTCATGGTAGCTTGAGTTGCATAGTTGCATACTATCGTCTATTGTACATTCATGAGCAACATTCAACTAAGCACATTGTGCTATGGTTAAAGCCCCCCTAAGCAATCTAGCACCAATCGATTAGTTCTACAACATGCATAGTCACTCACACTCATCATTTTGCTGAGGCAAAGTACTTCCCTTACTTGTGTCAGTCGACCTTCTTTGTTCTGTGATAGTTAAGTACAGCGTGCATCCTCATTTCTGGGGCCATTAAACTTGCCAAAAAATGTCCTCCTTGATGTTATTTGTTATGTTTGTTTTCAGGATGATTTCAACATCCTTTTAGGATATGTTATATGATATCAAAACTTTGAAGTCAACTTAATGGTTTTTCCTTATTGTGTGATAATATTTATTGTTTTATTCAACCATAGATAGTTTGGCAAGATTTTGGTTGTTATGAGCTCCCTTATTTTATTTTTATTTTTATTCTCATAATTATTTGATCTTTCATACTCCCCCCCCCAAAAAAAAAGGCATATGGTACACCAGTAGTTTAAACAATAAATAATCATGTGAGGTTCTCATAATCTTTTGCACAATGAGTTTCTATAATTTACTTTTTGCAAAACAAAAACCTGGTAGGTTGCTGAAAAGATTGGATTTTCCTGAGATGAAATTCAGCTTGTATTTTCTTGGTTACGAGGTAAGTGTTTCTATTAATTGTCAGAAATGTAGATCAGTTGAACATAAGAGGTTACACAAACCAGTCAATGCTTTACAAATTAAAATTTGCACGTTAACTCTGCTTATAGAATGTGGCCTCAGCCCCAGCTGATCCTGTCAAGCGGACTGAGTGGACTTTTGGGCAAAAGGCCACACTTGAGCTCACACAGTATGTATTGTCTTGTTATTTTTTAATCTTTTAAACTCTATGTAATAATATCATTTATTTTCTGTCAATAGCAGTATAGCACAGATGCCTACTGACATTAACTCTTTGCAATATTGTAGCAACTGGGGCACAGAAAATGATCCTGAATTCAAGGGCTACCATAATGGGAATTCAGACCCTCGTGGTTTTGGTATGTGCAGTGAATATACAGTTGATATAAGTGTTTCTTTTTCTATCATTATATTACTTAATTTTGTCTTGCTGTCAGGATTGCTTAGCCTCCATAAGTCCCCCATAAGTCCATAACACTTGGTATTTTTGTTCATTTTGTTCATTCAGGTCATATAGGAATAACTGTTGATGATGTCTATAAGGCATGTGAGCGGTTCGAACATCTTGGAGTAGAGTTCGTGAAAAAACCAGACGATGGTAAAATTAAATTGTTTAGCCTTTTAGTTTTTACTCATCATCAGTATTGCATGATGTTGCATGTACAGCCCTGGTGCAGAATTGCTAATTTAATACAAATCAGGGTTCATGTTTTTAGAGAGAAGGATCTGAAATATGAATGTTTTTTTCCAATACAAACAAGAAAATTGATGTAGTTAAGAGTGTGTTTGGTTGCAGGAAAATGAGTTTAATGATAATCTTAACATCCCCATTCCCCATGTAATCTTAATAGTGGGATTTACTGTTTCAAAAGGAATTCTAATTCCACCAACCTATAATCTTAGTACATTGGAATCCTATATTCCTAACTAAAATACATGGGAATTAACTAGGATTACACCATGATTACTGGGAGTCCATATAAAATTCTTGTAAATAAAACACACCTTAAAAGGAATTTTGGTTAGATTTGTGGAATGAGAGAACGATGCAAACTGTGGAATTTTTTTAGCCCTTGCTTTATCCTGGCATTGCTCAAGCTCTACATTTTTTGGAATGGAGAAGTGGCGATGATACATTTTTTTAGAGAGCTTACTAAAATATGGGAGAGATATAATATAGTAGGATTGGAGAGCAAAGAAATATACCAAGGAAATCTTTTATGGAGCTCTTGATATGGATATTTAGGGAGGGATTCAGGGAATTCTTTACAGATGTGCACTTACCTATATGTTCCATGTTTCCCACTATTGGCTATTGTAATTTCTAAATTTCCATCTGCGCTTTTGCTCTCTTAATCTTAAAACTGAATATGGTTAGCTAGATCAATGTTTAATCATGGTACTATCCTTTAGCTAATCATGATCTGTTTGTTATGCTTAGGCTAATGTTTCTTTATCTAAGTTGCTTAGTGCAGCGAAATGTAATAGACGGTGTATATGGCTGCAGGTAAAATGAAAGGCATTGCATTTATCAAAGATCCTGATGGCTACTGGATTGAAATATTTGACTTGAATAGAATCGGGGAGGTGACTGCCACAGCATCATGAAGCATTAGAAGTCCGATATATGCTCGAATGGACGCCAATGGGATGCCATGAACCCTAATTGCGCAGCTGTGTGGTAATTTTCTTGTAAACATGCGAGATGGTAAAACAGTAGCCCACCAGTGCATGAGCACACATGCATGATCGTTTAGCAATAAGATTTAGACATTGGTGTCTTGTTTCGGCAATAATTAGGCATGGTTTTGTACTGTGTTGTCCGAATATGTTTGGTTTGTCCCATGCCTATAAATATAATGCGTTGGTACCGATAAAGCGGGGTTCTTAGCTTCCGTGTCCCAATAGTTGTTATTTTAAATCATAAAAGGATAATGGCACGTGTTTTAAATCATATAAGGATTACTGCTATTAGCAATAACATAAACTAGTATAATTTTGACTTCTTAATTAGTGTTTGTTGTTGAACGAAGCTAAATGGTATGAGACGGTCATGAATTGATAGGACTATGAATCGATAATAATTAGTTGTGGTTAATAGCATATAATTATAATTAATTTTTAGCTAAAAAATCTTAATAATCATTAATCTTAACTAATCATAAATAATTAGCATAGTTTCGCTTGTTTTTGCCATACTATTTTGAGGGCTTTGTATTGAATGATTTTGGTTCAAGCAACTAAACATTACTAAATTTCCTAGAGTCCATCAACGAAATCAAAAACCCCCTAAAGCAGTTTTTGGTTTGGTGTATGATGAAGAATAGAACGACACCAGAAAAATCAGTACTTAGTACCTATCTATAGGGAATATTTTATTTCTGGGAACAGTTTGGTTCCACTTAATTCTACCTTATCCCTCAAACCAAACAACATATTACCTCGACCAAACAACAGTATTCGTATCCAGGTCAGGTCGTACAGGAAAAACCAAAACTACCTAAATATATGGCATGTTTGGGACTACTTCACTCTCTTAAAATTTGCTATACTCCACGGAATTCACATAGAATCAGATCTAGAGTGGAGTTGCTGCTCCACTGTGGAGTATTTGCACTTGTTTGACTTGCGGAGGGAATTTAGATTCAAGAATAGTAGAATTTGGTAGGAATGTATTATTTTACCCCGGAGTTTATTCATAAATCTCTAATTATATTATTTTTAATATCCATTATATAAAATATATTAAATTAGTACTTCCTTCATTAAATTTTAAATAACGTCGTTGACTTTTATCACAAACTTTGATCATTCATCTTATCAAAAAATTATGTAAATATACAAAAATATAAGTTATAATCGAAGTACCTTCAATATTAAAACAAATTATAACAGAATAAATTATATTTCATTTTTTTGAACAAGATGAATAATCAAAATTTGTGATAAAAGTCAACAGTAACATTTAAAAAGTTAATATAGATAGTACTAAATGAAAAAGTAATAAATATTAACTAAAAAGTGAATCGATAAGTTTATAATAGCATTGGTGGATAAATTACCCCGAACTCCATATTTTGTTTTAAAAACTGAATCCGCAGAGCATCTCCTGAGGTGCTCCATAAAAAACATGGAGCGAAATCATGGATCTGTATTTTTCGCGAATCCAAAAATTGAGATCTGAACCTGTTTGACTACGTTTACAGAGGGAAAGAACGTGGAGCAGAGCAGTCGGGCCATATATTCACTGCTCGATAATTCACCGACAGTTCTCCACATAGATAGAGACGATTTGTCATGGGCCTGGCCCGTTTAGCCCAACAGGGCACCTGGGCACGCATAAATACTCCACCAACTCGCCGAGAAGCCGGCTAGGCACGCGAGCCCTAGCCGCCAGCCAACTCCACCAGCGTTGGGCGCCTGGTCGGAACCCTTCACCGGAGGAGGCGGACCAGCCGCCACCCGCCGCCCACCGCCCACCGCCGTCGGCTCAGCCCGTCATCCGCAGCCGCCAGGTGAGTTCATCTCACCCCCTGCACTCCTCTCCCTGCCATACTCTGTCCTCCGTAGTTTTCTCAGATCTTCGGGGGTTTGTGCTCTCTGCTCCCGCCTTCTGTTTTTTGCCCTTGGGTATCCCGTTGTGGTGCGCGTGCGCCTCAATGACTGGTTCTGGGCTAGTGCATCGGGTTGCGACCGCTGGTTTGGTGCTTTAGATCTGTGCTGTATTCTTTCGGAGACGTTAGATCGGTGGTCGTCGTGATGTTAATTTTACGAGTTCAAACATGTTAGCTTACGAGTTTCGTTGGATTTGTGCATGTCGGAGCTCCAAAAAAATTGGGATGAATTGATATTTTTCTCTCCCAACTTGTTTGATTGTTTTATTTCCAAACAAGTTGGATTCTTTTGAATATTTTTCCCAACAAGTTGGAATGGTTCGTTATGGATTTTTTTCTCCCAAGGATTGCTCAGGTGCTCAGGTAAAGTGCGCTTAATTTTTGTGGGTTGATTTGTGCATCTGTGCGGAGGTCGTCGATTTTTACTGTAGCTTCACTAGCACCGTTGATGCCTAGTTTGTTGTGACATTTTCAATGTGCCGCTAATCCTTCTGCTCATTATTTGTTCGGTGCAGATATATCATGGTTTGTACCATCTGTTTGAACGTCTGTGTTTAATATGATATCTGTTGTGAGTTTCCTATGATTGCAAGAATATTTAGTGTAGTTTTTGATCTGTTTGTCAATGCTTTGGTGATTTCAATTGGACAAAGAATGCGAATGCCACATTAGGAATGCGATTGGTTTCTGTATAGCTTGAATAGTTAGCACATTTGTTTGTTAAATTGACTGAAGGATGTGATATTCAATATTGTTTTATCTTTTATGTTAATTGAGCTATATGGTCTATTGACTGCCTTTTGGCAAATTGCTTTCATAGGTCCGCTGTCGTGATGTCATTGTGTTGCCTAACTTTGTAGGAATTGATTTTTGATTTTTGTTAAAATAAATACAATTGCACATGCTATAGTCAGTCATGGTAAATGGTTGTCACTCGATCATTCTCATTCTAGTCATTCATTTTCTACTACTTTGTTATCAGTACATACTACTTATTGTATTTACTTGCAATCTTAACTGAAATCCATATCTTTAAACATTGCAGTATCACAGGTTGCTCTTTGAGGATGGCTGATGAATTGGGCCTTCCCTCAGTGGTCCATAAGATACATGGGCAGTCCATGTTCAGCAAGATCTCTCCGTATTCTTCAATGAAGAATCCTGCGCTGTACAATGCCAATTCTTCTTCCAGTGTGCCGCTGAGGTCATATAATGTTACGGATGCAAGCTTTGGTTTCACATCTGTCACGGCTATGTCCCCAGTCTTTGCTTCTGCTCCAAAAGAGAAAGGGTTTTCTGGTTTTATGATCGACTTCCTGATGGGTGGAGTTTCAGCTGCTGTCTCCAAGACTGCTGCTGCTCCAATTGAGCGAGTTAAGCTTCTCATTCAAAACCAGGATGAAATGATCAAGAGTGGTAGGCTTTCTCACCCATACAAAGGTATTGGTGATTGCTTTGGCCGCACATTTAAGGATGAAGGTATCATTGCACTGTGGAGGGGTAACACTGCTAATGTCATCCGTTACTTCCCTACTCAGGTATTGCATTTTTATTTCTTTTGATCTTTTTCTCTCAAGTTGTTGACTTATCTTTAATTATTTACTCAGGCCTTGAACTTTGCATTCAAAGACCACTTCAAGCGCATGTTCAACTTTAAGAAGGACAAGGATGGTTACTGGAAATGGTTTGCTGGAAACCTGGCTTCTGGAGGAGCTGCTGGTGCTTGCTCTCTCTTCTTTGTGTATTCTCTGGACTACGCTCGTACTCGTCTAGCCAATGATGCCAAGGCTGCAAAGAAGGGTGGTGAGAGGCAATTCAATGGGCTTGTTGATGTTTACCGCAAGACCACTCAGTCTGATGGTATCCGTGGTCTATACCGTGGATTTAACATCTCCTGTGTTGGAATCATTGTCTATCGTGGTCTGTACTTTGGAATGTATGATTCTCTCAAGCCAGTCGTTCTTGTCGGCAACCTACAGGTTAGTGAACTGAATGCTGCCTTTACTGGTACTATCTTCTAGCATTATCTTCTATCTTGAGGTTAGATCATGCTATTCTTTTAAAGATTAAAATACCTCAATCTCAGATAGTGCACCTTATTCTTTGCTTTACATTTGTTCATATTTGGTTGCATGTTCTGTAACCTGTCTATACTCCTGCAAAATTGTTATATATATATATATATATATATGGTACAAGTGTGAAAGAAGCAGAGGGGAGGGGGAGGGGGTTAGATATGATTAACCCAAGAGTACAAAGACAAAATTGTTATAATTGCTGATAGTATGCCCTGTGTGTTTTTTCAGGACAACTTCCTTGCCAGTTTCTTACTTGGATGGGGCATAACCATTGGTGCTGGCCTTGCTTCATACCCAATTGACACTGTTCGTCGCCGGATGATGATGACATCTGGTGAGGCTGTCAAGTACAACAGCTCGTTGGATGCATTCAAGCAGATTGTTGCGAAGGAGGGCACTAAGTCCCTCTTCAAGGGTGCTGGTGCCAACATCCTTCGTGCTGTTGCTGGTGCTGGTGTCCTTGCTGGATATGACAAATTACAGGTGATAGCCTTTGGGAAGAAGTATGGCTCCGGCGGTGGCTAAGACTAGATGATGATGATAAATGATGGGAACTATGGATATATTAGGTACTCGCTCCCTTTTGGATGCTGTTGTGTTTGAATAAATTTAACGTATGGACTATGGACTATGTTTACATATTAGGCCTCAGGTGAGGTTGCTGAGTGGGTTATTCGTGGCAGATGTTTATGCCGGTATCTTTTTTGTTGCGGGCTGGAGCGAAACGAGTTCTCAGATGGAAACATGCCAAGAATGTTTATCCTGTAACCTCGACGTTTGTTACGCATGTTGTTGGTAGTTAATTGTATTAGATACCCCTGTTGTTCCATATGAAACTTTGTGTCGTCTTTGCTTGGAACCATGATCTTTTTCTTGCCTTAATTATCATGTCTTCTAGGCTATGGTAAGAATATTTTCCTCATTTCTGTTTTCAAGATTTCGTTGCTTGGTATGTTCATTCGTTTTAGGGAATCAATGACCCCAAAGCTTTCTTGTCGATGTCTCTAATGCAGAAAGAAAAAAATATGTTGCACCCATGCAATATACTGATGATGATTTTTATCTTAATATTTAACCATTTGTTTTATTCAAAAATATTTATGAAATATCATTTATTTTATTATAATTTGTAATTAAGTAATTAATATTTTATTATTTTATTATCATTTCACGTATTCAGAAAGTCACAGAAAATGCATATAATGTAAAGGTAATAACAAGTTTATGATTCCGAAAAAGTATAATTTGTAATTAAGTAATTAATGTGATCAAATTTATTATGCAGAATGTAAATAATAAGTATGATGCTCTCTCGTACATTAGTCCTTATGAATCAACACCTAATGCACATTTTGTGGTGAACATCACTCAACCCATCCTTGATTGTTGTTGCTGCTTTTTGAAAAGATTATACTTTGATTGAATATGTACAAATTTACCCACAAGGCACGCATGACTCATTTCACGGGAACTCGTGCCAAAACCCATGGACCGTCTCAACATAAGGATAACCACACTAGGTTTCGTCGACGATCCAACGTATTAGATAACATCGCACTCCCTTTTGTGTCACATTGTCTCGGTCATCAGAAATAACATGACACCATCCGTCCTGACTTCACCTACTCTTGTCGCTCCGTGCATCATGGTTAGACATCCCATACTCCAGGTTAGGTCTTACCCGTTAGACTTGTGGTTAGTATGTAAATACTTCACAACAGATTTTGCAGACCGGTCCTTATAGTGCTCCGGATGCGACTAACCAATGCTCTCGCTTTCACCTGGAACCCACCATACTATCATACTTAACCATTTTTCAATATTTCCATCAATTTAGAATTCCAAGATATGAGACATAATTCTCGGATTTTAATAGAGTAAAAGTATATATTCTATCCTACCACTCGTTTTTAGCATACTAAGCAGGTGTGCCAATATTTGAGCACTAATGAATATTAATTTAGGATGACAAGGGAAAATGGCTCAAAAGTATGGCTTATGTTTGCACATCAAGGTAATGAGATCTAATAAATATAATTTAAGAGCTAATAATTGGACTAATACAATTAAATCCTATGGCTTATAGCATTATTTAATTTAAAATATCGGCTCAATATGATCGAGGTTGAGGTGTGACTTGCCTAGATAAGCAAACGTTGATGGCGACACTTCGAAGTAAGATTTCGACTTCTCGACAGCTTCAAATAATATATACATGCAAAAAGAGACATAAACAATTAAAAACAAAATATAAAACAGTACAAGCAGTATAATTTAATTAGTTCAAGTTGTAGAGGATTTAATGATGATCAATCTGAAATTTGAATAGATGAATTTGGAGTTAGGATGTGAAAGATATGAATTTTAGAAGATTGTAATATTTTCTAGAATTATTTGGGTTCTGGTCCACTGTGAACCAGGTCCACTACGAACCAGGGCACTAGGGCTGTGGACTGAACACGTGCCAGCGGTCTGATGAATATCAAACGACTGTCACACTCGGGCTTTAAGTGAAAATGGGTGGTCGTTATTAAAACAGATTGAACCAGTATGGATGGGTGGTGAGATTTAATGAACATCCAACAATAGAGATTAAAACAATCAAAGCGGTACAATCCAACGATCTTGATTCAAGGAGGGGTTTAAATAGCGATCAACGGCCAAGATTATACGATACCGGTTCGGAGATGATGGAGAGTCTAGATTAAACCTGCCAGCGATTTAATCTAAACTGCTCGCCACAGAATCAATGGCTCAGATCGAATACGGCACACTACAGTGAAAACAAGCGCGAGGACTTCTTCTCCGGCGATGACAGGATGCGACGACGCTCGCGGTGGCAACGATGATGGCTTAAGGCCCAAACAGACGGCAGAAATGAGTTCAAAATATGATGGAGAGTATTTCCGTACCAGAAAAGAGGTCGGGCGGTAGCCGGCCGTGGCCGGAGACGAGTGGGGATGACAAGGGCTTTTCGGATCATGGACAACGGCTGTCTTCCGGTGGCCAATGGCTTGAACGGAGATTGTGCCGATGGAGGGAAGGTGATGGCGATAACTCTGATGCGGACAACGACGGCGAAGATGGACACTGGTGACGTGATGCTTGGAATGCGGTGGATGAGAGGGGTCTTATAAGGCATCACCGGTAGTTAGAATGAAAGGCTAATAGAGGGAAGGCCGGGGAAGTTTCCAAAAATCACTAGCGAGGTTTCCATCTATGCGACGATACATTGAACCGAGACAGTTTTGGCTTTGATTTTGGGGGGAATGGATCGCCCGGAGATGGCAAGCACAAAGACGGGGACAGTTTCGAGGAAGGAGCACGACAACAGTGGATTTGGTAGTTAGGGTTTCCGGTGCAGGGGGAATTGGGGGCGGGATCCCATTGGAGATGATGGATTCGACAGGTGGGCTCCATCGAGCAGCGAGCGCCGGCTTGGCGCCGACAACTGGGCCTAGGGCGGTAGTGGGATAAGCTAACGCGCAGGGGAGAGTGGAGAGGCTGACAAGTGGGGCCCGCATGTCAGTGAGCGCAAAGAGATGGGCTGGGCCGGCCTAGAAAGGGAGAAAAGAGGGAGACGACCCAATAGAGATTTAAATTCTTTTTCTAATTAAAATAATTCTTGAAATTCATTTGTAATTACTATGCTAGTCGCAAAGGTCCTAAAAATCCAGAAAAAATCCCTAAAATATTCTTTTGACCTAGAGAACGTAACAAAAATTTTCCAACTCCAAATTTGAATTCTTTCTTGATATTTTTAATTATTTATTGTTTCAAACATTTCATTATTCAAACTCAATTTCTTTATTTAAAATTTTTATTTTCTCCAATTTATTTATTTCTAAAAATTTAGGGTGTTACAAGTCACCACATGTCTAGTGCTCTATGAGAAACTTAATCCCCATTGTACAAGTCGTGTAATTTATGTTGTTCAACAGCGGATACTGCTAATCGTGGGTGTCGCCATGCGCTCAATGATTGATATCTTTAATTTCACAGATGATAAGGGTGATGACCGAATTGATTGATCTGATTGATTGATCTGATTAACGCAAACTATTTCCTTAGACAACCTACATGGCTTAGTCACCTCCCACATGTCTTATGCCTTTATGAGAAACTTGATCCTCGTTGTACAAGGCGTGCAATTTATGTTTTTTAACGCACGTCATTTCCTTAGACGCAACCTGCATAGCTTAGTCACCTCCCACATGTCTTTTGCCTTTATGAGAAACTTAATCCTCATTGTACAAGGCGTGCAATTTATGTTTTCAACAACGAATACTCCTAATCGTGGTGTCACCATACGCTTAATGATTAATATGTTTAACTTGCACATATGATAGGGGTGATGACTAGATTGATTGCTCTAACAACAATTGTTAGAAAAATATCATGCATACCATTTCATTGGACGCAACCTGCATAGCTTAGTCACCTCCCACATGTCTCATGTCTTTACGAGAAACTTAATCCTCATTGTACAAGGCGTGCAATTTATGTTTTTCAACAACGAATACTCCTAATCGTGGTGTCACCATACACTTTATGATTAATATGTTTAACTTACACATATGATAGGGGTGATGACTAGATTGATTGCTCTAACAACAATTGTTAGAAAAATATCATGCATACCATTTCATTGGACGCAACCTGCATAGCTTAGTCACCTCCCACATGTCTCATGTCTTTACGAGAAACTTAATCCTCATTGTACAAGGCGTGCAATTTATGTTTTTCAACAACGAATACTCCTAATCGTGGTGTCACCATACACTTTATGATTAATATGTTTAACTTACACATATGATAGGGGTGATGACTAGATTGATTGCTCTAACAACAATTGTTAGAAAAATATCATGCATACCATTTCATTGGACGCAACCTGCATAGCTTAGTCACCTCCCACATGTCTCATGTCTTTACGAGAAACTTAATCCTCATTGTACAAGGCGTGCAATTTATGTTTTTCAACAACGAATACTCCTAATCGTGGTGTCACCATACACTTTATGATTAATATGTTTAACTTACACATATGATAGGGGTGATGACTAGATTGATTGCTCTAACAACAATTGTTAGAAAAATATCATGCATACCATTTCATTGGACGCAACCTGCATAGCTTAGTCACCTCCCACATGTCTCATGTCTTTACGAGAAACTTAATCCTCATTGTACAAGGCGTGCAATTTATGTTTTTCAACAACGAATACTCCTAATCGTGGTGTCACCATACACTTTATGATTAATATGTTTAACTTACACATATGATAGGGGTGATGACTAGATTGATTGCTCTAACAACAATTTTTAGAAAAATATCATGCATACCATTTCCTTGGACGCAACCTACATAGCTTAGTCATCTCCCACGTGTCTCGTGCCTCTACGAGAAACTTAATCCTCATTGTACGAGACATGCAATTTATGTTTTTCAACAACGAATACTCTTAATTGTAGGTGTCACCATGCGCATATCTTTAACTTGCACAGATGATTAAAAATAATTGTTAAAAAAATATCATGCACACCTAACTACGCACAACGATTCTTATCACACTTGACAATGTGTTCGGGAACACTCCACTTCACAAATAAAATGTGATGATGAAGAAGAACACAAATTATACTAGACAAATTTTAGATTCTATTAATCTATTTACCCCTTTTCCACGCCACATCTTCACTAGAGATTATATCTCTATTTATAGGATTTATAGCTAATGTTTCCTAGATTTGTGTCCTACAAATATAGTAAGATTTATCTATACTTCAATTCTAGTAATATTTGAATCTTTGCGCTTATGTCAGCGTTATTTCCAGCAGACCCATTGTGGGGCTCGCATGTCATCCTAATCACAATCTTTTGAAATCCTTTATTTTAATTCCTGAGGAATGTTTCTTCTTTTTCATGTTATTTCTTGTGCAATAAACCTGGGAGGGCCACAACTTGCAATCACTGTTTGAGCTTTTTTTTTCCTTAAATCATGTATAATCTAAATCTGCTATTTATCTGCACTATTTGTATTCTTACCCGTTGTTTATTATCGAGAATATTTGATGATTTGCCACTCTTAAAAAAAACTTTAATTATTTGTTACTTTGATCTATTATGTGGTAAATAATCAAATTGTACAAAAAAATTTGTGACAAATCCTCAAATCTTCCTTATTATTGTTTCAGAAATTTATAAAAATTCTATTACAATTTTCTATAATTTGAAAAATACCATTATCAATTGAATGTAGTAGGTCTCATCCGTCAATAACACAACGATGACATATTTTAAAACTGTAAAAATTATAATGACAAGAAAAAATTTAACCCGGGTTGTTTTGTGTGTATCATACAGAGGACTCCGTTCAAGTAGAGCCAAGCAACTTTGTTGAAGGTTCGTCCGTTTGCTGCAAAGAGAGCAAGACAAGTGACACCTAACATTTTCTTCACGGTTAGTTTTTTTCCTCTCTTCGGATGCGGATTGGATGAATGCTTATCCATAGAAGAAAAAAAAGACAATGTAGCCACGAATCATGTTTTAACATGATGTTGATATAGTTTATTTCTCGTTTTAAATTATGTCCCAAAGTTATTTAAATATCTCTTTACATAATTTAGCCATATATATATGGCGTTCTTGGTACCTGTTGCGTGACAGTAGTTTGTTCTTGTGATTTGTTGAGTATATATGCACTCAATCTACATCATATTATCATCACATACTAAATTTGCCAGCCAGCTATGGAATTGATTGCATACAAGTAAAAAAGAAAAAGAAACATCAATTCAAAGACCAGATTGCATCTATTTGTAATCAAGTTATTTAAGTAGTACAGTTTGCTCTGATAGTAGAGGGCAAGCAGCGCACTTAGATGAGCTCTTGCCAAGTATTTGAATGCGACAAAATGCACATGGAATCAGATCATTAGTCAAGCTTGGGATTTCTCACCTGAATGAAAGAATGAAGAGATGCCATATAGTGAACAGCATTGTCTGCAAATGCCGTCCAAAATGTTCATCTTTGCAATGGTTGATTGGTGATACAGCTACATGGATAGGGGATGCAACACCACCTATGTGCCTTTCTTGGCCATGATCTGCTTGCGTTCTCTGAAGAGCTCCTTCCAGAGGTTCCAAATCCAGAGATTGCTCACCGTGATGGCGGTGCCGACGACGATGATCCAAGAGATGCGCACCCACCACGGGATGACGTCGACTGCCTGGCCAGAGAGGTAGAAGAGGCTCATCTTGAGGAAGAAGAGCGGGCCGGCGACGCCCCTGACGACGGTGTAGAGGAAGTAGAAGGGTGGCGAGAGGGCGCGGTACACTCGCGCCGCCGCGGGCTTCTCGGCGCGCCAGATCCCGGCAAGCGTCCAGACGTTCTGCAGGAGGCTGGTGACCTCGGCGAGGACAAGCAGGACGAGGAGCGCGTAGGCGCCGTGGCGGACGAGGTAGCGGCAGGTGACGAAGACGAATAGCGTGGCGAGGTGGTGGGCGATGAAGAGGGTGTCCCCGGGGAGGAAGGTGAGGTAGTGGAGCAGGTCCATGGTGAAGTAGGCGACGCTGTAGTCTAGGACGTGGTCCTGGAGGCGGGAGTTGGGCGCTGCGAAGCCCCGCGCCGTGGGCGGCTGCGCGAGGATGGCCCCCGCCGCCGCGAGCGCAGCGGGCGTGCCGTGCGCGAGGGAGATGAGGCAGCTGGCGCCATCTAGCCGGTACCGCGGCGCCCACCGCCGGAACAAGGTGAGGTGGCCGACGCAGTAGATGGCGGCGTACACCGCCAGGAAGACCGGGTAAAGCCACCGCTCGTCGGCGGCCAGAGAATCCAGGAGCGGCACCATGGTCGCGAGATTCGCGCCGAGGGCGAGGGCTCCGCCTCTCGGAGACGGACTGCCGCCGAATCGAGCCGAACCTCGCCGGCGGATTCGATCGGGGAGTAGGGTTTGGGCGGCGGCGGACGGATCGCTCTCGTGCGGCTGCGGCCTCTTGCGGTGTGAATGGGGACGCTGCCGCGTCGAGGTCTGTGCGAGGGGATTTTAAAGGGAGAAAAATGATAATATATTACTCATTTAAATAGAAAAATGAAGATTTAATCCTCTAATAATTTCCAGTTTAATTTTTGAAACCAAATATTTTGGTACTTATTTGATTGGTGTATCGATTCGAGATTTAATAAATACAACGAAATTTAAGAATTTTTCATTTTCAAGAAGTGATTTCGCATTTTTGTCATTCGAGCCTCATTGAGCCAGATGGTTCTATATGTCAGTGTTACAAGTGACAGCATAATCAAAGTGCACATCTTGAGAGTAAAAAATTATCAATTTTTTCAATAAATATATATATGAGTTTTAGTGATAAAATTACATATTATTTATTTTAAATGGAATCATAATGAAATTGACAAGTTCAAAGAATTGAACGTTAATTTGCGTTGAGAGGAATTAGGCAGAGGATTAGAAGGGGTTCCGTGTTAAATTGGATTAGGAAAGGGTCTTCTGCCAACACACGGTGTTGGTTGGAAAAAAATTAGGGTTATCTCTTATGGGTTACCACCATCTTATACTTCTTTTGGTGTTGGTTGAAAATTAGGGTTATCGTATGGGCTAACACCATCGTTATGATTTTTTTGGACTTGCCACAATTTTTTTTATATCAGTTATCTTTCAACAAATTCAAATTTTATAAATTTGAAACAAAATTAATAGAGCGGCGACTACACCAATGCAACATGCAGCACAGGATAATATATGATGTTTTAGACCAATTCAAAACTTAAACCAATTCAAAACTTCAAAAATATCTCTAAAATTTGATGTTTTATATAGCATTTTGATATTCTTTTTGGATGCAAATCAGTTTAAATGGATTTCCCTCTAATAGAGTCTCTAAGTTTGAGTCCGTGTGTACTTTCGTTATAAGTAGGGAGCGAACATATTAGTTTTAGGAATTCTTTATTTTGGGGAGTAGCTTAGAAGATGTATTAGAATTGATTTTTTAGTTGTAATCTAAAAAATTTATAGAAGGCAGTTGTTTAGAGCTTCTATCGTGATAAAAACTAGTATCTATGTCCACTGTTCACGGGGATTAATTTCCACAATATTACTAAGTAATTCATTGAAATAAAAGAATTTTACTTAGTCAACAAAAAGAATACTAATAGCTCAGATTATGAAGAGGATAGAACAATAATCAAGAACTAATATATATATATATATATATCAACAACCAGGTATAAACAAGGTGAGGAATTATGTAGCAAATAAATGAGCGAATTGAGCATAGGCGTTTGGTAGAGTTTCAGCTTCAACTTATTTGTCATACGGAACTAGAACCAAACCAAACACTTTTCCTGAGAATTGATCCAATCAAAAGCACTCTAGAAAAATAAATTAGAGTAGTGGAGCAGATCAAGTAATTCATTCTAGCTTACGCATATACGAGATTGTATAGAATACGAACTGATATCATGATCGTGGTACAAAATGCAGAACATGTACAAAACAAATAAGATTTTTATGTTATCGGGTAAAATTGTAACAATAATAATCGGGATATTAGATTAGTACAATCTCATGTCTCTGACATTAAACAGGCCGAAATCTGGTTATTAAGGCCCTGTTTGGAACCTGTAGAGCTAATTGTTAGCTAGCTAATAATCTATTAGCTGGATTGGGCCAACTAATTATTAGCTAGCTAATTATTAGCTGGAGGCTGTTTGGAACCCCTACCTAATTCTTTGATTGCTAGAGCTAATTGACCATAGTGCCCCTGAAACAAGTTCATGATTTCTTTGAATGATAGCCAGTACAATCGTGTTGTACTCCTCATCCCCGAAAAAATCCATTGCCAGGTGCTGCGAGTTGAAGCTGGACGGCGGCACGATTTGAACCAGGCGGCGGCGACGTGATTTTAAGCAGGGCGACACGATTAGAAGCAGGACGGCAGTGCGATTCGGTGGTGGATGGCCGTGCGCTGGCCGGTTGTGGAGGGCGGCGACGCGACTGAGATAGACGGGAGGGCGGCGTGCGATGGATCGAATGCGAGAAGTGTTTTTCCGTAACGTGGAGGAGAGGGAGGGAGGAGAGAGGGCAGGGGTAGAATGGACAATAGCCAACAATTAGCTGAGATTAGCTGAGTTGGACGAGCTAATGGGATTATTGTTATCTGAGGGGTTGGCTAATAATTAGCTGAGGTATTAGCTGTCCTGTTTGGAACCTCTATAGCTAATTTTAGCAGCTAACAATTAGCTCTAGAGGTTCCAAACAGGGCTTAAATAATCGTATTAGATTACTAGCGGGACCAGCTTCGTATAACGTACACGAAACGCGCTCATGTGACCTTTTTTTTTGGGTGCGTGTGGCGGAGTCACGTGCCAGGTCACGGTATCGGTGAAGAATATTCCACGCAAGATTAAGAGAAGATCCTTGTGGCGTGGGATTTGCGCCCCCAAGTGTGCGATTCTTCATTCTTGTAGGACACTGCTGGCTGCTGCTCGCGTTTCCCCTTTTTTTTAAAAAAAAAAAACGACGCCACTTGCGTTTCTATACGTTTTCTCCCTGTCTGCTTTTCACCTGACCATTCGCGACACGAATAAAATTTTGCACAACAATGGATGCATGGGGCATAAAATGGATTAGATTAACTTGACGGAATTCGTCGAAGACTAATCCGTGGCTACTTATTTACTAATATTTTATTTTTCAAATGACGCGGTGATTTTTATCGTAATATTTGACCATTTATTATATTTAAAAAATTTATGCAAATATATAAAAATATATGTTATATTTGAATTATATTGAATAATAAAATAAATTATAACAAAATAAATGATATTTTAATTCTTTTGAATAAGACAAATAGTCAAATGTTGTAATAAAAGTCAACGTCATTTAAAATAAAAAATCTCCTATAACTGCACTTACCTAAAAGCATCTCGAAGAGATTACCTATATGGCTACTTAAATTTAAATTTAAGTATTTTTATAAAAAAATGAAGCTTCAGGAGTTTCCCTAAATGAGTTTTTTCCCTAGTTCAATCCCTAAATCACCATTCATATCTCTTAGGATTAGTTTGGCAAGTCCCTATTTTTATTTGTACATATTTTTTCTTGTATGTGCATTGTTTTTCTCGTATGTGTTGTTATAAGTTGAATGATACACATATTTGAATGCATTATAGTTTTACACAAAATTATTACATATTGTAGACCATATTTGTAGGATTAAAAAAAATAGGGATCCCTATATATAATTTAGGGAATAAAATTTAGGGGTTCTCTCGGAGATGCTCTAACTGATGTCTCTTTCCAGACATTCGTTACATTTATTTATTTATTTATTGTGAAATTTACCCAACTAGAAAAACCCATTGAAGTAAATTTACACATGTAAAGTGAAAAGCATTGCTCGGACGTATTTGGCGTAATAATTTTTATTTTTTGAATTTTATATCTAACAACGTTTTTGGGTATTTATTGTACTTTTCTAGTTAGCGATCATAGAAAAGAGAGCCGGGGAAAAAGTAATGACCCTTGATTTTTTTGCAGCATAATAACCCATAAATTTAATTATAAAATTTATTAGCAATAATAGGGATGATAGATGAAGCTTAGGCCCTTTTGATAGATTAGGACAGGGCCAACTCATAGTCGGTGCTCTTGCCTAGGGCCTAGGGCCTAGGGGGCCAAAGCTAAGGTACGATTTCTCGTATTCGCGTCGTTTCTTCTGGTACGAATTCTAAAGAAATAGATATTTGTCACCTATTTTATACCGCCGGTAGAATTTCATTATTATTTAAGATAATTATATTATTTTTATAGTTTTATTTTTCTGTTCTTTTAGTCTTCTTATTGTGATATTAATATTGTTCATGAATTATTATTTAATATCTCAAACTAAGATTATATCACTGCCTCGTTGGTTGATTGAAAGTTAACTCTTATTAATTAACAGTAAAAATACGTATATAAATATACATGTATATATATATGTATAAATTGATAGGTATACTATATATACACATATATGACATGTTTGGTTGGCAGCCACAATTTGTCACGCCACAAGTGGCGTGGCAAATTGTGGCTGCCAACCAAACATACACTTGTGGCGAGAAAAAACAACGTCACACTTTGCCACACTTTTTCTCACCATAGTTATTTTTTCTCGCCATAGTTGTGGCTACCACACTTGTGACGTGATAAATTATGGCTACCAACTAAACATGTCCATAGTGCCTTAGGAGTGAAAGGGCCCGTGACGTCGAGTTGACACCCGAGCTCTCGAAAACAATGAGCCGGTCATAATTATGACTAGCTTATAGTATTCAAAAAACTATAGGTCATATATAAGACAAAATCTATTGTATAAATAAGTCATAAGTTCATGTTAAATTAGGGTAAAAAAGTTCTACGGAAATCACCTAATACAAAATAGCTCAAATAATAATATCAATTAATCAGCAAAGTATATTGAAAATATAATATTTTTATCGTACGACAATATATTTATATTTTAGAAAGAACAAGAAAATATTTTTTAAGAATAACTTATTTAAAGTGTAATTTTAAACCGATTTATAAAAAAATCAAATACTGCCTGGAAAGTACCGGTAGGTACCAACTTACGTGCAACTCACGCAAGGATAGATGCTAGTAAATCCTTGGGCTGGTAACAGCTAACTACTATAGATAATGGTTGGTTGATCGGTTTAATCAGGTGCGTTCGCTTGGGATCGGACGACTGTCGCAGCTCCCGACCGAAATGGAGGGTGGGGCTCGCCGCCGCCGCCTTTCGGCGGTGGCGCCGCGGTGCGAGGAGACGGCGCTAGGGTTTGCAGGGAGCTACGATAAGGAGAACAGAAGGGAGAGGAGAAGAATGGGGGCGTTATTTACAGTGCTAAGAGACGGGCTCAGGGAGTTGTGGCTGACTGGCTGCCGCTGGCGCCGACGGGACCACGACGAGCGGTCCTCCGGGTCACCGGTGAAAACGGTGCTCCGATCGGTTGCCGGCTTGCGGCATCCAAGAAGCGGTTGCCGGTGAATAGCAGGGTCTGGCGATGCTTGTGGCGCGCCGTCGGCGCATCCGCCGAGGCGGCGACCGGAGGCAGCGGAGCGGCGGCGGCGGCGCAAGAACGTGGGTCGAGAGCTTGACTTCTCAACGGGCCCATGACAGAAAATAGGCCGAAGGCCCGAACAGAAATGGGCCAGGAACAGAAATAGCGACTTCAAATATTTTTGCAATTTTTTTTATCTATCCAAAATACAACGCCTTCCGGAATTTAAAATTTACCCCTAAAATACTCATACTAGTCGTTACTTCACCTAATCAAATTACTAAAACATAATCAAACAACAAGTAAAACATAAAAGTTGCCACACAATTAAGCATGTTTTACAATTTACTAAAACATAACTAAGCATCGTTGACAAACGGTTGATTATTCGTCTTATTAAAAATATTATGAAAATATGTAAAAATATAAGTTATACTTTAAGTGACTTCAATAATAAATTAAATTATAACAAAATAAATAATATTTAATTTTTTTGAATAATATGAATAACCAAATGTTACGATAAAAGTTAATGACATCATTAAAAAACAGGGTATACAATTTCTAAACAACTAAACTAACTAAATTATACTACATCACTAAATAACTAAATTAAATAAATTATACTATAAAACTATAAAAGATTAAAAAGGAATTTCATTGAAAGTTGAAGACCCAAATTTCTTCTTTCTCCACTCCTATCCTTCCATCTCCTTTTTTCTCTTCTTCCAGCCCTAGAGGCCTAGACATAATTGTTATGGGGATGCGATGAAGCGAAGCGCGATGACCTATTATGTTTACAACTTTATTGTGCTTATGGTGCGTGGCGTATCATCACCATAAACACATTGGCGTGACCAACAATATAGAAAAACAACTATGAGATTTAGAAAAATATATCAATATATAAGTATTAAAATACTAAATTGTAATAATAATAGTAATATAATATGATAAACATAGCAATACAATATTAAGTTACAATATTATCATTTTAGATATATTATAATATAAAAAATATAATTAAAATTATAAAACATATTTAAAATTATATCTAATAATATAATATATCTAAAGTTGAGTAAATAATCTATTTATATATATTTGACCAAACAACTCATTCAAATTTCCACCAATTTATCAATCATAACTTCTCTCCCATCCCTCTTCCGGCCGCCACACTTATTCTCCTCCTCTCCCTCCTCTTCTCTTCCCCATTTCCCGCACTGGCCGTTGCCACCTACAGTTCACCAGATCTGGATCCGTCGCCCATAGTTCACTGGATCTAGCCCTCGCCACGCTCTCATCGCTCCCTCGACGCGTCGTACCCTCAGTGCTCATAATGGCGGCGGCTTCGTATGGCCTGTGCCACACGCCTGTGATGCTAGCGGATCTATGGCCTGTGCCACACGCCTGTGCCACACGCCACATGGACATGACTTAGCCATAACAACTATGACCTTTTGTGAGAAACGAAAACAAATTCATCACAGAGAAAAAGAGGGGTCATACCCCTTAATAAACTCAAGACCTAATGGTCAGATTTTGACCCAAGTGAACGGTCGACGGAACCCTAATGGTAACACGTGTCTATTTTTTAAAAATTTCTTAAAAGCTCAACCATAAATATGTTTTCGAATAAAAAATATATTTAAAAAATTCATGTGTGTGACTCCTATCAACTGGGTCGTTTAAAGTAGGGGTTAATTTCTTTTGTGCCATTATATTTTTTACAGTTTGTCAATATGTCATCAGTGTGTCAATGATAAATGGGGGTCACCACAGTCACTGACAGTGGCATGTAGGTAGTTCATAAAAATTATAATAACATGTGAGTAATTTTCCCTTAAAGTAGCAGGCTAGCTGAATACAATTTCAACTATGTTTTAGTCGGCCCACCACCCCACACATTAGAATGGGACATCATATTGGAGTTTTTTAAATAATACATTTTCATTTAAATTTTTAAATATGGTCGTGGATTTTGGAATTAGCAAAAACATCCTTATATTGGTAATTGATTTGTCAATCTAATCTGATCTGCTTAGATCGGCTAGCTTTAGTCTTCTGTCAATATGCCGATCTAGACGGATTCGATCTAGATCAATATACCATTCGCCGATTTAGGTCGATTAAGACTTAAGAGCCTCGTTGGTAGACAAAAACTAGAATCTACTGATTTAGACAAATAGCCCTAGATCACACATGATTTGTAGACCTAGGGTCAATCGACCTAAATCTACCGATCTAGGGTGGATCAACATAGATCGACATAATAACCTAACAGAAGACTATTTTTGTAAATTCTAAAATTCACATAGCAAATTTGAAAATTTAAATAAAATGCATTATTTTTTTAAAAAAATCCATCAACTTGCAGCACGAAAACCCTGGCTAGCCGGGGATGGCGCAAAGCTAGGTCGCATCCCGAGCCGCGACCGAGTCTGACTCCCGACTCCATCATGACCATATATGCAGAGAGCACAGAGCTCCGGCCGGTCATACCACCCCTAGTCCCGACCACAACTACTCGGACCCGAGAGCGCCGTGCACGTGCGAGGCCGTTACCCCCCTCCCCCGTAAAACCAAGCGCGACTTCTCTCTCCTTTTCCCCGCGATAGCTTCCGCCGGCCGCCCACCAAATCTGGCCCATGGTTTCCCCGCCGTCCTCCCCCGTGGAGGGCGCCTCCGCCACCGCCAGGGCCCTGCGCCGCGGCCAGAAGAGGCGAATGTGCGGCCGCGCTCCCTCGCCGGACCCGGGCTCCACGGCCACCGCGCCGCAGGTACGGGTACTTTTTTTTTCTCGGCGTCCATGTATAGATCAGGGGACACGGCTCGTATGCATGAATTTTTTTTTTGTCTTCGTTCCGTCTCCTGTTCTGTGCTGGGACTGTTATTGGTAAGCGGCCGTGCACGTAGGGAATCGTCTCTCGCGCTGCTGGGTAGCAGGTGGTGGTTGACTGGTTCGATTGGAGAGATTGAATTGTGCTATATCCATCTGTATGAATTGTGATTTAGTTTATCGGTATGGAGCATGTGGCTTGTGGGGAGTTTTTTTTCCTATATCGTTTTAGTGTTATTTGGTTAGATCGGTATCACTGAGATGCGGATTTCTGGATGTAATGTGTCTATGGTTCTTGGCGTTGGCTGAGATTAGGATGGGAGAGCATTAGTTGGATCGATGAATAATGTGCCCTAGAGAAAAAAATATGTGTTCCTGAGATTTGGAAGGTTTGAAATTGACATGTGATTTGGATGTTGTGACCGATTGACATCTCGTCCTGGGTAACACTGGGTTCTGTTGCATCCATTCGAGATTAAAGGACCAATTTTCTCCAACATATCGTGTTGATCGAGGGGTTCTAACTAACTCGGATGTTACTGGCCTATTGGGGAAAAAGGCAATGTCCTTGCGCTACCAAATTGTCAAATCCATGAATCATAAGAAGGAAAATTTACCAATCAATGTCAAACTCTACTAAATCAAAACATACTGTTTTCAACTAATGATGACGTTGTAACTTCTGTCAATGGATTTACCAATTCATGAATTCAAATGCATACTCACATCAATATGTAAACAAATTTTGATGAATGGCATAATGTAGTATTATTTATTTTCCATTGTTAAATGTTAGTTTGATAATCTGTGGTGCAAATTTCTGCATGCTATAAGCACATCCAATTTGTAGTTCTTTCCATATGAGTGAAATATTCAATCTACAATGCTAATCTTTTAAAGACTACTACTACTTTTCAGGGACCTTTCTCATCAGGAACTTGCAAGGAGAATGGTGCTGCAACTACAACTGTAAGTCCTTGCAAAATTTCGATTTGATTAGCTCAATATTATAATTTCGATCCTCCTACAGTGTATTGTTACTGTTACCTAATTTGTCGTGCTATTTTCCCCTTACTTTTATGAACAGACAAATGGAAAATGGCATCCAAATGAATCATACAGGCCTGAAATTGATGATGCCCCTGTATTCACCCCAACTGAAGAGGTTTGTGGACATTTCAGTTACAAGACTGTTCCATGAGATATGCTGTTTTAGATAGTAGTATAATACTAGTTGATAACCATTCTTTGCACTCAGGAATTCAAAGACGCAATTGGATATATTACAAGCATTCGTCCCCAGGCAGAAAAATATGGAATTTGTCGCATTGTTCCACCGTCTTCTTGGAGACCACCTTGTTATCTGAAGGAAAAGAACTTCTGGGAATGTACAGAGTTCAATACCCGAGTTCAACAGGTTGACAAGCTTCAAAACCGGGAACCCACAAAGAAGAAAACACAACCTCGAGCTCAGAAGAAAAAGAAGAGGAGAAAGAGACTAAGGTTTGGGATGACTCATAGACACCCTAGCACAAATACTTCAGAAAGCAACACAGAAGAGAAGTTTGGATTTCAATCTGGCTCAGATTTCACACTTGAGGAATTTCAGAAATATGCAGATGAGTTCAAGCAGCAGTATTTTGGAATGCAGGGAAGTGATGAAATTCCTCTTTATGAAATTAAAAATAAGAAAAATATTTGGCAACCATCGGTCAAGGAAATAGAGGGAGAATATTGGAGGATAGTTGTATGCCCTACTGATGAAGTTGAGGTATTATATTTTCTATCTGTAGACCATCTTCCTAGTTCGCTATTAATTTATACTGACAAACATCAAATTTTCTTTGACTAGGTGGATTATGGTGCTGATTTGGATACTTCAATGTTCCGTAGTGGATTCTCTAAATTGTCTTCAGATGCAAATAAGCAAGATCCATATGGTTTATCTTGTTGGAATTTGAATAATCTCCCACGGAGTCCTGGGTCTGCCCTTTCATTTGAAACTGAGGATATATCTGGTGTTGTAGTCCCTTGGCTTTATGTAGGGATGTGCTTCTCATCATTCTGCTGGGTATGTTTTTTATTTCATTCATCCATTTTTACAATCAGCAATTTAGTATAATTTGAAATATATTATTGCCTTATGTGGTTGGAAGATGCTAGTTGTTGGTGATTAACTGGTGGATCTTAGATTGGAGGTAGCCTGATGGATACTTGTGTAGATGTGGAGGATAGCCAACAGGATCAAAAAATAAGCATGATACACAGCGTAACGAGGATTTATATAGGTTCAAGTCCTTAATGCGAGGTGCCTTCCTGTTTAGGGGTCTTCATACTATATTGTATGAGTACATGTATGTGTCTAGCCCTATTATAATAGTGTATAGATCTAGACTAGTTGATCATAGGTAGTTGAGAGGTTCAGTGTAAACTCTATTGTTTTCTGGAGATCTGTTGTGATGTCTTGACCTCTTGTGGGATGTTCTCTTGTGTATCCTTGTGGATTGTCTTTCTCTTGTTCTAGGATGCCCTTCTAAGGGAGTCCCTGCCCTCCTTATATGTCCCAGAGGTAAGGGACTCATATGGAAGTAAGAGTCCTAGTCAGATTGGGAGTAGAAAACTTTCCATTGTACGATACATTGTAGGAGTCTTGTCTTTCTTGTACACCATACCTGTTGACGAGTGAATATGGTATATGGCATTCGTGATGTACGTGGGTTCTATTTCCCTGAAACCAGTAGACCATTGCTATTATATAACCTTGCAGTGCTGTTCAACCTTCTTAGCAGATTAAGATGAGATGATTGTTTAAATAATACCCCTCCTTTTTTAAATGACGTCGTTGACTTTTATCACAACATTTAACCATTCGTCTTATTCAAAAATCTGTGCAAATATGCAAAAATATAAGTTATGCTTGAAGTACCTTCAATAATAAAACAAATTATAACAAAATAAATGATATTTCAAAAAGATTTTTGAATAAGGCGAATGGTCAAATGTTGTGATAAAAGTCAACAACGTCATTTAAAAAAGAGAGGAGGGAGTAGGTAAATAGATAATTATGATATCTGTTATTCAACACCCATATACTTATATCTCTTTCTTAAACTTTGCTGTAGCATGTGGAAGATCATTTCATGTATTCTTTGAATTACATGCATTTTGGTGAACCAAAAGTATGGTATGGTGTTCCGGGTGGTGATGCAGTGAAGCTAGAAGAGGCTATGAGAAAGAACTTACCGAGACTGTTTGAAGAACAGCCTGATCTCCTACATGAGCTGGTAACCATTTGCCACTGCTTGGTTGTTATGTAATGACACAGTGATTCTAGTAACATAAGCTCACTGATTGCAAAATAAGTAGTTGAATATATTGTCGAACTAAACTTTCATGTGAACTGGAAACTACTTAGCATCAATTCTCTGAAATTCAAAAGAAAACATTATTGCATATTCCAGTTTAGTATTTTGTTCTGTATCATTGCCTGCTTCCAGTCATAAATTCCGTCTGACAAGTAGCATAATGATTCATCTGAGAATAATTTCTCTTCCTTCATTGTATAAATTTTTTTTTGCATCTTCATCCATTTTCGTTCTGAATTTTTGTGGTGCAGGTTACACAATTATCTCCTTCTGTTCTAAAATCAGAAGGAGTTCCTGTCTATCGCGTTGTTCAGAATCCTGGCGAGTTCGTTTTAACACTACCACGAGCTTACCATTGTGGCTTCAACTGTGGCTTCAACTGTGCTGAGGCAGTAAATGTAGCACCTGTGGATTGGCTGCCTCATGGACAGTGTGCTGTCGAGCTCTACAGGGAGCAGCGGCGCAAGACATCAATATCGCACGACAAATTATTACTAAAAACTGCAAAAGAAGCTGTCAGACAGCTTTGGATGAACCTTCGCAATTGCAAGAGTGAACAAGGAGTATACAGACGGAAGGATACCTGTGGAAAGAACGGAATGCTGACAATTGCAATTGAGGTACTACTTTTTTAGACACCTGTTATTTGTCTCTGATTATCAGTCAGCATGTACTCAGAATTAATTATTACTCATATTTTGGTTGTACTATGGCAGACAAGGGTTAAAATGGAGGAGGCAGCATGGAGATCAAATGCCATTTTGCAATTTAAGAAGATGGACAGGGATTATGATCCAACTGATCAGGAATGCTTTTCATGCTTTTATGATCTCCATTTGTCAGCTGTCAGTTGCCAATGCTCACCAAACCGTTTTGCTTGCTTGAATCATGCAAACCTTCTATGTTCATGTGAGATGGACAAAAAATTGTGTTATTCCGGTACAGCATAGAGGAACTGAATAATCTTGTTGCAGCTCTGGAGGGTGTTCCAGCTGCGATCTACCAGTGGGGACATAATGATCTAGGTTTGGTTTGCCCATCTGATTCTATGCAGTACAAGATGGGTTTGAGTGAAAGCACAGAAATTTCAGGATCAGCAATTAACGCTAACAATGGCTGCAGCCTAGGCGTCAGTCACGATCACTATCATGATGGCTCTTCAAAGCCAGCAGGATATCAGCAAGAGAAGGGAATCCAGATTAAATGTGCAGTTCTGAATGTAGGAGGTTCATCAAATAGTCATCCAAATGCAGAATGTTTGTCAAGCCCGATAAGTACGGCTTTAGAAAAACAAGATAAGAACAAAATGACTGTTGATTTGGAGTCTCTGGGGACAACTAGTAGTCCAACTAGGCTGAAATATGCCTGCAGTTCCTCATTGTCCTTGAATTATTCATCTGAGTTACCATCTTCAAGAATCCAGACAGGAAATTCTACGGTAGCTTCTTCTTCTACTGCTACTACAAAGAAACTGTTTGGTGTTGACGTTGAATGCAATTTAGAAAAACCTTCTGATGACCGGATAAGTCAATTGGCCATGCCTTCATCAAGCCAACCTGATGAAGTCTCTAGGCCAACAATAGTGGAGTATCCAGTTGAGCCACTTGACTATGGAACATTGATGGTTGATAAAAAGTGGTGTAATCAGCAAGCTATCTTCCCCAAAGGTATATACACTAAATAATGCAATAATTATTTTTCCTCTGGTAAAATTAATATCCTTTAGAAATGTCACTAATAGAATTACATCTTTGCAGGCTTTAGGAGTCGAGTTACATTTCACAGTATATTAGACCCAACAAGGGCATGTTGCTACATCTCAGAGGTTCTTGATGCTGGACTTCTTGGACCATTGTTTAAGGTACTCTTTTATTATAAATGTCTCTTGTTTTCAGATTTTTCAATACTTTGCTTCATTGTCACATAAGTTTTCTTACTGAATTAATAACAGGTGACTGTCGAGGGTCTTCCAGAAGTTTCTTTACTCACACGTCACCAATGCAATGTTGGGACAGTGTTAGAGACAGAGTAAATGAAGAAATAGAAAAACAACAAAGGGTTGGGAAATCGGCCCTTCCTGATTTGCTATCCTTCAAATATGTCAATGGGCTTGAAATGTTTGGTTTCTTGTCCCCTTTGATAATTAAGGTAGGTTTTCAGAACCTGTACAGTTTTTTTGGTGTGTGTGTGTGTTTGTGTGTGTGAAAGTTGGCCACTTCGTTACTGGTAACTTGTTGAATGTGACACAAAATTCCTTTATTGTTCCACAGGAAATTGAGGCTCTAGATCCACAGCACCAATGCTTAGAATATTGGTTGTCAAAGCTTTCTTGTGGTGGAACCACCAAATTCCCTTCAGAACCTGTGATGGCAACAACGGTTAATGACTCCACTAACCCCCCCTACTAGGTTACTTGGGATTGACATTACCCCGGAAGGAATCAGAACAAAGTTGCTGCAATAATTCCTGTGCCGAGGAGGTCACACACGGTAGGTTGCTGAAGAAAGCTAAAGCTCCCAGAAGGACCAGAATTAATGCCGATGAAAAATACTATCAGGTAGCCGATGGGATAGCAGTGGTAGCATCTGGAGTGGGAGTCGCCACTCTGCAGGATGAGACGAACAATAAATGTAGACACGTAGTGCCATGAATAGATCAGAAATTCCAAGTAACTCATCCTAGACAGGTTAACTAGGGAACCATTAGAACTAAAATAGATTCACCATTGGTTTGCATTCAACTAGAATTGCATTTGATGATATTCATTTGAGATTTACATGGTCCTGAGTCATTCTTAACTTGATGGCAACAAGTTGTTTCCAGATTAGCCAGTTTATTTGTAACCAATGTAACACGTTGATGTTTCGTGTCGAAATAAGGCTTACATGTACAAAACTTATTAGCTGCCAATTGGAGGAAAATTGAAGAAAAGGATTTCCGTCGGATGGGCATTGCTTCTACTTCATGTCAAATGAATTACCTTGTCTTTCCTTGTCATACAAGTGAATTCTTGTTCCGTTCAGACTTCAGAGCTAATATTGCAAGAGAAATGTTGATTTCTTGTTTTGTTCTTGATAATAATGCCAATTAAACCATAGTAATTCCCATGACGTACACGGCGAGGAAACCATGACGCATAGGTGGCCCGGTTTTTCGGCCCAAAACCGGCCGGGAAGACAAGATTAATCGGCTGCTTAACGGTTAATCGTCCAATTAAACCGTTTAATGGCTGAGCTGAGAACCTAACACTATCTTATAAGTTATAACTTATAATGGCATATGGCTCCTTCTAGATAGATTACAACTAGCTTATATAGTTTAAAAAATACATAAACTGTCAGTAAAATTTGTTGTACAAATTTTACATCTACTTAAAAAACTTTCAATCAAAACATTAAATGAAAAATGCAAAAGTAAGGAATTGGTCCATGTGTCATTCAATAGCCTGCGTGGAAGAGCACATGAGGCGGAATTATTTTTTAAAATACTATATTTCATGGAAAAAATCATATATAGATTTCGTTTGAAAAAAATACACAAGTATTTTTATAAAATTATTGAATATACAAAAAATTAAATATTTTTATATAAATAAATTTTAAAAATACATACTTACTGTTTACAAATTATAAGTTTAAAATGCGCGTCACCGTAGTCGGGCTGAATAACCCGGCCCGCAGGACCATCGAACGGGCTTAGGCCCAACCCGACCCAGCCCACGCCCCACCCACTCAAGCCTGTAACCTGATTCCTCCCGCACCGCGTCCCCCAAAACCCCTTCCAGAAACATCCCCGAATCTCCAGCCATGGCGGCCGGAGCAGGAGCAGCCACCCGCCGCACGCTCGCCGCGCTCCTCTTCTCCCCCCGCGTGCTGTCACGCCGCCTAGCCCCGCTCGCCGCCGCGGCCACGTCAGCGCACCTGGCTCCGTGGGCGGTGCTGCCGCGTGGAGCGAGGGCCGCGTCGTCGGGTGGGTCTGGGTACTCGCCGCTGAACGACCCGTCCCCAAACTGGAGCAACCGGCCTCCCAAGGAGACTATTCTGCTGGACGGCTGCGACTACGAGCACTGGCTTATCGTCATGGAGTTTCCGACCGATCCCAAGCCCTCTGAGGAGGACATGGTCGCCGCGTACGTTAAGACCCTCGCCTCCGTCGTGGGGAGGTATATGTATTTTCTGGTGCTTTGAGCCATTCCCTTTGGATTGAAGCAGTAAATCTTTTGACTAAGCTAATTTCTTTACACCTTCACTTATCTTACCCTTTCATTTTGACAAGTGCTAATAATAATATGGCTAATTGATTTTGTTACTAGTTAAGTGTCCTAGTGGGAATGCCATTTCGTTGATGATTTTCTTAACGGATTTTGGCCTTGAGTAGCTATGTTGCACGGATACACGATACGGGTACGGTGATACGGATACAGCGATACGGTGATACGGAATTTTCAAAAAACATGAATACGGCGATACAGCGAGTATATACATATATAAAAAAATAAAATACACAAGTTAAGACATAACTTCTACAACATAACATAAGTTCAACATTATAAGATAATTTCAACTCAAGCAATGTACTCAGTAGTCAAAACAGGAGCTAGGAGGGGAGGGGAGGGCCGGTGTTGAAGCGAAACTTGAGGTGGGGCGGCGGCGACGGGAGGGTCGGGCCGGCGTTGAAACGGAAAGCTCGAGGTGAGGCGGGGCGGCAGCGAGCCAGCAGCGGGCGGCGGCCTGTGATGGTTGGCGGTGACAGGAGGAGCTGGTAGCTAGAGACCTAGAGTGCGGCTAGGAGACTTGCGGCTGTCGGCTGGGGAGACTGGGAGAGAAATGTGTTCGGCTTGGGAGAGAGGTGTGTTGGTAAGAGATAGGGTTTGTTATTGGGCCAGACTTTTATTGGGATGGCGAAGTATCGGAGTATCACGAAAGTATCGGAAAAGTATCGGGGATTATTTGATTTGTTTTTAATCTTTATTATCCGATACTCCACCGATACGTGTATTGGAGGCGTATCGCCGTATCGGATACGTATCGGATACGGGAACGTGGACTTTGGGAAGTATCGGTGCATCACAGTTGAGTAGTCTTCCTTTGCTTAGATTCGTTGGACGTCTTCGCCCTGCATTTGGGTAAATACTAGTATTATCTCTGTTCAGTTTAGGTTTGTGCAACTTCAGGATATCTGTTTTTTCGATTCACTGGTTTGAGTGGATCAACACGGTACTAACAAAAACAAATTATAACTGGTTTGTCTCCTATAGCCACACCTATAGCCACCAGCGCAAGGCAACCCCCAAGGTTAGAAGATATATTTCCCATCTAGCCATTTCCTGATTTTGTTAGTTTTTTCTTTTGATCATTCATTTGTTTCCATAAGACTAGGATCTTTGGCTGCGAGCCTCTCCTATATAATGATGTGGTTAATGATTAATAAAACAAACAGAAAATACCAAATCTCTTCCTCTCTTTCTTTCTGGACAGACCATGAAGGTGGATGTGCTCATTGGTGATTAACGATTTGTGGCCTTACTTGACTCTTGCTTGTCACACAACTTCATCACCAAAATGCTGTGCCATGTGTGTGTGCGTGTTCCCCTTTATTGCTGCTTAGGCCTGCACGGCTGCACGTTGCCATTACCAATGGAGATTACATGAACAGCATTGGCATTTGCTGCATGGCCCCCCTCGGCTTTGGCACCCAAGAGCTCATCATCGACTGCTACGTCATACCTCACGATGGATATAGGATCACTATATGCCATGCTGCTCTGGTTGCCGCATCGTGTTACCCTGCCTCAGCTACCATGAGGCTGGTTCTTGCACAAGAGCCGTGCAGGTGTTGAGCTCACTCCGCTTGGCTTTGAGCCATGGGTGCTATCATCAACCATTGCCTTGCCCACTCCTCTGACTGAGACACTTCCATGAAGAATCTGTTATCGGACATCCTCCTTGCTGCTATGGAGACAAAGAGAGCATCAGGTATCACGAATGTGGGGGCAGTAGATGTGTAGTTGGTCAAGCAGGCTGCAGGTGGGCCATGCTGGCTGCCGAATGAAAACACAGTTCTGTTTGAGTGTCCTATCAGATATCTGCAGCTTAGTTTACTTTTATCAATTTTTTTGGGTCATGCAGGAGCAATGTCTGTGCCCATGGTCATTGCTTGGTTATGGACTGTTGTCACTTAGGCTGTCCAGCACATAAATTATGACATTTGTACTGTGCGTGTTTACCATTTATAGTTGTTTATAATATCATTTGGTCCATTCTTCTTAGTTTATATCATTATATGCACTCTTAGCAATCTGCAATGTTTTAATAAATGATAAGAACTAATTGAAACTTTGCCCTCAAGATGTTAATATGCTATATATTTGACATCATGGTGTCTGACAATTCAAATATTTATTGTATTTTTTTGTTCAGTGAGGAGGAAGCCAAGAAGAAAATCTACTCAGTTTGTACTACAACTTACACTGGGTTTGGCGCATTGATTCCAGAGGAGTTATCGTACAAAGTTAAAGGTGAAACTTTTGTGGCTCTAATTTTCTATTCGGTTCACAATCATAATGGAAGTAATTTTAGTTTTATTCAATTTGCTACTCTTAAAGGATTGCCTGGAGTTCTTTGGGTATTACCTGATTCATATTTGGATGTGCCCAACAAGGATTATGGAGGTTAGTAATGGCATTTCTTGTATTTCTTGTTCTTGTTCCTGTTCTGTTTGTGATGTGGTGAGGACTACAATATACTTTTTTAGTTGGATTGCATATATATATATATATATATAGTTTTGCTACTGTTCTTTTACTAATCAATTGTAAAATTATTTTGTTCCAGAACATATAAGATGAAATGGAATGGGAGAATTGCTGGAAAATATAATTTATCTAACTTTAATTTGATTTATAAAACAGAATAATATGTTGACATATATGCTGTAAACTAAAAACGAACACTGCATCTCAGAAATTGATAAACAGCTCCTCATCACTTAGTTATCTAAATATGTTGATGCATCAAGATGAATTTGCAAGTGCTAGAAGCATATGGTACTGCTCCAAAACTCTTATTCTATAAGGGACTATTTAGACAGCTCTCTAAATAGATAATCTCTATATATTTCTTTGCTCTCACCCCTCCCTAAATCTCACTCACTATGTTTAGCTTTCACATGTTTTATCGATTTCCTATAAAATGTCTTTATTTTTAATAGCTATATTTTAATGGATAATTTTGGAAGGGCAACAGAGTTGGGGGTGGTAGAGGGCTAGAGCAGTGTTCTAAAAGGCGGCGCTAGGCGCTGCCTAGGCGGTCATTAGGCGCTTGGCGCCGGCTCGTCGCCGCGATTTGCCTTTAGGCGGCAAGCTAGGCGGCCCAGGCGCCTAGGCAGTTGACCGCAGCGCCTAGGCGGTTGACCACGGTGCCTAGGCGGTGCCCGGTGGCCCGGCGCGGTGGCATCGAGGGTGCTGGTGGCGGAAACAAAGCCGACGAGGCGGCGGGAGTCGCGCGCACGACCAGATCCGGCAGCAGGAGGCATGCGCAGCTTGGATCCGGTCGTCGCCGCCGGTTGTAGTGCCACCGGAGGAAAGCCATGCGGCGTGGGCAGGCGCAGCCAGAGGGGAAGGCATGGCCGGAGGGGAAGAGAGGGGAGGTGAAGAGAGGGGAAGGCATGTGCGGAGGGGAAAAGAGGGGAGGTGAAGAGACATGGCCAACCTGGACTCCAGTTGAAGTTTGAACGCCTCTGGATAAGAAAAGGCTTGCTGCCTGTTTAGGTCTGGAAACTAGCAGCTGCCTAGGAACCAGCAGCAAGACTTCGGGTGGGATGGAGTAGGCTTGGAAAATGAAAACATGGTAATAAATGCGTAGGAACCAGAGTTGGACTTTAAAAATAAACACAGTTGGAACAACTAAAACGAGGAGAAAATAGATGGCGCTAGGCGCCGCCTAGGCGCCGCCTAGGCGGCTCTAGGCGCTAGGCGTCGGGTTGCCGCCTGACTAGCGCCTAGCGCCTATTAGAACACTGGGCTAGAGTGGCGGGGGTTGAGAGAAAGGCAACGACTAGCAGAGTCATGGGCTTGGGTTTTGGGCCAGGCCCAGTCTGTGAACAGTGCTCATATGATACTGTTTACATGAACAGTACCCGTCTAGGACTCTAGTAGAATTAGGGTAGGTCTAGGGTTAATAGTCCAATTGCAGTTAGAGTCAGTTTGTCCTAGAAAAAAGGAGACCTCTGCCCTATATAAAAGAGGTCCATAGTTTGTAATTAGGAAGTTAAGAAAGTATTCAAGAAAGAATTAGAATATATTAGGTCGGATTGGAGCCCTACCCATAGTTATTAAGGCGGTAAGGCGAGGCGAGGAAGTGGCCTACCGCCTTACCGCCTAAGCGGTAAGGCGTAAGGCGAGGCGACGCCTTATGCCACATCAGAATATGTGATTTTGGGAAAAATATCCCTACATAAGTATTAAGTTCCCCACATAAATAGCAATATAGCAAGTCTAAAACAACAATACAATACCAAGTGCAATACAATAGCATAATGAAAGTAGCAACTAGCAAATAAGTTCAATACCCTAAGTTCCAATCAATCCCATCTCTCAATTATTATAAAAGTGATCATCATCAAACTCAAAGGGGGGGGATTGCTAGTTGTGTCATCTCTTTCTCCATCATCTTGAGCATTAGCAACTTCATCATTCTCACTCATATCCAATCATCATATGGATCCTCTTCCTCAGATTCATCATTCAATGATTCATCATGACGGTATTCATCTTCATCATCTTGAATGGGCGTGGTTGGGCGACTGCGAGGCGACGAGATCGACGTGGTTGGGCGTGCACGGGAGATAATGTGGCGGCGGTCGAAGGCACGTAGCTACTTGTGACTGGATCTAGAGACCGACCACGGGAGTGAATCAGGATGGGGGGAGAGAGGAAGTAACCTATATTGCGCGTATCCGCCCGAATCTAGTACGTATCCGAAATAATTTTATTGTTTGGAAAATGAAAAATAGCCGGATACATATCCAGGTGTATTGGATACGTGTCCTTATCCAGATATGTATTTGACACTGATACACAACTTGGGTGAGGTATCCGAGCTTCGTAGCTATCGCAAAGCAGCTGCAGAGCCGCCTTCGTTGTGCTACCGTCGATCAGGACACTGTTGCAAGAGCTGTTGCCACAAATTTCAGATTGCTCAGGTTCGTCCCCGTCCATGATGTCATCATCTTCTGCACCAAATGAGGGCATCAAGGTATTGGACGATCCATTAGATAAGGTACAAGCGATGCGAGTCTCTAATTCTAAGAAAGTCCAGGAGGATTGCGCATTGAACCCGACATGGTAAGGCCGAGTAGATCACTGTGTGCCGCCCCAGTGTTAGAAAAATCGGTGATCGGTAACTGATCGGTCGATCACTGAGTAGGGATTAATCGGTTAATCGGAGGATTAACTGAATTAATCGGTTGAGAATTAATCGGTTCAAAGATTACTTAAACATGTTCCTCCTAACATTAAAAAAAATATAAATTACTAAATTAGTACGTGCAAAAGGTCTGCTCCATGCATCTATGTCTCTCTTTTTCTACTCTAGTGCTCTATGCCCCTATTTCTCTCACATGTACACTTTTTCTCTGACATCTCTCTCACCTGCTCTTTTTTTCTGACATCTCTTCTCTCACACGCTTTCTTTTTCTCTTTCACATCTCTTTTTACACACCGTGACTCCAAGCTACTGTGGTTCACATCTGCCTCTCTTTCATTTTCTCACACCTTAAGTTTCTCTTTTTCTTCGGAAGAGTTAGATCCAGACTAAAGCAAAGCAGAGAGCAAGCTCAGCGGGACTCGAGAGTCCAACGCGGCCATCGCCGGCAGCGCCGGCACGGACCTAGGCGGCAACAGCGCGGACCAGGCGACGACGGCACAAACTCAGCCAACGGCGGTGAAAATAGCGATGGGCAACAACGCAGATCAATTGCGACGGGTGGCAACGACGGTGAGCAGCACGCGCAGGGACGACGGCGCTCGCGTGGGAGGGAAGCCGGTGACGACGGCGCTCACGCGGGAGGGAAGTCGGCGATGATGGCGCTGCGGGGATGACGGCGTGAACATCTCACGACGAGGGCTGACGGCGGACGGCGGGCACTGCTCGCAGTGAGGCGGCGTCCAGATCTGGCGTGTGGCCGTGCGCAAGAGAGAGGTAAAGGGGGAAAGTGACCGGGAGAGAGGGAAAGAGGTGGGCGGGTGAGCCAAAACCCTATTTTTTTTGCATCTCCCCAGACCGGACCGATTAATCGATTGGCACCGATTAATCGGGTTGACCACCGATTAATCGGTCCATCGATTTCTGACCGATTTCAGCGAAAAATAACTGGACCGTGGCCGATCACCGATTAATCGGTTGATCGGCCGATTTTTTCAACACTGTGCCGCCCACATCGTGGGTCCCTTGCGATGAGTACGTGCATTGATACCCCACTATCTAGCTCAAGGACGAGTTGCTTTTTGATGGCGAGGGAGATGTCAGGTGCAGGCAGGTTGGACCACGGTTTGAAGTTGTCTTATCTCTACGAGGGATGGGACGGGGTCCACCTCAAGCCAAGATGTAAAAGGCTTGAGTCGTATTCGTGTTAGGTATCGAGGTAGGTTTAATGTTGTCCATCAGCTCGAGGGAGAGCTGCTCAAAAAGAGGGGTGTAGATGTCATGGGCTAGGGCTTTGGGCCAGGTCCAACCCATGAACAGTGTCCACGGGCCCGTGAACAGTACCTGCTCGGGACTCTAGTAGAATTAGGGTAGGTTTAGGGTTAAGAGTCCAATTATAGTTAGAGTCGGTTTGTCCTAGAAAGACCCCTGCCCAATATAAAGAGGTCCATAGTTGTAATTAGGAAGTTAAGAAAAGAATTTGTCAAAAAGAATTAGATTAGATTAGGCCCAGTTGGAGCCCTACCTTGTCGGCGGGCCAATTCGGACATGTGTTATAGAAATTATCTTGCACATGACAACTTGGTTGCTATACGTGACAAGCCAGACTTCTAAACACTACAAAATGGACCCTCTGCAACAATAAGATTCAAATTCTGAAGGTCCCCTCGATAACAAAGAGGAGGGGTGGCTGTGTGAGAGGTAGGGAGCAAGAGGAAGGCGGTAGGAAGCTGAGGGCGAGAGGTGTCAGTGCAATTGTTAAAACTAAAAAAAAAAATTGAACATCGGCAATAATAAAGTTTGAGTTTGTAAGGTCCTGACAATAACAAAGAGGAGGTGCAACAAGGAGAGGTAGGGGGCAAGAGGAAGGTGTTGGGGGGGGGGGGGGGGGAGCATGAGAGGAAGGTGGTGGGAGGTGGGACTTCTTAAATCTATAAAAAACTAGATCGAACCCTAATGGCGATAAGGTCATAGTTATTATAGTGGTGAGGTGAGATGCCCAATGACCGCCTTACCTTTTGAGCAGTAAGGCGTAGCGATGGCTTACATAGAAAATATAGGATTTAGGAAAAAATATCAATAGATAAGGAGAAAAATGCAAATAGCAATAGACTGATATCAAGTAGAAAAAAGGCAGCAGTGAGAAGCCAGCCCAATGTGGGCCACACATGTCAGCGACATTATCACATCACATGCTAACCTAGCACTGGAGGGAGTCTGAAAACAATCCAACCAAACATGCTAACACGGCTCAGTCCAGTCTCTCTAGTGCTCCACAACCCACATGGCCTCAGCAACTAGCCAATGGCGATGCCACCCAAGCTTGGCAATCCACCACAGCCCTTGCTGGGGCACAGCCCCAACCTCAACCTCCCCTGCCCTCTCCTGCCCATCCCCGATGGTGCCCTTCAGCCACCCGTGCCGTTGAGAATGGATTTAAGATTTTTATGTTTATCTGCGTACATTCTAGTAAGTTATCTATTTGAGAACAGATGTTGAAATACCTTATTTTGACTCCTAGCTTTGATGATTCTAAACCATCAGTTTTCTTGGCCGACACAATCCACCTTTAACAAAGCATTCACTTTTGGCCTTAAGAGGAAACGGCCCCATTATACTACATATTTTGATTCCTAGCTTTGATGATTTTAAACCTCCAGTTTTCCTGACTGACAGTCCACCTTTGACAGAGCATTCACTTCTGGCCTCGTGAGAAAACGGTTTTCCTAAGACCATCAATCATAGTTATTACTTCAGTCGGCAAAAAAAGCGCTCATATAACTGAATTTACTAGTGCCGACCTTCCTCCTTCAGAATGATAGATAGCCTCAGCCGTCAAGATCTGGGAGTCACTAATGCATCTGTCAATGAGGCTCAGTGGTTCAACAGTATCTTGGGTAGGTTATTCAGGTAGGCAGTCCTAGATAAGTGAATGCAAAACACTCATTCTTACAGGTTATAGCCAAGAATTCCAGCTAGATGAATTTCCTTCTTGTCACAAAGATTGAGAATAGCCAATAATGATTTGTGGAGGTTGAAATTTAATCCTGTGATGTTGATGGAAGAATCAGGAATTTTAGTCCTTTTGGCATGCTTGAGTACAACCAAAGTATCGTCCACATATTTAAATATCAGAGAATTCAATCTAAAATTTGATCCATATGGCATAGCAGTGTATGCCATTTCTAGTTCGAAATACCTTGAAGCAGATAAGCAACAAAATTCAATTCATGGATCGCCATTTCAAGATCCAGATTTTGAAGTTCGAGCATAGTCAGCATACATTGTGTGCGGTTATGTTTTATACACTTAGTTTTATTGTGTTTTCAACTTTTCACCCAAACTATATGATGTGTTTGTTGGCTTATAATAATTTGGCGGCACCACTTGTACAGGGGATCTATTCGTCGATGGACGAGTCATACATAGACCACAATTCCGATTCACGGAGAGGCAGCAGGTGAGGAGCCGGCCTCGTCCTCGCTTTGACAAGCGACGAGAGACTATGCAAGTTGAACAGAAAGAAACAATGCCGAAAGATCCTTCGAATCTGCAGCAGTAGTATGAAACCATGCCGTTAGAAGCAAACACATATTATGCTTGATATTTTACCTGAAAGTTGTTTTCATGCTGTCATATCACATATGCCGAACTGTCGCTAAAATTATAACCTAGTTCTCCTTGATATATTTATATTGTCTTAGGTACCGTTTGGATAATTAATTTTTACTTGTTAGTAATTAATTTTTAGCTTTAGTTTATCCCAACAATCCAACTAATTACTAAACTAATTATTAGTTTATGGTCCAACTAATGATTAACCATTAGCCTATAAAAGTGAACTAATGGGAGCTAATAGGGTTTTTTACTCTCTTTTTTCAGGTATCAGTCTAAATTAAAGTGTCCAAACATATGTGAATTAATTATTAGTCAACTAATTATTAGCTAATTAATAATTAGTTCTAGTTAACAATTAGTTTTATTCCATCCAAACGGTCCTTTAACATGTGCATGTCTAGCGATTTGTCTAGCCTGTTCTCTTGATAGTGAGTTCTTGTTATTGCCGTGATCTTGCCTCTGGAAAATTTATCTGCAGTAAAGACTTTATGTTTGATCTTGTTTCATGAGAAAATTATGCCATAATTCATTTTTATTACATGATTCACCTTCCAATAAATATTCAGTGCATGCGCATGCCATCCGATGTTAAAAAGAGGGAGAGAATTTTTTTCTAGGCCACAGAAATTTGCATGCCATCAATAAATACCGCCAGGTTTTACCATATCTACTCCCACTAATTTAAGTGCACCGCCCACTAATAAAACACAATTGATACACGAATAGTGATGAATGAATATTTACTCTCGTCACTAATAATTATTAATGGTTAATAGTAGTGGGTAAGAGGTTGTTTGGCAACCTTATGCTAAAATTTTGATGTTTAGATGATAATTAAAAAACTAACATGAATTAACTATAAAACTAATTATAGAACTTTTAAGTTAATTCGCGAATCTATACTTAATTAGTTTATAATTTGATAATGTGGTGTTGTAATAAAAATGTGTGAATTAGCTTAGGGGTTTTATAATTAGTTTTATAATTAATTTATGTTTAGTCTTTCTATTTAGCATCCGATGTGCCATAGTCTAAACTTTAGTCCTTAGTTCTCAAACAGTCTGTTAGTATAATTCCGCCTATGCTTTGTCAATATAGTAGGTCTGAAACCTGAGAGAGGTCTCTTTTTTTCAAAAGGTTGTATTAGGCTTAGCGAATCTATATAAAACCTAGCTACTCAAACAGAGCGGTGGGTATGTATAGATAGTGGACAATTATATGAAGAGCACTATAGTAAGATTAATAATCTTTAGTTACGTCGTAAAGAAATGTCAGGATTTAGCGGATATCTTCTCTTGCAAATATTCATCACCAAGCATTAATCTTGTACGTGAAATATTGAAATATTATGTGATTGTTTGCTAAAAAGCATAAAATGTGTTAAAAGAAATCAAATCTTTATATAAAGACTATTTTTGCTTCATAATATATGCTTATCATTATTTAATATATATTAATATTTAGAGACATCTTACAATTTTTTTAAAGCAACCCCACAAGATCTAGTGACGTTTGTATTAATAAGTCGGAGAAAAATTATAAGATTATAATTTTTGGAGATTGTAATTAAGAAAATAACAAAAAACACTCCGACACGAAGCCAGCAGATCTAACCCATGACCTAAAGACAACACTAATATCAATTAGTCGTCGTTAAGCGAAACCGACGAACGTTAGTAGATGAGACACTAACACACAAGACATTCAAGACACTAACAGACAAGGCATTCAAGACTAGCCTCTAGGGAGACCACAACACAAAAAACGCCACAATCATATGCCTAAGAGCTTTAGGCTATGTTTTCATGGAAGAGTCTCGTGGGGAGAGAGGATGGATAATTGATAAAGTCTCGTAGGGAGAGAGGATGGATAATTGATAAAGTCTAGGGGAGCAACATGGTGCCTAAAAGAACAATCGATGGCCCAACAATGTTGGTCTAGGATTTCCTCTGTAGCTTTCACTCCTAATCCTAAAAATGCCCTCCAACTGTCTCAACAACCAAACCAACCACTGAGAACAAGCGCCTTGCCACCGGAAGACTAGGACGAAAATAAGACCTTGCACTCATGTCGTCCGAACAAGTCAGCGCCCATATGCCAACATCACTTCCGTACGCCGACATCAATAGCATGCAAGCAAAGCTTCTTGTAGGCCAAAATGCTTCCTTAACCGAGGAGTACCCCGTGAACAAGAAGAAAGGCGACCAACAGGAGATGAAGAGCTCCAAGGAGAGGAAGGAGATAAAACTAGAAAGAAGCGACTGTCGTACTACTGAGACAAAGCCAACTGCACCAACCACGGACTCGACGTGGGCAACACGAAGGAAAAACAATGCCTCCAACCACAACCCGACACACCCATCGTTGTAGGCTCTTTGCACGCCACTCCATGATGCCTAGAACCATCCAGATATGACCCTCATATTTCGACCTTGAAGTTAGCCCTAACCAGGTACCATTGAAGAGTCCATCGAGATCGATAGCCCTTCAGCAGGAAGAAGACCATCCAGCAGACACACGACGCCAACGCTAGCCTCAATAGATCAACACAACGAAGGCAAAAGTCAGATATCCCCAAGTCCGAGCTTGCCACGCACGCAACTCGCCCCATGTCAGGGCGCTCCACATGTACCGACCCGTCCACCGGAGCTTCACCACGGGCACCACCACACAAGCCAACCAGAAAAAGTGGTTGGATCTAGCCCCTTGAGCCCCGAGCCGCCTCCCAACGAGAGAAAGGGAAAATAAGGGTCCATCGTTGCCTTCCTCATAGCCACACGAGAAGCCTAGCGGTGTGCTCAGACGATGGTGAGAGAGGGAAGGGCAGCGACGTCTTAAAGGGAAGGGCGGTAGGTTTGGGCCAAGAACCTGTCAGCCACTAGTGCCATCAACTCGTACCACACTGTGTGTACCAGCAAATCGAAATCTAGCCCTCCTTGTGCTATATCTGGCCCTAGTAGCCCACCACCTTCTATGAGAACAACCAAAGAAGGAGAAAAACGCTCCAACAACGATAAAGGTAGAGGAGGGCAGGCGGTGGGGCTAGCGGAGGAGTTCCACTTCCACCTGAGGTGCTGCTAGGATGGCGTAGATGATCGAGCATTCAGTGGAGCTGAAACACTTGGTATCTTACAAACTGAACAACATCTTATTAGTTATATCATGTTTTTTTATATACAAGGGTTGTTAATTCCATAGATATTTAGTTTGATATTCATGCAATCATGCCCATAGCGTATTCGTTTTCAACACTATTTTTAATTCGTTTGGGTGGGTATCTATCATGAGATGTCTGTGGAGCAGAAAGTGATACGATATCCCTAATTTCTTTCCAGCTCGTTTCCGGCCGCGGCCCGCGGGTGTCTACGGGAAAAGGCAGGTTCGCATCTCCGTTCTGACGCGCGCGTACGAACGAGTGAACAAACAAGTACAGCCGCGGGCGGGCAGGCAGGCACGCACGCACGCACTGTGTTCCTCTTTTGGACGGGGCGCAGGTGCACGTACGCGAGCGTCGTTTCCCGTCGAATCTTTGGGAGAAACCGCTCGGCCACCGCCCGCGGCGGTGGCTTTTCCTCGGGACCGAGCGGCAGCGGCAGCGGCAGCACGGCACGCAGCCAGGCAGGCAGCCACACCGTGCGCGCGCCCTCGATCGTCCGGCCGGTCGGCCGCTCTCTCTCTCCGTCTCGCCTGCCGCGAAAACGACGTGCTGCTCCTGTCCTACGGCCGGGATCTCCCCGCAGTCCGCAGAGTCCCATGGGCCATGACCTCCTCTCGTCCCAGACACCGAGACCGGGAAACAATATCTTAAGCCCGCTGCCTGACTCATCCCTGCCTCCCATGTCCATATCTCCCACACTTTCCTCCTCTTCCCTAAAGGAAATATTATTTTCAATATTTTAAGAGTTTAATTGAAATTTATCATAGTTATAGTCGTTTAGTATTTATAAAATGTTACTTTTATTTAAATGTAAAATAAACAACAAAGAGGAAAGCGAGAGAAGAAGAAAGCCAAAGCATTTTATGTTTAGTAGTAATTTAGTACTCGTTCGGTTTCTAAAAATTTAGTTGTCACATCGGATGTTATCGGATGTTTAGATGTTATTTTTGAGTATTCAATATAGATTATTTATAAAACCTATTCATAACCACTGGATTATTAACAAAGACGAATCTAATGAGTCTAATTACGTTATGATTTGACAATGTGATGTTACAGTAAATATTTACTAATCATAGATTAATTATGCTTCATAAATTCGTCTCACGAATAATTTTCTGGTACTAAAATTATTTTTATAATTAGTTCACATTTAATCCTTCAAATTGACGCCGAAACATCCGATGTGACACCGACTAAACTTTAATCCTTGTAACCAAAGACCCTACTACAAACGGGCAAAAACGTACTGTAGTGGCGGGCAACCAGTGTTTTTACCCAACGTCACTATAATGACGGTTTGTAGTAGTAAGACCCCCTTAATTCGATTTATAGTATTAATTAGCGGTGTGTTCGTGCATGTTCTCAACGTGCAGTGGTGTGGCTTGGGTTTTCCTGGTCATGTTGCTTTCATGCAATCTTATCAAAATGAGAACCAGCTGGTCCCTCTCCCTTACCTTCTTGGCTTTATATAATCCTACTACCTCCATCATCCGTCCCGTACAGGTGAACCTTGGAATTTTAAATTATTAATAAGTTAATAAATAGTAAGATTTATAAGTAAATTTGGTATACTATATTTGTCATAACCTTTTATAGTTATATTTTAATACTTTTATAAATATTTAAATATAAAAATAGTGTTTATGCGTGCGGGTTGAAAATATTGTTGATCTGAGAAATAAAGGTATTGGTTTAATTTATGACCGTATTCGCTGTCATCTTCTTCACATGTCCATTCATTAACTTTTTAATATTAGATTCATTCGTTTGGACCTTCAAACTATATTCTTTATTTTGTAAGCTAGGGGTATTTTCTCTTTGTAGGATAAGACTTTGAACAATAATAATCACCCGTAAAAAAAGTATTCTTCTAGCTAGCTGACCAAATTTGACTTTCTACATGTGTTTGGCCAACCGCCTAAGATCTAATTAAGTCAACGATAATTAGCTACCGGTGAAAAGTTACGACCTCCCTTCAGTTTTAAACGATGTCGTTGACTATTATCTCAATATTTTATCATTCGTTTTATTTTTTTTGAAATATCATTTATTTTGTTATAATTTGTTCTATTATTAAAGATATTTCAAGTATAACTTATATTTTTTCATATTTGCACAATTTTTTTGAATAAAACGAATGATAAATATTGCAATAAAAATTAATAATGTAATTTAAAAATGAATGGAAACATAAAAAATGAATGGAGGGAGTATTAGTAGCCGGTCATCTTATCTGCGGTCTTTGGAAATTGTATAGGTAGTTGACTTAATCTGTCTAAATAGACGGACAGCTAAGAATGGACCTACCGCGAAAAAGTCTTTACATTCATAAAAATATTGATTATTACTATAAACATATGCATTAATAAATTAATAATTAATAAAAACCAACCTCATAAAATAAAAATATTAATTATTACTATAGTCTTTAGTATTTATCACGTCGGACATCCGGACGCTAATTAGAAGTATTAAATTTGAGCTAATTATAAAGCTAATTGTAGAATCATTTGGCTAATTCGGGAGAGACGAATTTATTAAGCTTAATTAGGTCATGATTTAACAATATGGTGTTACAATAAACATGTGATAACGATGTATTAATTAGAACCATTTGGCTAATTCGCGAGACAAATTTATTAAGCTTAATTAGGTCATGATTTAACAATATGGTGTTACGGTAAACATGTGATAACGATGGATTAATTAGACTTAATAAATTCGTATCGTGAATTAAGTTCTGCAATTAGTTTTATAATCAACTTATATTTTGTACTTTAAATTAACGTCAAAACATCCGATTTAATAAAGGATAAACTTTCATCAAAATATCCCAACACCCCCCTATAATTATATCTCAAGCCGTCTCATCACTGGTAAGCTTGGACGACACAGCCATGAGCCCACGAGCCACTCCCTGCCGGTCGGTCGTCGGAAAACCCGGCCGGTCTTTCTTGCCCGATTTACTCATTAATTTACACCTACTACATGAATAGCTAGCTTAGCTAGAGTAGCAGGCAGCAGCAAGCATGGCTCGCTAGAGACTACTCCTCTCCCAGCTAGATCTTGTGCATGCTTTGCCTGCCTGTGCAGGCCCCCAATTGAACTCAACCCCGAACCATACCAGATCATTAATTCGATCTTCTTCTACCTCTAGCTAGCTTCACTCGAGATATCTGCTAGTAATACGAGCAAGCAAGTATACCACTAGCAAGCTCAGGCTCCGTACAGTCACAGCCTTACTGCAGGGAGGGAGAGGTGTGTGGTAGAGCTTGCTTGCTTGCTTGCTGCTGCTGCGAGAAGCGAGATCGAGCCCTAAATCAAGGGGAGCAGCAGCAGCAGCAGCAGCCTTATCGTACGAGTACTCTCTCTAGTCTGTACTCCTACTTGTTCAAGTACTAACAACGGTTATTCCGAAATCCGAATCAACGCCCACAGATATAGAGAGAAAAGGAGAAGCACCAAAAGCAGCGCAGTAGAGCTGTAGAGGGAGGTGGAGTGGAGAAAGAGAGAGAGAGAGAGCTGCAGAGAGGTACAGATCCGGCGAGCGGGGAGGAGCGAGATGGCGTGGTGGGCGGGGAGCATGGGAGGGCTGGACATCCGGAACCACCTGGCGCAGTACGGCGGGCACGCCGGTGGTGGCGGCAGCGGCGGCGGGGAGCAGGCGCCGACGACGCCCAACAGCAGCGGGAGTAACAACCATGATGACTCTTCGGGCGGGGCCGCGCAGGACTCGCCGACAGCTGCGGGGGAGAACACGCCCACCCCTAACCCTGCTGGGTCGGGCGCTTCTGGCGGGAGCGGCGGCGGCGGCGGCGGCGGCTCGTCGTCGGGGAGGCGTCCGCGAGGGAGGCCACCAGGGTCGAAGAACAAGCCGAAGCCGCCGATTATCATCACGCGGGAGAGCCCCAACGCGCTACGCTCCCACGTGCTTGAGATCGCCGGCGGCGCGGACATCATGGAAGCGGTGGCTACGTTCGCGCGCCGACGGCAACGTGGGGTGTCCTTGCTCTCTGGCAGCGGCGTCGTCGCCAACGTGACGCTACGCCAGCCCGCCGCGCCGCCCGGGGCCGTCGTCACGCTCCACGGCCGCTTCGAGATCTTGTCCCTCTCCGGCGCCTTCCTCCCGTCTCCGTGCCCACCAGGCGCAACCGGGCTCGCGATCTACCTCGCCGGTGGGCAGGGTCAGGTCGTCGGTGGCACAGTGGTCGGGGAGCTCGTCGCGTCCGGCCCCGTCATGGTCGTCGCGGCCACCTTCTCCAACGCCACCTACGAGCGCCTCCCGCTCGCCGACGACGAGCCAGGCGAGGCGGCGGCTGCAGCAGCCGCGGCCGCCGGGTCCGATGGGATGCAACTTCTGGAGGGAGGATCGCCGCCAGGAGGAAACGGTGGGCAGGGCGCGGCGCCGCCGGCGGGTGCTCCCGGATTGCCGGACCCGACGTCAATGCCATTCTACAACCTGCCGCCGAACTTGATGCCCAACGGCGGCGGCCAGATGGCGCACGAGATGTTCCGCTCCTTCCGGCCGCCGCCGCCGGCCTTCTAGCTAGGTCTATCTGCCCCCCTCTTTTCTTGTTCCTATCTATCTCCTTCCTTCCTCCTAGCTAGCTTTGCTTGTTGCCTCCTTTGCAAGTGTGATCCCTGCAGCTTCCAATCTTGCTGTTTAATTAATTAGATAGATTTGATTGCTAATGTGCTTAATTAAGCAAGCATGCATAGAGGAGAAACTCCAATTTTATCATCTCTTCAAGATTATATTCTACTTTCCATCTCCTTCATATATATGTTTGTGCTTGTATTTTTCCTTCTTATTCATCTGCATGAAGCATATGTGTATATATATGTTTGAATAAATTGTTAGACATGTCATTATATAGAGTTGGTATCTAAAAATTAAATTAAATTAAATAGATAAAATCCATAGCTAAGCTAGCTTATATTCCTCCTAGCATTTTATCTTCTTTGCCATATGTTTTATATATGTGCACATTTGTATGTAATTAATATATATAAGCCAACATGCAAATGATGCTACACTACTGTTCTATCATTGTATCAATTTGTGATATGCATCATATCATGCTTGGACTACAAGATGAAATGATAATTAACATGATAATATATGGCATTAAACTAGATATGACCTAGCTATGAGTGTGTTTAACTGAAGTCCCAATTTTCTCCATAAAAACTACCCTATCGTTTTCTTTACTTGACATTTAGTATATATATATATATATGCCCACATTTTCTTCAACGACAAATGTTTGAACATTGGTTTTTCTAATCAAACATCAATTATTTAAATATATGTAAATAAATGAATGTATTTTTGTTGACAAATTTACTAATTAAAATTTATAACAAGGGCATTACTATGGATAGAATATATATAATTAAACAGGCATCCGATCGAGTAAATTAATGCAAAAAATTACGGAAAGGAATAATAACAAATTCACAAGTACGTAGAAGACCAATTATTAGTGGCCACTAGTTGAATAGTTTTTAATTTACTTCTTTAATTTACTTCTTTGCTTGATAACAGAGTGAGTATATGCACTTAGGGGTTTGATTGATGTTGGCTACGAAGAACTAACCTTACGACATTTATTTAAGGTTTGATGATATTAATTTAATTCTAAACAGTTGATAAACAGCTTTGAAACAATTTTTTGACAGTTTTCACATAGAATTGTTTAAAAAATGTACAATTAAAAGCTTTGGAAACTGTGACTGGGCTTAACCATGAGCTAGCGGGCCTTAATTAAGCCTGAAATGAACACAAACAATATTGATATTATAACCTAGAACTAGATTTAACATTTCATGGTACCATGCATGAATTTGAACAGCGAAAATGTCTCGATTAATTGTACACTATAGAATGTTAATAAGTTTATATATTATATATTATGTTCTTGGGTGTGAATGGAGATGCCTGCAACTCACATATATCAAAGGGGACAATTTTCTGGTGCAAGGGTACGGTCATTCCTACCCGTGGCATGCATACACATGCATGCATGTGTAGGTCGTCGTTGAGCCGACGAAGGGAAGAAGCCAATTCTATGGACAAATGTTTGGCAACTAGAATACGTTTCTGCACATTGATTTCCAGTGGCATTTTATGCATAGGTTACTGCATGCAATGCAAGCCTCAATAGTCAATAATGCCCTCCTCCGATAGATAGGCCATCAGCGTGCCATTAAGAACTTAACCCTGGTCACATTGATTTTCTTTTCTTTTGCTGAGTGTCAAAAGATTTGCCGAGTGTATTTGCCAGGACACTCGACAAAGATGTTGTTCGTGGAGCATCAACTATTTAATCGAGTGGTTTAATCTGACGCTCGGCGAATAATCGGCAAAGAAATCGACACTCATCGGCAATCTCTGTGCTTTCCTTAGTGTCTACATGCCGTTTTCTCTCTTGACAGCTGGTCATTTCATGACATAATTAAGGCCCTGTTTGGAACCTCTAGAACTAATTGTTAGCTGCTAAAATTAGCTATAGAGGTTTCAAACAGGGCAGCTAATACCTCAGCTAATTATTAGCCAACCCCCCAGATAACAATAATCTCATTAGCTGGTCCAACCCAGCTAATCCCAGCTAATTGTTGGCTATTGTCCATTCTACCCCTGCCCTCTCTCCTCCCTCCCTCTCCTCCACGTTACAGAAAGCACTTCTTGCATTTGATCCATCGCACGCCGCCCTCCCGTCTATCCCAGTCGCATCGCCGTCCTCCACAACCGGCCAGCGCACGGCCGTCCACCACCGAATCGCACTGCCGCCCTGCTTCTAATCGCGTCGCCCTGCTTCAAATCACGTCGTCGCCGCCTGCTTCAAATCGCGCCGCCGCCCAGCTTCAACTCGCAGCACCTGGCAATGGATTTCTTCGGGGATGAGGAAGAGTACAACACGAATGTACTGACTATCATTAAAAGAAATCATGAACTTGTTCTAGGGGCACTATGGTCAATTAGCTCTAGCAACTAAAGAATTAGCTAGGGGTTCCAAACAGCCTCCAGCTAATAATTAGCTAGCTAATAATTAGTTGGCCCAATCCAGCTAATAGATTATTAGCTAGCTAACAATTAGCTCTAGAGGTTCCAAACAGGGCCTAATTAAGACGTGGACTAAACCGGTTGTTGTGTGCAGATGATATGGTACTTCATTGCTCGATATATATAGTAGCATCTGGTAGTAATTAGGTACAACACATTCACCAGCTTAATGTACTATATTGTATCGATCGCTATAAATTATTCTATAAATTATTCATCGGTATATTGCGCGCTATTCTACACACGTGTGTAGAATAGCTATTTTATACCGACCACGGGGGTACTACTTTCAGTAGTAAATTTCTCAATAAAATAGCAATTGGGTACTATTTTTTAGTAGTAAATTTCTCAGTAGAATAGTTATACACACGTAGTGTAGGATAATATATATATATATATATATATATATATATATATATATATATATATATATATGAGAGAGTGTTATTCTACACAATGTGTGTAGAATAGCTATTCTACAACCATGGTGTAGTATATATATATATATATATAATTCTATCGAGAAATTTACTACTGAAAAAAAAGTAGTACTCAATTCCTATTCTACTGAGAAAATCAACTACTGAAAGTAGTCAGTGTAAAATAGTTATTCTACACACGTGGGGTAGAATAGCGTTCTCGTGTATACATATATATATATATATATATATATATATATATATATGCATTTTCGTTTGTAAGGTTAATAAGTATGCATTTTGTTGGTGATTACGTATGGAACTATTTGGTCAAACATACTCCAAACTTTAGCACGACCGAGATAATATTAATTAACAAAGGATTAAATGTAGCAGTCTCAAGAAAATCAATTATATAGAGAGAGGTGTCCGTATTCTAAAATAATGTATTTAAATGACGAACTGGATGCTGTCAATATAATAATGGTAGTGACAGGTTGGTACAATGTCATACATGATAGAACAACAAAATATTCTTATAGATATTGCGATGATATGCCTTATAGACACACACACACACATATATATATATATATATATATATATATATAAAATCATGCATAGCGTTTTTATATTACTTAAATTAGTTGAATTATATTGTTGTTTGTAGTGATAATTAAATGGTTGTGCGACCTAGCTATTTGGTGGACTTTTTATACACATGGAATTATGCTTTTCTAAATTCTCTCGTCGAATATCATATATGCTAATAATGCGATCGAGTACCATATTAGCACAATATTATTATGATGATCAAGTTTCGCAGGTGACGACGGGTATGCAAATACATATCACATCAATAATATAAACATGTGTTAAAGAACATGCATGCAATGCATGAGTTGGATTGTCTCGTTATGGAATTGCTGCTAGGATTGTAATAATTCTAAGTTGTATCAATTGGTATATCTAGTAGTATTGGTATAACATTATATTCTAATTAGACTTGTCATGTTTACAAGCCTACAACATAATTGGGTAGTGAATGATTAAGGGTGTGTTTGGTTCAACGATGGATTCTAAAAATACTGTTGTGAGTTGTGAGTTGTAGAAAAGTTGTTGTGAGCTGTGAAAAAAACTAAAAAGTTGTTTGGTTGGAAGGTTGTGGATTTTTATTTTAATAGTAAATGTATGTGATACCCTTGATATTACAAATAGGTACACATTACTTCTTGGTAATGCAACGATGATGTTGCAATTGACTGTATTTCTAGATAAATTTGTTCTTGTTTTTGAATTTGATTCAAATACAATTTATTTTTAAATTTTTAAATTTGATTCAATTGCACCGAGAGGTTCAACTCCAACATGTAAGCCAATTCGAAAAACTTACATAAAACAAATTCATCTAATTTAAACTTGTAATTCTAACATAGACGAGTCTATCTGCGAATGGGTTTTGTCTGGATGGCATGGTAGGTAATTTCCACCAAATGCAATTGCGGGGATATGTAGAATCTGAGGTACTCCCAATTTTCTATTTGCATTGTGAGAATCTGCAGATTTTTAAAAAGTGAGTGTCCTTTAGAGTTATTTGGTTCAGATTCCGGCTTCTGAGTTCAGAAGCCGGTTGAAAAATTTGAATCAAATAAACCTCGAGAACTCACCCACCCTTTACAGCGGGGCTGACTTGATACGATGCATGAAGAATGTTCATGCATGTATGGCCCTACCGATGTCATTAAGCAGTGAATCAAAAGTTCAGTACAATCAAGATCAAGTAAATGATTAAGCTACCAACTGTTGGAACATGTCATTCGACTACTCATTTGATCAACCGAGTGGTTGGAGTGCTCTGTGTATAGGATCGGAGCACCCTGTTTTGGTAGTCTCTGTTGTTACGTACACCTTGCTCACAAGTCACACCTGGTTTGGTTATATGATCATATTTGAGTCAAGCATTTTTGTTACCGGAAGACACTCGTAGTTATGTCATAGCTATATATGTGGTCTATGTTGTCTCATGGTTATACGAAAGATAGGCATAAGTATTTAGAAATGACTAGTAAGGTAAGGCGTTGACAATATGTCTCTTTAATTTTTCTCGATATATATATATATATATATACAAATGCTATTCTACACCACGGGTGTAGAATGCTATTCTACACCGACGTGGAATGGAGGAGTTGGGATTGGGTAGGGGGTGGGCACGATTGGGATGATTGGTGTAGAATAGCATTTACACTCATAGTGTAGAATAGCGTTCCCGTATATATATATATATATATATATATATATATATATATATATATACAAATGCTATTCTACACCACGGGTGTAGAATGTTATTCTACACCGACGTGGAATGGAGGGGTTGGGATTGGGTGGGGTGGTGGGCACGATTGGGATGATCGGTGTAGAATAGCATTTACACCCGTGGTGTAGAATAGCGTTCCCGTATATATATATATATATATATATATATATATATATATATATATATATATATATATATATATATATATATATATATATAGAGAGAGAGAGAGAGAGAGAGAGAGAGGCAAAGAAATTGATACTTATCAACTATTTATCAGTGAATATGATATTTGTAAAAAAAGAGATCGGTATACCCTTTATAAGAACCACTATTGACTCGTGATTCAAAAAGTCACTGCTAAGACAGAGAGGCTTCGCCGAGTATCGAAGAGTATGCATTTGAGGGGTTGTCATGTACAAAGTGTACACGACAAAATAGTGAATTCTTGTAGGGTTGTTTTTCGGTATAAGGGTTGTTTTAAATCTTAGATGGTTGGAGATAATAATTTGGAATTGACCCGGTACATGAATGGGCTATAGACAACTTTAATCTTTTAAAAATTAGGAAGCACGAGCACGTCTGGATTTATAATAAAACCGAATGGAGCGTCGTTAGCCTAGCTATATACACAGAGCCGATCCTAAGGGGACGGGTGCAGTGGTACAATCATCCTATACCTCCAAAACGCAGATAAAAGTTTTAGATATTAAATTATATTGTGTGTTATCACCTAAGGTGTGTCTTATCCATTTCGATCTAATATCTAACCAGAAAATAATTATACATATTTCACATATATGCAAACCTGTTAATATGTTTTTATTTTTGACTCAGCCTAGCTACCTATTCCTTCTCCGGTCTCGAGCAAATCGTGCCGCCGCCGCCAGCAGTGCCGGGATTTTTTTTGGTTGCATTTTCTCGTATCAGACGGTTTAGGAGTGGATATACACTGCTGATTCCAGAATTACAAAATACAAACACTTTCCAGATATGTTCGGAAACCGTCTGTGATTTCTTTTTGAACAGCCCGTATCCATCCATGCATATATGACTTTATTTATGTGATATTAACGAATAGTAAAGAAATAATACTAACGGATAGTACAGAAATACCTTCTGCATCTCGTCTCTCCCATCAAAAACATCAAGCTCCTCTGATGTAGACACATCTCTCCTATCAAAAACATTAAAGTTTCTCTCACGTGTACGTTAGAGAACAACTAAATTTCAGCCGTTGTTAGGATCTCAGTGTGAAACAGTCGTCAAACACACTTTTCAGTAATTGAAGATAAGCTTCATGATGACCATGGTAACTCTATATCGTCCGATCGGAACGGTTAGAATCAATCAACTACAAGAGGATCATGATTCCCCAGATATAGGCAGGACATGTCGGTAGCAATTAGCAAAACAGGGTAGGGTGGGTGGCGCACTGTAGCAGTCGGCTACGGGTCAACGAGAGAGAGCGACAGGAATGGCGACGATACGAGTCTGCGTCTGCCAGCTGTGCGAGTATAAGAATTCTGTCGTTGCCACCTCGGGAAGTCAAATCTCGTCGCCACTTGTTAGCCTTCCCTGTAGCTATCCTATCCCAGCCGGTCAATTCTTGGTTTTGTACTTTTGCCTGATCAGCTGGCTTCGCGTTGCAGAGCTATGTGCTGTGCTGTACTGTTTACCATAGCAATTTAATTATATGCACATTTTGCAAAAGCAATATTGCATCAGTACAATTAATCGTGTACAGAAAAAAATCAATATTCAAATCTGGCTGTGAAATATTATTTTCACATTCCAACCACATAAACCAACCACGTTGGATTTCACAGGTGGTTAGATTAAGTCAACCACCTATGGAAGAAATGGATTTCCACAGACAACGTAACAGCCGCATGTGGAAATTCAATATTTCCACATGTCTGATTTTGCAGGCAGTTGTGTATGATACCAAAATACTTGGTTGTAACAATATATTTTGTAGTAGTGGTAGCCTGGTAGGAGCATCCCTCCTCCGTTCTTAAATAAATATGGTTTTTATAGTACATTGAAACAAATGTTAAAATATATACTCCCCCCGCTACACAAAAACAAGTCGTTTTGGACATGATTTCATATATCAAAGAGCAATTAATTAGTGTGTATTTTCCATGTTTACCCCTATTAAATATAGTGCAAGAATAAACATACCAAAATGCACAATAAAATACAAAACAACTTGTTTTAGCAACCTCTTGATAGAAGCCTAAAACGACTTTTGTTTTTGTGTACCGGAAGAAGTAAGTCACTAATATATAAAATGAGTTAATATTTAATACAAGAAAATGACATTACAATGACACAACAAATAGTTTCATATTGCTATTCTTTAAATATTTTAATATTAGAAAATAAAGTGGTCAAATACTCCCTAGATTGTCCTAGAACAATGTGAAAAAGGTGGATGATAATACCAAACAGGACATGAATGTGATAAAGGTGACTATGAATGATAATAATCACTACAGAGCAATGCAACGATGCATCATTGCATCTCGCAAAATATAGCAAATTTTGTTGATGAGCTAGAGGATTGAAACAAAATTCTTGGGGAAAAAGTAAAAAAAAATCATTACGACAGAAACTTCTGACACCTCTTTGGTGCACATGAAAGAATAGAACCATGGCAGAGCATCCAGTAATCTCGCATGCCAACATGCATCCAGGGTAACCGAGAAAACTGCAGGTGCAGTGTTGTAGGTATCCTGAAATCAAGAGAGAAATTGCAATGAATTATGAATGCCACCAAAGGAATACCACAAAAATGATGGATTATGTAGCAACCTTTCGCCGCTAAGGATTCCATACGCCAATTGTTTGCAGAATGATGAAGCTGCCCCATTGAAAATATTCTGGTAATTCTGTCCGATTATTTGCCCTACATATAGTGCCCTTTATGTTAGAACATCACAAGAAAAAAAGAGAGCATACTAACAGGAAAAATTGTATGCCGGCTCTTTGAAATGACAATTCTGCTTGCAAAAGCATGCTTTCCTTTTTTTCATATGACAAATTAGCAAGCATAAGTGTTCAAATGAAATGACACTTCAGCAGGCCAGGAAATACTCAATGAATACATGTGCTAGCATTAAATACTGCAGAATGAAGTAACATTTATAGTAAACTTGATATTTAACCAAAAAGTATTGCATCAACAAAAGAAAAGTGCAAGCAGAGTGTTAATAGTTGCTACCGAAAGTGGCATAGTTACAACGAAGTTCTGAAACTAAAGGTTCTGATTGGCCATGAAGATGCTCTGTTTTCCTACATCCTTTGATTGATAGGAGGCCATCACCATCCAGAGCAGATACAGATGATAACACCACAGGATGGAAGAATAATCCAATAGGAAATCTTTGCCTCCTAGCCACCCACATAATTAACTCAGCATAAGGAGTAGAGTGGATTATAGATACTGTGATTTCCAGCAGTATGCAGAGACATATAATTGTGGTACTCAAGATAGAAAAGAAAATGTAGAATATAGAGGTTGTGGGTAGAAGAAGCAGGACTGGTGTAAACAACAGTGAACCAACCACATGTTGTTCAACTGTGTAGTCATAGCTATCTAATCTCTGCCTCAGAGGATTCCATTTGCGCCCTCTGTTAATAATATAAGCATGTTAGAAGCAAACTTACAGGAAAATTACAAAAAAAGAAATCTAATGGAGAAAAAACATTTTAGATACTTGTTAATGCATATGAAGGTAAAACAGAAAGAAATTATTCATCATAATAAACAGGCAATCAGTTAGTCATAGAATAATAACAGACAACTGATCCAAAAGACAAATACAGAATCATTTTGAAGTCTTGAGTTGAAATATTATGGGGCCGTCTGGCTCCATGACTGATCTGTAAACATTATACATTCTGTCAACAGTCCAAATTTACTAGTCTTTGTCTACTTCTGTACCTCAAATGAAATATGGTTCCACCAGTGTGAATACAAGATATTTGACCACAGTCTAACTTGTCATGCCTGAGGTCATAGTTATTACGGCGGTGCAGTGAGGCGAGGTGCCAGACCACCCACACCTTTTAGGTGAGTATGGCGTGCGGCGAGGCGATGCCATACTCACTTCACAAAAATGACATGGCAGCAGTATAACAGTATTGCACAATTGCAAAATTATGTTGGGAATAAACATGAAAACATATCAATTCATCGTCACTTGATACTACTTAAGTCACTAATACTACAATCTACATAGCTACTAGCAAGATTAATGTTTGCAAGTCATTCATAATTAGTGTTAGAAAAATCGATGATTGGCCATGGATTAGAGATTAATCAGTTAATTGGGAGATTAACTGATAAGTTAATATGGTAATAAGAGAAATTGTGTCAGCATTTGCTCTGGCTAAAACTTGGCAGTTGACACAAGACCAAGCTTTTCTCTGGTAGTCCAATCTCTGTATACAGTCTCTATCTCTCTAGCTTTCTGTAATTCAGTAATTTCAATTAACTATATGAGCTTATTATTAATTCTGTAAACAATGCCAACATCTAGGCTAGCATATACATAATTACAAATTTTGTCCCTGAGCTTTCAGTTCTATTGTTGCCCTCCCAGTCTGTATACGTGATAAAACAAGATGGAACTTCAACTCGGGCACACTCTTTCACTCTCTCCAGTCTCCACACATCCTCTCTCTAGCTCCTGCATCTCTCTTCCCTCTCATATTTTCTCTCAAAGGCCGACCCCCACGCAGAACAAGCAGGTGGCACGCTGTCCCGACGCAGCGGCGGCGCGGATCTGCCGGCTGAGGCGCGGATCCAGCGGCGGAGACGTGGATCCGGCGGCCGCCGGCCGGTTCCGGCAACCGGGGAACAGATCCAGCAGCGGGCTTCGACCTTCTCCAAGCACTCCATCGCCACCGTCGTCCGGCGTCCTCATGGAGCTATTTGGCGTCCGTCCGCGGGACGCATAATCCCTTGAGGCGGACGCCACAAGCCTATATGGCGAGTCGTCCGCTGTGGCGTCCGCCGCCGGCCGCCCCGATGCCTAATCGTCAATTAGGCAACGCCATGACAACTATGCTTGAGGTAGTGCCAGATTGTTGTGAAAAACTGACAATGACACTACATTTACAAATCACCATAGTAAGAATCAAAAATTAGCATTCATATATTAAATCTTGTCATAACATTCTTGTTGCCTTGTAGACAATCTTTAAGTGTTGTTCTAGAGATTTGTGTTGCAGATTTATTCTGAGATGGGATGTTCCAGCATCACACAAGGCATCACAGCAATGACAATGCCATGTTTGACAACATTGGAAGGCCAGAAGCATGTGCCAGGAGTTGGCAAGAGCAAGATAAGTTGGAATACTCAGAGATAAGACATTGGTATATTGTTCAGTTATTAGTCAGCGTCTATTAGTTGTGTGGTTTTGTTAGGTGATATACCACCTGAGATACAAGGCAGTCAATGCCTCAATGGCATACTGATTAGAAAAGAAATAAATAAATAAATAAGTCATCCTTCGAGGGCAAGCTAATTGTTCCTCATATGCATTCCAATCATGAAACCACCATCCCCTGCCCTGTGCCCTTCCCTCTCTTATAACTAGGTCCATACCAAATAGGCTATTCTTATGGATGTCATCTTCCCAACATGGTGGTGATTAGTAAGCAGGCACATGCAATGCACATTTTACCTAACATATATCATAGAGAACATGTAGACATGTAGTGCATTAAAATTTAAGAGATACCATTACATAGTCTACCCAAATTCCATAAGCTGAATTTACACTTCATAACTTAAGTGACATTCATTATCATAATGGGAAAGGTATTTATTCTAACATTCAACTATGGAGATTCAATATTATTGAGCATAGTTTCGATGCTTTCAACGCCTTGCTGTAAGGCCCAAAGCCATGTGACCCATGCCACCAGATGGTTAAGGGTGTGTTTGGTTGAGCTGTGGTTGTGGAAAAAAATTGTTGTGGGCTGTGGAAAAACTGCTGTGGAATGTTAGCTGTGAGAAAGCTGAAAGCCGTTTGGTTGAAACAACTGTGAAGCTGCTTTGAGCTGTGAGTTGTGTAAAAAATTCAATTTATGAAAATTTGTATGGTTGTATGAAATTTGAAATGTCAATTTATGAAAATTTGTATGGTTGTATGAAATTTGAAATGTCAATTTATGAAATTTTGTATGGTTGTATGAAATTTGAAATGTCAATTTATGAAATTTTATATGGTTGTATGAAATTTGAAATGTCAATTTATGAAATTTTGTATGGTATGAAATTTGAAATGTCAATTTATGAAATTTTGTATGGTTGTATGAAATTTGAAATTTCAATTTATGAAATTTTGTATGGTTGTATGAAATGTATGAAATTTGAAATGTCAATTTATAGAATTTTGTACGGTTGTATGAAATTTGAAATGTCAATTTATGAAATTTTGTATGGTTGTATGAAATTTGAAATTTCAATTTATGAAATTTTGTATGGTTGTATGAAATTTGAAATGTCAATTTATAGAATTTTGTACGGTTGTATGAAATTTGAAATGTCAATTTATGAAATTTTGTATGGTTGCGAAGCCAAAAGCCAAAAGCCGCAAAAAACAGGTCTGAAGGAGCTTTCACATTTTCACTGCACCAAAAGCTAATTTTATTAAAAGTTGCAGGCTTGAAATATGCCCTTTGGTTTGACTTTTGGCTTCCAGAAAACAAAAACTGCTCCCGAAAGCCAAACCAAAGGGACCTAAGTTTAGATCCTACCTAATTTAGAAGGGGCGTGGGGTACCCCTATTCCTACCCCTATACCATTGACGCCAACAACATGCATCATGTCAAACTTTCAAAATTTAGGCAACAATGTCTTTTTAAATAATATAGGTTGGACATGGACACATGAAAATAATTTGAATAGATTTGTTTTGAAATGTACATTCGTATTATTATTATTATTAACTTTTACACACACACACACACATATATATATATATAACAAGAGATATTAGCGGTCAGATTTTCATTTTGAAGACAACAATGATACCCAAAATGACAAGTTTTCATGACTAGAGGGAGTACTTTGTTGAACCATATCTAGAATTTAAAATTTTATTATATGTGCATTGCAATATAGAAAATTTTAACTCCTATTATTCATTCAACACTGCAATTGAGGTGAGCCTGTTAAGTCTTTTATGATATATAAAAGATGCCTCCAGCAATGTATTCATGGTTTTACCTGAAAAGACGCCACAATGATGTCACTGTCTGAATCTGTCTTGAATATATCAAGGATATTAACCATTGAAGCAGGGTAACATGCAACGTAGCAAGCAGGATGACGTCTATGAATAATGAAATAGGAACTGTTAACCCAAAAAGGATCCCAGAAAATGCAAGGCCCCAAATTATGTGCCTCAGGAAACCTCCCACAATGAACCAAAGTGTTGAATATATTTGAATTGCATTTAGGGAAATCATGCCTAGAAGCTCCGCTAACTCTGTGTTCAGTTTAAAGCCTGCTGGAACACCCATCAGCCACACACAGCCAGATCTCAAGACACTATTAGTCATGTAGCGGACAAGAGCAAAAGTCCAAGAACAAATTATCTCTGTTTTCAATAATAGCGCAGCTCCAAGGAATGAACCCATCAAGAGATCTATAACAATATTTAACCACAATGTATGCTTCTGAATTGCAGCTTTATGTGTGTATTGAACATTCACAGTAGAGCTGCACAATACAAGAAGTGACACTTTCAAAAAGAACTGTAATTGAAGAGAAGCTTCTGACACTCTTAAAAAAAACTGTAATTGAAGAGAACCTTTGTACTAACAACAAATTGTTTGTCATCACTTGAAGTAGCTGCTAAATACAATTTCTATTTCTAATATTGAAAACATGAACCAAAAATTGAAATAATTAAAGTAATTTACTGGTGAGTTTGATAGCACCAATATACTACTGCAATATGGCATGTCATATGCCATCCAATCTAGAAACAGTAACTCCATTTATCATGTGAAGATAACTTGCTAAAATAGTGAATGAAGTTAATAGTAAACTACATCAGCAGCACAACAAGTGAAGTTTACCTTAGGGATTTATCTTGGAGGAAAATTGGCCAGTAGAGAATTTGGCAACTGCGGAGACGTATGTTTTTCCATGAATGCCTGAAAATCTTTTGTAACATGAAGTGCTGAGATATATCGCTTACATATTTTTGGAACACTTGAATGAAGATGTAGATGATAGTCGATACTGAAGCAAAAAATATTCCTACACAGTGCCATGTTACTTGAACTACTGCAGAAGTCCTAAATAAATCAGCAGTAAATTAAGAGAGGCATAAAGTAGTATTACATCAAATAAGATAAGGAAAGGTGCTTACACAGATGCAAAGAAAAAAGAACCACAGATGTACTGGTAGCAGCTTCCTGAGCAATTGATAGTCTAGCTGCATTTGAACAATTAAGTGCCAAAACAATCGGATCCTTCAAACATAGATGTGAAAACAGATTAGCCGATTGTTAAAATTAAAAAGTAACAGCATTTAAAGCATTTGTGCACATACCAAATTGAAAACTAGTGGTTTCTGCTCTAGATTACTTATCCAATTTGGCTTTTTAATGGAAGACTTCAATCTGCAGGCTGCATCCTCACCCAGGGAGAAATGGTTTCTACCAGCGGTTGGAACATCATATAGTATGACCTAAATAAATTGTACAGTATTTAAGTAACTCATCACAGAAACAAATCATAATTCATAACTAGTGCAGAAATTTTTTTTAAAATGATGCTCAGAAGTGAGCATTAACTTACATACGTGGCAATGACTAATCTCAAACTTCTGGTCATCAAGGTACAAATGATTAAGCACGGGGACTTGATTCAGATCGCATTTCAAGATCTTGCTAGAGTTACAGCAGAAATGCACCCAGTTGCCCCTTTTGACTACTGACTTCTTGCAAGCATCCAAAAAACCATCTAATATGCTACAATCATATTCCCATTTGTTATTACCATTGCTTCTGTCTTGGTCTCCACTTTCCAATGACCCACTCAATACGATAGAATTGTTCTGGTTTGCACCAAAATGCTCTTTCTGAACAGATTGATCCCCGAATGACTGATGATTTTGTTTACTATGGAATACTTCAAATTCTCTTGGAAGACGTACATAATCGCCTAGAATGGTGAATGCTGCATATTCTTGTAGCCTCGCTGGCATTCTTTTATTTGAGGAAAGGATGATGGTCTAAAATGAGAGATAACACTGAGCAAAACCGCTATGAAAAATTACCATGGCTAAGAATAAATGTAATTATATTACGTAGCTATGAACAGTAGTGATGCTAATTAGGCTAAAATACTACTTTTTGCCATGGACATGAAACTATATTGCAACAGTTACTGGTATCAAAACATAAGAACAACCAAGCTGAGTGAGATTAGAAGAAAGTAGAAATAAGCGCCCCCAACCATGAGCAGCTAATTACAATGTGCAAAGGCCAAAGGGAACATCTCACCTTTCATGCACAACAGGAGTGCACTAAAACCATGCACCATGTCCTAAATATTTCCACATCAGGTGTTGGAAGAGTACAATGATAACTCCGAAGGCTGTGAAATCTGAATGTTCTAAATACATTCAAAAATTGTGGAACCGCTATCAGTGTTTACAAATCGTCCGATTAATCACGATTAATCGGCCTGGTTGTTTTCCTGGCTCCGACTAGGTGCTCCGACCTGACTAGAGCGACCAAAAATCCGGTCGTCCGACTAGTCGCGACTAGTAGGCCGATTAGTGGCATTTTGGTGACCAGGAGAGAAGGGCAACCGACAAGGAAGGCAGGGGCCAGCAGGAGAGGGCTAACGACGGCGCACGGGCCACTGCGGGAGGAGTGGGCCAACGGCAGCGTGCCTTGGAGTGGGAGGGGCCACCGGTGGCACCGGCGGGAGCGTGAGGAGAAGAAGGCGGCGCCCGCAGGAGCATGAGGAGAAGGTGACGCCCTGCAAGATGTGCGGCGACCTATGAGGAGAAGGCGGACAGGGGCTTCTGCTGTGGCAGCTATGAGGGAGAGGGGAGATGTGAGGAGTGAAGCTAGGGTTTAGTTAATGGGCTTGGGCTTTTCAATTTTATTTTTGGGCTAATAAGTAATGGCTGGAAATTTGGCCCATACCTGGGTATTTATTGTCATATATATATAGTGTATATATATTATGTAAATTTCCTAAAATATATGGAATAATTAAATAGACCGACCAAGATCGACTAATCGCGATTAATCGCGATTAGTTTTCTGGTCGGTACCATGGCGACTAGGTTCTACTAAGCGATTTGTAAACATTGATCGCTATGACAAAACCACAAAATTGTCTTAATCTAACACATCTGTCATCATTACCCATTGTGCACGGTTGATCCATCTCACACATCCTAGAATCAGCTCATCCTTCTTGAAGGAAATGGGGTCAATAGATCATCTAAACAAAGTTTGAGGGTCATCCAATAAATTTTGTCAAAAAGCAGGGTTCCTTAAGTAACAAAGATTTTTCTCTCACAGGCAAGATGAATTAACACTACAATAAGGTCATTCCATCTTGTTAACCAAATATGAACATGCTGGATCAGATGAGGCATTTGAACTAGCCAAACACAAACTTATAGGATCACATGATTCCAGCATGGGGACATCCCTAAAAGAGTGTAGCCCTTTGATCCCTCAGGGTCGTGATTCTCACACTCATACCCAGGACATTGCTGTTCATAAGCACTTATATTCATTCATCATCAGCCTGCCAACTATTTGTTCTTTAACAACATGACAACAATAACAGCAAGGCGGCAAGCATCAAACGGCTCTGCACAGCAATGCTCTGTAGCGCTATTGCATATAGCATCAAACCTTCAAGGCAGACAATGAGAGCAGCTGCTGTCACGTTCACTATTTCGCACAATTGACCAATTCTGGTTGGCCATAAAGTACTATGGTAGTATATAACTTGAGCTAGGTTAATTTCGGTTTAGAACTGGCAAAACAGCAACATGTGTATTATTAAAAAAAATATCACCAAACCGACCATTCTCACACATCTAGGATGGAAGATGAACGAAATGAAGATGGCAAATACTGGTACAACTTTCGACCAGCAGCCATAGGTACTATGCTTTTCGAAATGTTTTCGTTGCTAACCTGGAGTGCTTCTAGGGTGGGGAAGGACCGCAAAATTTCCTCCAGCGGGATTGCCGCTGCGACCACAACGTCAACGGAGCCCGCGCGGGAAAAGAGCCATCCGAGCAGGACGAGCCTAGCGGGGCCGGTAACCGGCTCGTGCTGCAGCCGCCCCCGCCCCCGCCCCCGCCCCCGCGGCCACCATATCCTGCAGCGCTCCATGGACACGGCGGATGCACCTTGCCTCGGATCCTGGACGGATTAAACCGGACAGAGCGAAAACAAATCGGCGACAAATACAACCAGGCAGCAGGGGAGGCACGCAAGAGACAGGAAGGGATCTCCCGAAGAGAGGGATTCGACTGTTCATGGCGTGAGCAGGGCGTAAGGCTTACCAAGAAACTAACGCTAGGCCGGGTGCGACCCCATTTCTCCGATACGCGGAGGAGCTCCCGCCCGGTGGTCTGTTGGGAGTTGGGAGATCGAGTTCTTTCACTGCTTCAGCCAGCGGCGGCGGCGGCGGAGGCGGCGGAGGTGGGGATTGGAGGTTGAGAAACGGATACAGCGACCCGTGGGGAATGAAAGTGTTTTGGACCCTCGGATTTCCTTTTTACGGATTTTAACCGTTGGATTGAGTAACCAAGCACGGCCACCGCCGCACCCTCGTCCGCTCCTGCTCCCAGCCCACCCTGATTCCTGTCTATGAGAGCAGTTTTGCTATCTAGACAAAATTAATATTGATAAATATTGAAATTGACAATAATAATATAAAGAAAACATAAAAAAATTGAAACAACGGTGTATATATATATATATGTAAATATTACATTTTTAGTGACATATATGAAAATGAACTTTCTTGTGATGTATATAATTTTATCTAAAAATTTTGTCAAATTGACAAAGTAGGATGCTTTAAAATCTTTCTTTTTTATTATCCTTTTACATTGGTCAACAATTAATAATTTTTTCCATTTGCTAAGTTCATATCATTAATACTGTTTATTTAAGAGTCGTGCAAATAACAACACGTGGAGAGTGTCAAATATTTCAGATGCAAGTGAAGCGTCACATATTCATCGTAACACACGTGTGGTAGCGGGTGAAGCTTTTTAGTTCGGTAACATAGTGTTAAAAATAGCACTTTGCCTTGCTTGAAATAATTTAGATCCGGATTTTTTTGAACTGATTCAATTTAGTTGTCTAGATCTATAAAATAGATTGAGGGTATTTATTTTAGTAATCTAATTTTTATTTTTAAACTATTTTATTATCAAATATAAACCATAAATCCAACATGAATAGTTAGAACTGTATAAACTCGACTCAAGATTGTAAATTGTAAATTCCCAAATGTAAGCAGAAATCTTTGAACAATTGAAAGTAAGAAACGGAGGCATTACACGGGGCTTCCGAAGCCAATTTTAATATTTTATACAACTGCCGCTCATTCACCTTGCGAGAATTACACCAAGGGATTCACAGAAATAACGAGTACTTACAAAAGAAAAGAAGTGTGGCGATTCTGCACTGCTGTGCTCAGTCCTCGTCCACATAGATCGTCTCCTGCTTGAAGAATCCCCCGAACACGGGCCTCACCTCCGGCTTGGAGTCCGGCTGCTTCGGTGTCGGCCTCGCCTTCTGCGCCGCCGGCTTCACGACAGCTCTCTGCGGTGCCAGCTTCTTTGCCTTTGCCTGGCCTCTCACGGTGGCGATCTGCGCTTTCGGCTCCGCCTCCTCGTCTGAGCCCCGCGCAGCCGCTCCTGCAAGCTGCGTGCTGAGCTTCTCCCAGGAGAAGTCCGTGCTGAACCCTCTGGCTCTGCTCAGAAGGTTCTCCAGAGAAGCTTGCGCCTCATTCACTGCACTTGCACCTGCCTCTTCTGGTGGCGTCTTCTTCCCCTCGGCTTTGAGCTTACTAGTGTCCTCTTCAGCTCGCTGCGAAGCCAGCGCCTCCTCTTCTGCCTGTGCCTTTGCAACAGCTTCTTGGTACACCTTTCTTCTAGTGTCTTCAGGAATAGCTCTGAAGAGGCAGGATCCGTGCAGCGCCGCACAGAGTGCAAGTAAGCGATCATAAGAAGATTTGAAGTATCGAAAGAACTTCATGTTTAGGAAACTAATAATACTGTCACTAAAATTGTATTTAAACTGTCCATTGGGATCGAGCAGCGAGCAAAATGATTTGTTTTAGACTTTGCATGTCAAATGTACTTATATACTGTCGTCTGTTTATGTGCAAGGATAAGCAACAGATTCTGGCCACAGCTTTGGAGAAGATAATCATGCTGGGAGAAATCGAGGCTGATTGTTCAGTAAGCCGCCATCCAATTTACTGCAAGAAATGTTATGCTCTGACCTATCACTGATGCCATTTCACTAAATGAAGATAGCAACGCTGTATATCCATTGCTACCAATCCCAAATAATCAAAGAATAATATGCTAGAGTGAACTGGGATAGCATACTCACGTGAAAGCCTCCTCTATGGGCTTGGATGTTACTGTTGAACTAGTTGAAACTTCGACAACCTGGAAAATGACAAATTTATTCATGATTTTAGTGGAAATCATGTAAATAATCCTCCACGATGCAAATTTAAACTTATTTTGCAGGGCCTTTTATATCACCACAATCAGTTGGTCGAATAATGGGGCTATAAAAAGATGATACAAGGCAGAGGTCAGAAAGATTTAAGGATCAACAGTTTTGTACAAATTCATTGCTACAGGCAACTTAATATAGCATCATCCTTATGCTTGTATTGATTATATCCACTTAAAATGAGAAATATTAATTCACTATAGATTGCTATGCAAGTTTGTGTATTGAATTTAAGATTTTGGAAGCCACAGTAGTACCATCTGATTATTCCATGTACATGCTTCTCCTGCATCATCTGGCAAACACATTACACATAGCAGGTTTGGTTTGCTACCCTACCAAGATTTGCCCTACTAAAATTTTAGTAGGATTGCTATGCAAGCACTCCCATCAAAATTATTTGCTACCACAGTTTTGGCATTGCCCACATATGTGTCTTGTATGCATCAAACCAAAATTTGGTGGGGTTTCAATTAGTATACCCTCCCTTTAGAAATTTACCTTCCATATCTCATTGAGATATGAAATTCAATGACATGAAAAATTGGTAGGACAAAAACTTGCCTACGGTAACCGAACAGGAAATGCGAGGCAATCTACCTCTGACTAATCATGAAAACCTTCCTGTTCAATTTAAGTTCGTAATGGGACTAGTGGGACAGAACTACAGAGCAGTCTGGCTAATGACAATGATGTTTTCAGAATGTCTGGGGATGCAAGGGTTTAACATATGGCACATGTAGGGGATAGATTAAGCAGTACCTTGTTCTCCGCAATGGTCACATTGGAGAAGACATCTGCTACAAGAGCAGCAATCTGCAACTTGGACACCTACAGAAACGCACAAAGCTTTGCATGTAAGCTCATCACGAACCTTCATGTAGACTCTTGCAGATTCACAGCTATGAAATGTGAACTATGTATACCCTGCCAGTTTCTGATGAGGAGGTCGTGCTGGATGCACCCTCTTTGGATAGGACCAAGCCATAGGAGCTCTCAGGGCTGTAGTCATCCGTGAGTGACGCCTTGACCAGAGTGTACCTGACGTCGGTCTCCACCACCTTAGCCAAGAACTCGTTCAGTGGCAGCGACTGCACGCGGGAGAAGAGGTTCGAGAAGAAGGAAGTGAACCCGTCGAGCACATTGTACGTGGACTCGCCGCTGGGAACGCCGGTCCCCTGGTCGTACACCACCACAACGTGTGCCACGCCGGCAAGGTCAGCGGCCTGCACAACCCGGAGCGCCTCGTCGGTGGTGACCACCCCACCGTCGGGCCCCTTCTCTGCCTCGCCGACTGTGATCACCACCTTGGTAGCCGGGCCGATGGACTTGGCTATCGTCTCGGGGTCGTCGAAATCCGACTCCACCGCGTTGAGCCGGCGCGCCTCGGAGGGGGAGATGAGCCGGTACGCCGCGGCTAACTGTGCCAGCTCCTGAGCGGACGCGAGGTCCGGCACCCCAGCGCGCACCGCGAACCCCTGCCGAAGCAGCGTCTGCGCGATGCGGACCCCCGCCTGCCCGGTGGCGCCCGCAACGAACACAGTCTGCGGGTCCTTCCTCCCCCTCCCGCCCACGAACAGCGACCCAGCCGCCGACGACGGGAAGGCCGGTATCAGTGACTTGCCGTCCGACAGCTTGCCCAGATCCGAGAGCTTGCCGAAATCGGCAAAGAACGGCCTCTTCTTGGGCTCCTCATCCGCGCCAGACTCCTTCCCGGCCTTGCCGGCGCCGACGCGGCAGAGTACGGTGGCCGAGGCGCGGCGGTGGGCGAGGGGGCGGAAGGAGGGCGGGCTGGAGGTGAGAGCGGGAGGCATGGCGGGCGCGTCAGGTGGTCGAACAGGCGGTGAGCATGGGCGGCGTGGGATGAGAAAAGGGTGGAGATGAATGGCGCGAGCGGGATGGCATGTTTGGATTGGGGGAAGCGGCGGGGGAGCCTATGGGGAGAGGCCATGTGGGTCGCCGTTTATCTCCATGCGGCTGATCAGTGGCCGTGTGTTCTTCGCGCGTCCATCCCAGAGGGCCCACGCCGAGTATCCCGGACTCGCCACCCCATTCCGTCGGGGAAGCATATGGTGTGGTGTCAGGCTTCAAGGCTTCCACTGCACTCTACAGTTACGATTGGTGCGGATCTAATGGTGTGGAAGTCTCCAATGTTGTGGAGGTAGGTCCCACCCCATACGAAACCCACCTTCGAAGCTTTTTTTCAAAGCCCCCTTCGATACCCGTTGGATTGAAATACGACGGTGCAGAGAGGGTCGACTGCAGAGGATCTCATTTCTCTCCGTCGGATGTGGGGCGGTGTCAATTAGATCGTGTCTCGTCTTCCCTATAGCGTCACTCATCACCTGGCGACCCCCTTGTCGTCGCACTGCTCATCATGCCGCTCTCCCTCGTTGGGTCTTCTCTTGCATTGCTGAGTTAGTAAGGTCTCATTAGATTCCACCTTATTAAGTTTTAGCGACTAAAATTTAGTTCCTAAACTTTAAATATATGGTTTGTCCCTCATTAATGCTCCTCTGAGTGAAAAAGGGTATCTGTAGTCATTTATTAGGGGTAATTTGATATTTATTCAATTATTTTAATAACCTTTAGTTACTAGAATCAAACTAATTATCAACGATAAATTCATCATTGGGTCAGATCTCATAATTTATTGTCTCCATGAAATTGATTTGTGGGCAAAAACTTATTTCTATCAAGTGGACATGCTTAGGGACAATGGAGCATCCATTATTATTGTTAATTGTTGGGACTTGGGAACCATTAAGGGCTCTAACATGTCGGTCATGTTGTGAACTGCTTTAATCTTGTGATGAAAATATAATATTTAGAAGTAAGTTTTGTCAATGACCACTATGTTCTCACTTATTAAGTTTACTACAACTGATTCGCTCTAAGCCATAGAGTCCAAACAGATTCTAAGATCATAAACCTATTGAGAGATGATTGTCGTGGTCGACATAAGACCTACAAGGGATGGTTCCATCCTCATTGGCGACATCCCTAGACTATAAATACTACATGATGTCTGTTTGACATATTGTCTCTAGATCAACCCTAAAGAACCATCTATTCTCTATGAGGTAGACACTAGATCGGTCATAATATATAAGCTCGGCTTATGATCAAATTGTGGAAATGGCGGACAAACAGATCAGAATTCTACTAGTAGACAATACCACTAACAATGGAGGTAAAACCCTAATTACTACTGCCACATGATGCAAATTCCTAGCTGGACCTCCAAAATATAGATGTGGTAACAATAGAGAGACCTACCCTATATGATAGGCAAGGCGATCGATGAAGAAGTACGATGAAGAGCACTAACTTCGAAGAGTTCCTGAGCATCCACACTTGCTCACTACTATTGTCCACACAACTGGTGAGAACATGGAAGTTACGGTGAATTACCTTCCGATCGCCTTGACTAGATCAACCCAATAGTGATTGATCCACCTTTAAGAGAACTCTATTAGATTCTGAAAACACCAATGTAACCTAAAGAACCATCTATTCTCTATGAGGTAGACACTAGATCGGTCATAATATATAAGCTCGACTTATGATCAAATTGTGGAAATGGTGGACAAACAGATCAGAGTTCTACTAGTAGACAATACCACTAACAACGGAGGTAAAGCCCTAATTACTACTGCTACATGATGCAAATTCCCGGCTGGACCTCCAAAATATAGATGTGGTAACAATAGAGAGACCTTCCCTATATGATAGGTAAGGCGACCGATGAAGGAGTACGATGAAGCTAAGAGCACTAACTTCGAAGAGTTCCCGAGCATCCACACTTGCTCACTACTATTGTCCACACAACTGGTGAGAACATGGAAGTTACGGTGAATTACCTTCCGATCGCCTTGACTAGATCAACCCAATAGTGATTGATCCACCTTTAAGAGAACTCTATTAGATTCTGAAAACACCAATGTAACCTAAAGAACCATCTATTCTCTATGAGGTAGACACTAGATCGGTCATAATATATAAGCTCGACTTATGATCAAATTGTGGAAATGGTGGACAAACAGATCAGAGTTCTACTAGTAGACAATACCACTAACAACGGAGGTAAAGCCCTAATTACTACTGCTACATGATGCAAATTCCCGGCTGGACCTCCAAAATATAGATGTGGTAACAATAGAGAGACCTTCCCTATATGATAGGTAAGGCGACCGATGAAGGAGTACGATGAAGCTAAGAGCACTAACTTCGAAGAGTTCCCGAGCATCCACACTTGCTCACTACTATTGTCCACACAATCGGTGAGAACATGGAAGTTACGGTGAACTACCTTCCGATCGCCTTGACTAATAGATCAACTCAATAGTGATTGATCCACTTTAAGAAAACTCTATTAGATTCTGAAAACACCAATGTAAGCAAGCTTATTTTCATGGCACCCATCCGACATGCCTAAAGTGTCTAGGTAGGTAATCAGACACAAACTCATGGAATGATCTCACGCTAAACCGATCAAGCAAAAGTTAAGGTGATTTGTGTTTGATCACAACGAGGGCACATGTGAAGAAAACCAACAAACTCTAAGAAGTGGAATTTATACGTGAAGGACAAAAAACAAGTGTTGGTTGTATGTCAATTTCACTAACCTCAATAAGGCATGTTCAAAAGATCACTTCCCATTCCTAAGGGTTGACTGTTTTCGACTGGATAGCTAGATATGAACTATTAAACTTAGAGGGTATTTGGACCGGGGGCTAAAATTTTAGCTCCTGTCAAATCCAATGTTTAAATACTATTTTGGAGTATTGAATGTAGACTATTTACAAAATCCATTTATAATCGGAGGATTATTCACGAGACGAATCTAATGAGTCCAATTACACCATGATTTGACAATGTGATTCTACAGTAAACATTTTCTAATTATGGATTAATTAGGCTTAAAAAATTCGTCTCGCGATTTAGTCTCTGATTCTGCAATTATTTTTATAATTAGTTCACATTTAGTCTTTCAAATTAATGTCGAAACATCCGATGTGACACGGGCTAAAATTTAACCCCCGGATCTAAACACCCCCTTACATGATGCATATTTGAGAAAAATAATTGGATCAACACTTCTCATGGAAAAGACCTCATTTATAATGCCATAAGATGTCTTTTACTATATAAAATGTCATTTGGATTAACAAAAAACATGTGCGACTTATCAAACAACAACATATGATATATTATTATCTAAAATGGTGAAATCGAAGAGATAGAATAGAGCTTTCATATGGAGGACCTGATAGAAATCTATCCATTCTATCACATATGAAATTCTTTAAAAAATAGTTAAGAGGAAGGGTAAATATGTCTATTCTTAATTGGGGCATTTTTAATACTTGACAAACAAAAACATTTAACACATTCTCCTAAGTAATCCTAATCCAAATCTGAGGAACATATTCAAAAATAAAAAGAAAAGGTTCTCATGCAAAAGCACAACAGCTAAAAAATCCCAAATCTGTAAACTATGGCCCTGTTTGTTTTAGTTTTTAGCAACCAGAGATTCTCAATAGCTAGCTAGTATGAGTAGACGATGTTTTTTAGTTTCTGGATTCTAATTAATTTTTAGATTTTGTAGCTACTAATTCTCACAATCTGAATCCAAAATCTGGACCGTTTATTTTCATTTTATGATATTATAGAAGTAGAAGCTGAAACAAGCGGATCCTATAATTTTTATGGGGGAGAAACAAATATTGGGAACTTATAGGGGCCATGCCGCAAAACAGACGAGGAACAGAACAGAGGGTCCTTTTCGGAAACTCCCCAAGGCGGTGGTAGTGGCGGAGTCAGTGGTCGGGGAGGGCTACAAATACCCCGGCCACGTGACGCCACCGGATGCAAACCTATTTATATTCTCTCCTTAATTCCCATCTCTCTCGTCCGCCTTCCCCTCTCCCCCCATCTCCCGCTCCTCTTCTTCCCCAACTCCGCGCCGTCCTCCGCCCTCGCCGCCTCGTTCCCCTACCCAAACCCTAACCCTAGCCGCCTCCGTTGCTGCCATGTCCAGCGGAAACGTATCCACGGTCTATATCTCCGTCATCGACGACGTCATCTCCAAGGTCCGCGATGACTTCATCTCGTACGGCGTCGGCGACGCCGTCCTGAACGAGCTTCAGGCTGTAAGTATTACCGATTTCCTGAGTCCCCTGGCCCTAGGTGTGTCTCGAATTGATGCTTGGTTCGCGCGATTTGACGGTTGGCTCTTCGATCCGGCCCGAAATCCTAGCTCTGGGAGATGAAGATGCTGCACTGCGGCGCAATCTCCGGGAACATCGAACGCCCCAAGGCGCCCGCCGCGGCCTCCGGAGGCACGCCTGGCGCCGGTGCGACACCGCCCGTGCACGACCTCAACGTGCCCTACGAGGCTACCTCCGAGGAGTACGCCACCCCCACCGCGGACATGCTGTTCCCACCGGTGATGAGAAATCCCCCGACCCCCTTCAAATTGGACGTGATCTCTGCGATCTACAGGTAGGTGATTGACTAGGTTGGTTGTATTTGGATGCAGACGCCGCTTCAAACCCCGATCCAGACTCCACTTCCAGGAACAGATGCAGGGATGTACAACATTCCTACTGGGCCATCAGACTATGCCCCATCCCCGATCAGTGACATGAGGAATGGGATGGCCATGAATGGGGCTGATCCGAAGACTGGTCGCCCGAGTCCCTACATGGTAGAATCAATTTGGATTTTGTTGATTTGTGTGTTTGTTTGTCCTCTTGTAGCTTGGTTTTGATGTTTGATGTTATTATTATTATTATTATTATTATTTTGCAGCCACCTCCCTCTCCATGGATGTCTCAGAGGCCATTGGGGGTTGACGTGAATGTTGGTATGTATTCATGCTATGCACAGTTTTTGTTCTCATATATCAGCATTCATTTGTAGCTGATTGGATCAATATCGACTGTGAAGCAATAATAATTTAGAAAACTGTGATTGACGAACAGCTTATGTGGAGAACCGTGAGGACCCTGAGAGGACAGGGCAGCCTTCTGAATTGACTAAGGTAAAAATGAGATGACCACTCACTTGTAGTCCCAGATATTATGTTGACGTGGGGTTTATTAGTCGTTAGCATCTATTTTTGTTTTTGACAAGCATTGTTACTGAAGATTCTGTCAATGGAATCATGATTGCATGCACAATATTTATTAATAGACATTCCAGAGTTCTAATTAGAGTGGTTACTGGCTATTTACTACTGTTATATATGGTAATTTAGTTATAGAACAAGTACTCAGATCTTTGGTTTATTATGATATCCTTGTGGTATTTGGGGTTATTTGACCCGTGACTATACTTTATCATTAGACTTCTTGTGGTTTAGCATTATGTCCATGAACTGTCATGGTTATTAAGGTGTTGCTTAAGTGATGCAAAAGCGGTAAGGTGGGAGCATGGGGTAAGACATCGCTCTGCCTTCTAGGCAAAAACAGAGAGAGGGTAAGAAGAAGGGATAAAGCTGGCGGTGCTTCCACCCTGCCACAGATCTGTGCCAGCATCCTCCTGCCATCTCACAGCCAGCATCCTCTTTCCTGTTTCCTCTGATCTGCCTCCTGCTGGACTGCTGGCGTGCAGCTGAGCCGTGATCCACTGCCATTGCTACTTGCCACTGGCACAAGAGTGCTAGAGAGAGAGAGAGAGAGAGAGAGAGAGAGAGAGAGAGAGAGAGAGAGAGAGAGAGGGATGTAACAGCAATAGAGAATAGGCTGCTTTTATTGTGTAAGGTGTCGCCTCACCTTATGCCTTATCGCCTAGGCAGTAAGGTGGGGTTGTGTCGCTTTGACTCGCCTTGCTGCCTTAATAGCTATGGAACCCGGTAATCCATTAGTCATCAAATATAATGAAGGAAGAGCAAAGATATGTGTTCATAGTATATATTAATTTTCAGTGCCTTTTGTTCCACCTCCTGTAGAGTGATGATGGTATGTCCTAATTCCTGCAGGAATTAAACTGTTTCTTGTGATACTGTCAACATATTATTGTGAATTTCCTGCATAACAAATGAGCATTTAATCTGGTTGAACTAAGATGAATAGGGTTGTAGTTATGTCTTATTTGCTGGTCTTAGTTTGATGTCATCATCTGGCATCACAATTCAGACAGTTTTTATCTAGAGTAGTACATTGAAGTTATACTTATTTTCTTGCATATTTTTCTAAAGTCTATCTTATCTCAATTGAACAATTCAAGTTATTTCCGTATGAACAACTGTATACATGCAAAATCACATCTTGTCTGTTTTTAAATTCTGACAACCTGTTGAGTTGCCACCCAAGTGGTGCTGAAGAAAGTAGGCAGTAATTGCAACTTTGAAATATTACTTCTATATCTGTGCTATACAAAAGAAGCTAGTGGTGCTGGTATGGAGTGTACCATCCCTTTGCCATTACTTCTTGAGTTTGTTGGATTTGCCACGGATAATACATGCCACATGCCAGTATTTATACATATTTATATTACTTGAAGGATTTTCCTTGGATGATTAGACCATTTGCATGTGTTTATGTGTGGATTTTTGTTGCACCACAAGTAATATATGTGTTTTCCTCAAGAAATATATACACCTTACCATTTTTGAATTTGCGATATATTTCTTTAAATCAGCGGCATGGCTCAGCTATTTGGCTAGTTTTGTTGAATTCTTATTGCCCAGATTGTCGGTTTCTCAGTAATTTGACTATTAGCTTAATTGAGATCCTCAATTATGCTGTATTTTCAATGAATTAATATTTGGTTTATTTCATATGTAGGATTTTCTAATGATGTCATCTGGAAAACGCAAGAGGGATGAATATCCTGGTCAGCTCCCTTCTGGTTCTTTTGTGCCACAACAAGATGGAAGTGCAGATCAGATAGTAGAATTTGTTGTCTCAAAGGTACTATTCATAAATGCGAAGTACAATCAACTCTCACAATTTGTCTTGCAGTTTATTCTCATAAGTATGTGTGGTAGTGCTTCTTATAGCTATTTAATGATGCAACTATGGATTTGGTCCCCATCTGAACCTTAGGGCATGTTTGAAAAGGGAGGATTTGATCTGTGTCCATACACCTCCTTGATGGTTGTTGGAACCCAGCCATATGCATTGTGTGGTGCAATACAAGTTAAGAGTTCAACTAGCATACATATTAATGAATTTACAACCACCAACCACATGAATCATGAACCTATGAGAGAGAATTGCTTGTTTAAAAACCATGTTCCATAAATCTATGGTTTTTTATTCTTTGCTTTGGAGGCATCATGATGTAGATGCACCAATATGTAATTTTTAATCTTTTCCATGTATTGAAATTATGAATGCATGTGACTACATAATTTGGCAATCAAGTATAGATCGTTTATCTACTCTCATTAATGCAGCATGGATTAATTAATTAATTATTTCTATATTCATGATTTTTTTTTCAGGTCGCCTCTTTAGTACCAAAATCAATTCTTATTTTGTAGAAGTGTTAATTCGTAATTTCACTAACTAAATATCCTTACACATGCACAAGTGGCTGACATTTTAAATATCTTATTTTGGCAGATAAATCCATTAACATATAAGTCAATCTTTAATTTAAAGTCTCATCGTAATATGCAGAAATTTACAGATTGTGAAATTTCACTTGCTGTTGATTTTCTTGTTTCCTTTTACTTAGTTATGCTGATAATTGTTTTCTTTTTAGTGCCAAAATAAATGACCAATAAAATTTGATATCACACACTCAACATGAGCATAGGAAACTTGAACACATTGAAAATGTGCATAATTAGTGAAGCCTATACTAGCATCACATCACAAAAGTATTGATTGGTATTTTCTTTCTTGTTAATGAAAGAGCTAACATTTTCCATGGTAGGATGGAAAATTTACACTAATATAAAAAATGATTAGATGAAATAAGATAAGTTGTACAAGGCAATGTCTATGGATTCATGGCTTGAGGACATGTGGTTGTCAGAGCATGTTATGGCATGCTGTTTACTGGTACATATGGGATTTGTGGGAAAATGGATCATTAATGATTTATTAATGTTGTTTTTGCAAAAGAGTTGCATAACTTGTTTCTTGGGTAGTTCAAATGATTGCGGTAGCCGCTGATATAGTGTATAGCTTGTGGAGTCGTCTGCTGTAGTGTTGATATACATCACTATAGCACGATACATGGATACATGGAGCAATGATAACCACAAATATGGGAGCCATGGTTGTAAACAACTTGTAGACAATGAAATTACTCATGTTAATTTTACCAAGCATTTAGGTACTCTGATGTATTTAAGTGAAAATGGCGTGTTTGTTTTTTGAAGTTCCTCCCAAACTAGAAAAATCATTTTTGTGCTTCGTGAGCATTTGCAGTTCATCTAGTTCATTAGTGTTAGGATTCAAACAACTTAATCAATGAGGCAATTAGGATCCAAGAATAGATTTTACAAAAAATAATTTGCAAGCAATCTAAGCTGAACATAATAACAATTTGTACTTTATGCACACATGGAAGCATGCCTTCAGGGATGTTTAATTGTTTATATACCAATCATGATGTATGAATTCATGATCTGATGCTTGCTCTTTGCTTGAAAAGATCAGTTTTGTGTTATTAGGACAATTGAACTTAATATTTCTCTTTGCGAAAGCTTGGAAATTTTCAGCAAAATTTATGAAAGCTTTCTGTATGGCAATGATAATGTGTTGAATATATGTGACAAATTGCAACACATTTTATTATTTCTTCAGTTCTTGATGTGTTCTTATTTTTATTCTGTATGGATGCTTTTTGTTCTTTTATGCTTATTCTTTAACTTTATACTGTTAACAAGTGCTCAATTATGATTTGGTCCTTTTGGTCTTTCTTCTTTCTTTAGGACAATGCACAACAACTTTGGAGTTCCATTGTGAACAAGCAAGGAACAGCTACTAAGGCGCCATCCTCCACCAAAGGAACAACAGTAGCTCCAACTATTCCTCAGCGGGATGGGATACAGGATGAATATAATGATGTATACTTCCAAAGTTCTAATTTATCAATGGGTTTATCTTAGATCTTTGAATTTTTCTGTCTTAAATGTGCTGTTCCTTTTTCAGCAATTTTACTTCCAAGGAGTTCCAACTGAAGATTACAATACACCTGGAGAATCTTGTAAGTTTCTCATGAACACCATGGGATTTGAATGGTTTGAGAGATTATTTTGATGTTTCTGATTATAGGTATATTTTATTTTGTTTCTCAGCGGAATATCGAGCACCCACACCAGCAGTTGCAACACCTAAACCGAGAAGCGATGTAGGTGATGATGATGAACCTCCTCTTAATGAAGATGACGATGACGACGATGAGTTAGATGACCTTGACCAAGGGGAGGATGAACCTAATACACAGCACCTTGTACTTGCACAATTTGACAAAGTAGTGATTCTTACTTTTTTGATAATTATATCGGCTAATCTGAATTTGGTTTACTATAGTTCTAGTGCCTTATGCTTTCTCTTCACTTGTTTACACAGGTGACAAGGACAAAGAACCGCTGGAAATGCACTTTAAAGGATGGAATCATGCATTTGAATGGAAGAGATGTTCTATTCAACAAGGTAGTTAACATGATCTTCCGATCAAACTTGTGAACACACTTTTTGAACCTTTTGATAATTTGATATAGTTGAACAGTTGGGTATTTAGGGACATTTGTTTTCTTTTTGGATAGTGATATATGTCTTAGGTTAGGTACTCATACTTTCGAAAGAGATGTAAGTGTAAATTTTTAATTATGTGGCACTTAAACGGAATAGTAAAAACAGGATTGAAATTAAATGCATCAAATAGAAATAGGTGGAAAAAATGTGTCTTACTTTTTGGATAATAATTCATGATTCTTAATATATGTTCATGATGGAACTCCAAATATTTTTCGATGACATATTACTATAATATATACCAAACAGTGTTCTGTGGTTGATATTTCCCAATTAGATGCCGTAGTGATGATGAAAACTATTTTGCATGTAAGCTGAAAGAATCTGATTCCTGAATGGTTTTTAGAATCATATAGCTCACTGTTTAGAAAATCATTAATTAGTCTAAATTTGTACAACTTGGTTTTGCTGGACAAGTTTCAACCTTTTTGTCGGTAGTTCCTGTGTGAGCTTAGTAACTCTAATTTCTCATATTTTTAAACTTAGCAATCACTATTGCCCTGAACAAAATTATGGCAGACTACCTGTAATTCTTGGAAATCCTTTCTTCACTTGGTGTGCACTGCTCCAATTATTGACGTGCATGTTAACGCTCCGATTTGCAGGCTACAGGCGAGTTTGATTTTTGAATTTTGAGACAAAGAGGAGCTATTTTAGAAGCATCGACATATCTTCATCTTTGACATAAAGAGTGGGGAATGGCAAAGCGCTGGTGTGGTGGGTTTGTTCCTTCCAGGCTTGCTTGCCTTCACCAGTGTGTTTGTTACCGTAGCTGTTATCGCTGTAAAAAAATGCTACAGTTGCGACTGTTGTAGACATTTTCCTAAGATGGCATATTGGCATCTTAAGTTGGCGGAGGACTATCTTCTCTGATTTATGTCTCTGTTTCACTTACTGCAACATGGTTTTAAATATGCTTTACTTTGCAGTACGTGACGTCGAGCGATCATTTGAAACGAATTTTGAATTGCTCTTTTCCAAAAGGAAAGGTTCTCGCGGCAGGATCGGAGTCGTGATTGAGATAAGCCTCCGATAATCTTCAGCCGTAAGTGTGTTTGTTTTAGTTTTTTCAACTAGCTTTTTAGTTAGGAAGTTAAAATCTGAACTAAATATGTTTAAAAGATGTAATTTTTTCTGTACAAAACTGAAATCACAAATGACAATGACAATAACAATAGGGTGCGTACAGAACGTACATGTGGTTCCAAGCTTGTGAATATCGGTTCAGTTTGGATCGAGATTTGCTCGAGTCAAGTACCTTGTATTGTGGCATATTGATATGCCAGCCTTGGCCCTTGGAATGGATCAATTCCATCTAAAAAACGTGTGGAGCCGACGCACTTTTTCTAGCATCGCGAGTAGTAGTATCAGTGGAGAGCAAACTGAGAGAATAATCAATACTTTTTTAACTACAGAAAATACGAATATTATTGTTTTCAGTTAAAAAACTATAATATTTCAAAATAATCTATATCGGACAAATAATGCTAGAATGATTTTTGATGTGGTCCACGTTGATGGTTTTAATAACACGGCTGTGCGCTGAAATTTGAACGGTGGAACCAGCTTGACACAAAAAATTTTAGCTAGGACCCTCTTGTTAGTGTGACTAGAAAATTTCTGTCTATTTTCCTTTTTTTATTTTCTTCTTTCCTTCTTTTCTTTTCTTTTCTTCTTCTTTTTTCAACGGTATGTTTATAACTATTTTCATATATGTGACTATGTTGCTATATTTCTGGTTCACATACCCACAATCATAATTCTATTCAAAATGTAACACTTGCATGTAGCGTTAATAAACCGTTGGTAACCATGGTTATCGCTCGGTAACCGACATATCGTTCGCGATCAGTACTGGTACTTGCGTACCGACCAATTTTACTTGTGGACAAGCTTATTGATGTTCATGGTTATACCTCGCATTTTTCGTAATAAGCCAGCATGAGAGGAGTTTGATGAATCATAATAATGGTGATGAGTTCAAGTACTATATAATTATCGATCTCTATAGGTTATAAAGACATGGATATAAACATGTACATCTATGAACATGAGCATGTTTATTTATTGTTTGTTTTATATATAAGATCATATCCGAGCTGAGCTGGTGATGATATATATCCTCATCAATAACACTGCTTTTTTATTGCTAGAAACACTGACATATTCGAACGGTCTAAACATGTAGACAACATACACCATTTATTCATACATATTACGCACAAAGAGAGCACAGCTCAGCTAGCCGATCATAGGGACCTGGGCGACTATGCCGGCGCTGTTGACGAAGACGCGGACACGCTTTTCGTCGAAATCGCGGGTGACGGCGGAGCCGACGGGTATGATGAAGACGCGCACGTCCGGCCGGTCGCGCAGGATCGTCTGCTTGGCTTGCTCCCCCGGCAGCCCTACCACCTCTGGCCACGACGACTTCTCGCTGCTCATTCTCGATCTATGGATGGATCAATACAGAATCCGCACAATAATCTGCTCAACGGAAACAGATAGATGCATGCATGATCGATCAGCTAGTAGATAGCATCTCGAGATGACAAACGGAAGCTGCAGGACGAACACGTACGTACGCACATAATCGAAAGAAAATATAAGATTAAAAATGATCGTCTGACCAGTTGTTAATTCGCTAGCTCCTGCTGCAGGCGGCAGGCTTCTCGGTTGGGTGTAGTGCCTGGATGTGTAGATGGATGGTCGTATTTATAGCTTGGTTGGTGCAGTACTGACTTCGGGGGAGAGACGTACGTACACGTATGGGAACCGACCTGAACAAAAGGATCAAGTTTCTTTGACTTTGTGATGGTTGACCATGCGTGCCTTGGCCAGTTTTGCCTCAAGCTTGGACATTTTTTTTGGCTCAGCTCCCTTGCATTGCCAGGATGCATGCATGCGATGACAACATTGTGTCATCGTCAGCGCCGTACATCTTGGACAGACTCGATCCGTCCATGCGTGCGTCTCATGTAGTAGGTGCGTGAGATCCAGTTGCTTGTTGCAGCATGCAGTCAATATAATGGATGGGATCGAGGAGAAATATAGTGGTACGGACACACGGACGAGTCGTCCGTTTTGCCATTGCTTGCACGTTTCTGCATGCTTCCTGTGTAATATGCATGTGAACGGGTGGAAAATACTGGTGCTCTTCGTTGTACGTAGCTTGGAAACAGGAACGTTGTGGGGGTGTGACTTTTCTTGTTCATGGGCCGATTTTGTTATTGTTTTTGTCCTCGTTGTTATTGATTGCAACAATGCAAGCCGACAAAGCCTACTATACGTACGCGTAGAAGAACAAGATCAGAGAGATTTCTCCGGTTATTATATAGTCGGGCCCGGTGAAAAATCATCTCGATCTCTGGGTCATATTTGCACGGTTGGTACGGTTGGCCCGGTCGGCTAGAAAATATATTTCTCTGGCTAGTTAGAATATGCCCGGCCGGCTAGTGTGCATGTGTTACGGACGGGTCGTTTGCGTAGAGAAGAAAATTTGAGCTGAGTTGGACACCTGGACTCGTGTAATTGGTTTATAAATAAACCAACAACTGATGTGTAATCCAAGGTAGACAAGCATTTAATATATACATTTCAGAGGACAGAGCAGAGGCATCTTGCTTAATTAACCTTGTCAACAGAAGTGTGTACGTACGTACTCCTACGGTATCTCTACTTTAGGTGTTCCTTGATTGATTTAGTAGAGTACTCTAGCTAGAGAAAAATAATACTACAGAGGAGAACCCAACAAAAAAATATCATTTTGGGCTGAAAAGGATATATATAATGTCATTTTCCCATGCGTTCAAAAATATCATTTTTGGGCTGAAAAGGATATATATAATGTCATTTTCCCATGCGTTCCTCCTCCTCCTCCCTCCTTCAAAAAATAGATTTCAGATTGATATTTACTTTTTAAAAAAACAATTCTAAAATTTAGAAGAAATTAAAAAAACGAAAACAAAGTTGAACTTTTTAAATTCTGAGAAATAAAATCAAGAATTTCACCATTATGATTTCAAAATGATACTTGGATATATGGCTTGAAGTGTAGAGAACTGCATATCTAACTGCAATATGTCAAGTAATTAACCAAGCTAACAAAAGCTCCCACCATACGTATTAGCGTGTTGTTATGCATTTTCCCTGTAGGAACACACGGGATTTCAGTGCATGTTTTGTCAAGAGCTAGCATTATCATATCGAAATATAGTGTATTGTTTTTTGTTACATATATCTACTACTGATATCATGTTTACCTAGCTATCAAATCATAATATCTTTATGCCTTAATAATTCTTAATAATTAAGATTTTGAGGTTTGATTTCTCTTACTGTACAACATTAATATGTACTATACCGGCGAACGACGACGTAGCTTACTATTATATTCAAAGCTTCTGGAAAGCAACGTTGCAAATAAGCAATTTGGTACCTCTGCTCGTATATCTTCAATTCGGATACGTAGAAACATATAATTCGGTACATGTCATTTCATGCATGGTACAATGCACGGTTCAAACAGAATACTCCAAACTTTTTATTGCTGATAAGAAAAATCAAGGTGACCATGCACACAATTTACACAAACGCATAAAGATACATGTGATCATGTGCAGTGTTATTCTTGCGTGCTTGCTAGCTTCAGGGCTTCAGCTAATTAGCCAATCGTGGGGATTTTTGCGACTGTGTCAACCCAAATGCGAACGCGTTTCAGGTTGAAATCTTCAGGGACGCTGGTGCCCACTGTGACCACCTCAATTTTGAGGTCTGGCCGCTCCTTCTTAATCGTCTCCTTGGCCTCCTTGATCGTTCGTCCAACCAGCTCCGGCCACTCCGTCTTGGGAGCATTGCAAGTCTTGCTTTGATCTGAGGAGCTCATCGTCGTCGCAGCGATTCAAACAAAGCACCTGCAATATTTATTGGTGGTTCATGATTGGTAATTGCATAGATCGATCTTCACTCTATATAAACATAGGGAAAATGTGTGAAAACTTGATTGACTTCAACTCAATAGAGTATGTTCTAGCTATTAACCATACATAAGCTGTTATACGTAAATATTGTACAATATAATGTATGTGTGTGATATGCCAATTTTTTAAAACTAATTGGTTCCATAAACTATATTAAGGGGGTATCCTACATATTACTAATGAGCTAACACAACTATCAACCAAAATTTATCAGATGTCCGGTGCACTACACTAGCCTCACGTACATCCACCCAAGTAAGTATTTCAGAATAAAAAGGTACAGTACTTACAAGCTTGCTGGCAGCTCAAAGTAGCTAGTAATGTTGATCGATATGATCTTTCTTAAAACGGGTATTCTCTCTAGATGTACGAAATGGAAGCATGCATGGAGTTGTATTTATAGGAGCATGGCAATCGAGGAGTTTGTTGCTCTCCTTGAATAATGAAAATATATTCGAATGTATTGATCAACTTGCATTGTGTAACATTCAAAGCCGTGAGTGGACGGACAAGCTACTTCGTCCCACTATGCTTGCATGTCATGGATAAGCTTGCAGCTGCATGCAACACGTACACGTACGTAACACGTACGTGTTGAGGACCCGGCCGGAGTTGTTAGATTCCTCTTGTATTATATTGTAAATGTTTTGGACACGGGAGCACCACGTATATTCGATCTTATGCATGCGTGACAAGTTGTACCGGAGATCTGAATTTTGTCGAATCTCGATCGTACAACTGAAAATTTCGAAGAAATAGCATTAGCATATATGTAATCGATCTCTGAATAATAATTATTGGCCTGCTTAGAAGACTACTAGTTTGTCGCGCATTTTGAACTTTCCCTTGTATATCCAAAGCAGGCGTAGGTCCAAAATATTTTACCCGTCAGAATGAAAAGGTTTCTGGTTACATAATTCTCAACTCTTAACGTTTTGAATATTCTCACGTACGTACCCATAAGAAACAGAAACAACTAATTAATATGTATCTTTTCTATTTTGTTTTATATTAATATGTAAATGCTTGTATTAGTTGATAATTTTGTATGCGTGCAGAGATAGATATATGAGTCTAAAAATGATCTTTTAATTAACTAATGCAGATAGATGTTATAATATATATCTATGCTAGTTGGTTACCTGTTTGAGATGAGCCAGCTGCTGAAACATGATTGACCAAATACCAGTAACAATAAACTTTTATTCATGCTCAAGAAGCAGTGTGATGAGGACTATCTACGTCGAGGTCGACGACGTACTGATGCCTGCATGTTGGTGCCCTGGTTTCTGATCGTCCTAACTCCTACGTACGTGATCGCATGCGCTGCAGAATAGGATTTTTTTTAGAAATTTTACACGAAACAGTTTAAACAAAAAAGTTTAAAATTTGAAGCTGGGAACGACGTGAAAACGGGCTAGCTCAAAGGTCGACCAGCCAAGGCATGTTTATTAATCTTTTCGGTCCGAAAGTAGGCACAATTCCAGCCAAGGCATGTTTATATAAATACGTATAAAACGTTGCCCCAACATAAGCTCATCGTTAGATTATGTATAGGCTTGTTATCTACTGTGAATATATGATACGACACAACACACAATTTCTCCCCGTGTAATGCATGCATGTGCGGCAATTAAATATAATTGCCCTTCTTTGCTAAATTAAAGTAACCAAGACACGATCGCAAAACAGCACAAGGCATATATGCATGCATAAATGCGTATATCTGATCGTGTGCGTGTGTGCGTCACTCGTTGAGTCTTGTAATATAAAATAAATTGTTCGTTTTTTATTAGCTTAAGTTTTAAGATTAGATTGACTTGTCTCAATCTTAAAGCAGATGAGAACGTTGCTTGAAATATAAAAGGGTACCCAATATAAAAAGAATTGTTCTTTTTCTATGAGATTAAGTTTTTAGATTAGATTGGCTTGGTCCTGATCTTAGAGATGAGAAGAGAATATGACATCTAGCCGTTCCCGTTGCCATTAGTGTTTTGGTATTCCGTTGGACGGCGCAGTGGAAAATGTGTGCAGGCGTTGGGTAATTTTCTAGGGTTATTTTAGATACCAAAATTAATATAAAAATGTGGTATCTCTTCTTCGAGTACTGTAAAATTTCTCAATTTTCTAAACAGTTTCCAATAAGCATCCGCTCAATCGAGTCGACGGAAACGTTGTACGCTTATGTAATCTTCAACTCAGTAAACAATCTAGATATCCTTATTAATTAAATTATAAAACCATATATAACTGTAGAATCTTCTACAGAAATAAAATATCATCAACTTTTCATAAAAATATTAAATTCTTTGAATAAATTAAATTATAAAACTACAACTGTAGAATACAGAAATAAAATATCATCAACTGTTCATAAAAATATTAAACTCTTTCAATAAATTAAATTATATTTTATAACCATAAAAATTATAATGATATATTTATAACTTTCGTGAATGGAAATGGAGCTGAGCCGACGAAGCAAACACGGTTTTTATTTCTGACAAGGAGAAAGCAACAACTAACACAACCGAACATACAATCACACACACAGATATGATGCACTCATGTGTTATTATTTCTTAGGAGTTAATTAGGCCAAATCGAACATACAAATATATATATATATATATATTCTTAATTTTAGTAAGATATCAATTGTATAACTGATCAGCCAATTCTGGGGACCTCTGCCACCTTGTCGACCCAGATGCGGACACGTTTCTCGTTGAATTCTTGGGTAACCATAGTACCCACCGTGACTACATCGATCTCAAGGTCTGGGCGTTCCGACTTGATCGTCTCTTTGGCCTCCTTTATCGTCTTGCAAAGCAGTTCTGGCCATTCTGTCTTGGCAGCATCTGATGATTTGCTGTCCGATGAGCTCATGTTCACGACAAATGAAACAAATATACCTGCAAGCATTAATGGTCGTTATTGTTTATTATTCCATTCGTTTCGTAATATTATCATCTAGACCTAAATTCAATTAATAAAATATTATTTATAATATAAAAATCTATCTGGAAAAATTTGCTCTAAACAAGAAGAACCCAAAACAAACGCCAACCAGACCATGATCTTCTGGTAACACTAATATACGTTGCAGATAATTAAAAAGCTAAACCAAAGTACAAGAGGAGAATGGAAAATTGATGATTTAACACTCAAAATAAAAAAGTTTCGGTTTTTTATCCTGCCTGTTCACTAAGATACGATGATCCTATATATGTGTCATTATCATAATTAAATTCTAACGTAATCAACGCAAACAAATATTTTTAGTCTCAAATTATCAAATATTTCAGAAGAAGAAGGTACTTAGAAGGAAAAGGTACTTACAATCTAGCAGCTCAAAGTAGTAGTACTAATGTTGATCGATCTTTCTTGCAGTGGTGGTATTCTCTATCTGTATGCATGGAGCTGTATTTATAGGAGCTGAGCATGGCGATCGAGCTGAGGAGGACGGTTTCCTTGAAGGAAAACTATTCCAATATTGGTTTGAGCAAGTTTTGGGTAACATTCAAAGCCGTGAGTGGACGGACAACGGGACAAGATAGCTGCTAGCTAGCTAGCTACTTCAATTCCCAGTAGAACGTGGATAAGCTTGATGCTGCCCGCGACGTTAACGCACACGTGTTGAGGGCGTTGATAGATTTGTATTATATTGTAAATGTTTTGGACACGGGAACACCACGTACATTCTCATGCATGCGTGACAAGTTGTACGTACTACGTGGAGATCTAGATCTGAATTTTGAAATTAATTGTTGACTAATATATAGCATGTAATCAATCTCTGAATAATATTAATGGCCTGCTCAGAAGATTAGTTTGTCACATTTTTAACTTCCCCTTATCCAAAAAATAGGTCCAAATATTTTAACCCATTAGAATGAAAAAGGTTGATTGGGCAGTTTTTAGCTTCAGGCCGGCTTACTTTCTCAGCTTATATAATCTTGATGTTTTAAACACAATATTCTCAAATACCGAGAAACAACTAATCAGTGTATATATGTTTGTGCGGTTTATAGTAACTATGGTTGTGTTATACTTATAGCGAATGAGTTCGCATATATGTAGAGATATATAAGTTCAAAGTATGTCTTAATCAACATAACGGCCACCGATGAATATCGATAATATCTACATTACTCCATCCGGTGTACAAATAATAGTCGTTTTAGTGCGTGTTTAGGTGAGAGTGTAAAAATATTAGTCACCCCGTTAATCGAAGCGTTTCTCTTCTTCTCCCGAAGTGTTTCTGGCAATAAAAACACTAAATTAAAGAACTTGTGTGGCACCAATAGAAGCTTGCCTCTGTAACCAGTTAGAACAACTTATATTATTTTATTTAATATCAAAATAACTAATATTTGTATACCGAAGGGAGTAGTTTGTTATAGTTACTTGTTTGAGATGAGCCGAACACATAAGGGCGGTGTCCGCTCATCTCAAACATATTGGGGATAAGCGTTATTATTCATCACGTACGGCATTTGTGATGTGCCCTGGTTTCTATTCTTAATTACGTTCACTGATATTCTGCTGCGTTGGTCTCGCGTCACAGAATAGGATTTTTGTAGAAATGTTACACGAAACAGTTAATTTCAACATAAAAAGTTGGAAATTTGACGTTGGAAATCTTAATCGAGTTGATTTTAGCATCTTTGTGTTACAAACTATACTCTACATCTCCTATTTATAAGAATATTTGTACATATTTTATATCTAATATCCAATATTTTCGACTACCGTATCGGTGTTAACCTTCCTTATTGGTATTAAACTCGACCATATCAAACTGCAACGCAACGGAGCGATCCAATACGTTGAAACTCATCTTGTGTACCTAGGGTCATATAATATCGCTAACAACAATGTTGGTGACAGTAATCACCTACCACATCTATTCCCACTGCACATTACATCAGATCAATTAAATTAAAGGTTGATCATCGATTAATCGGCTGCCCGATTAACATGTCGATTATGTCTTAATTAAATTAATTGTTAAGTTGTTGACATGTTAATCGATAGCCTGATCGAGCGGCTGATATTTTTTTCCCATACTGTGTAAATATCACATTCATAGGCTCAGACACGCACAGATAGAACACCGTGAATCTTATTATTAACTTGTTCCCATTACATCAACATACTAATATAAAAAAAGCAAATGACCTTTATTATACATGTGGATTCCTCTCTGCCACACCCAATGCAAAGCATATTTACTCGATCCAATTAAGCTAGCTTAATTAGCCAATCCTTGGAACCTCGGCCACCGTGTCGACCCAAAGAATAACACGGTCTGGAACTTCCACGGCCAGTATGATAGTTCCCACAGGCAATGGCTCCACTTTTAGATCCGGACGGTCAGCGTTGATCTTCTTCGTGGCCGCCTCAATCGTTTGGCCGACGAGCTCCGGCCACTCCGTCTTCAGATCACCACATGATTTGCTGTCCGACGAGCTCATTCTCACAACTAACAAATCAACCAAATTAACACCTGCAGATAGTATTCATGATTAACGTATGTAGTCCTCGATGTGATCAAATTTAAAGAGACTTGCATGGATTGTTTCCTAATGCAAAAAACTAGCAAATAAAAAGTAGATGAACAAAAAAGATTTGCACCGCACGCGCGACGCAGAGCATTTCGCATTCTGGATCTTATGGAACATTATATCATATCGTCGCTGGAAAAGGACGATCTCGTCCCATCCAGAAGATACAAGGACAAAGCCGAAACAAATTGCGGATGAACGTGAGATGTTTTGGTGTTTTTACCATGCATATCAGCCTAGAACCATAAGAAATCGGCATATATATATATATATATTATTTCAGAAGGAAAAGATATACTTACAAGCTGGATATGATATGGCAGCTCAAAGTAGCTAGTAATGTTGATAGATCTTTCTTGAAGTGGGTATTCTCTCTATAGATGTACGAAATGGGAGCATGCACGGGGTTTTATTTATAGGAGCATGATGGCAATTAATCGAGGAGTTTGGTCTCCTTGAATGAAAAATATTATGTTGTATTGATCAACTTGTTGTGTAACATTCAAAGCCGTGAGTGGACAGACAAGCTACTTCCCACCGTACTATGTGGATAAGCATGCAGCTGCATGCAACATGTACACGTACGTGTTGACTGTTGAGGGCCGGAGTTGTTAGATTTGTATTATATTGTAAATGTTTTGGACACGGGAGCACCACGTACTTATATATATTCGATCTTATGCATGCGTGACAAGTTGTAAACGGAGATCTGAATTTTGACGAGTATAAATCTAGCTTGTAGAACTGAAAATTTCGAAGAAATAGCATGTAATCGATCTTTGAATAATTATTGGCCTACTTAGAAGACTAGTTTGTCGAGCATTTTGATCTTTCTCTTATCAAAACAGGCAGGTGTAAGTCCAAAATTATTAACTCTGAATAAGTTTACCCGTCAGAATGAAAAGGTTTCTTGGTTACATAATTATTAAATCTTAACGTTTTGAATATGTTCTCGCCCATAAGAAGCAAGTAATTAATAAGGTTTTTATCCTCCGTGTTACACCAGGTACAAGGTATTAATCTGGTACCAAATCAAATCTAGCTATAGATTTGGGAGATATATGATTAGAAAAATTGGAAAAACTAATGCCCCACCACCCCACCATCGGTGCCGACGACCCGCCACCGCCACTCACTACGGGAAAACGAAATTTCGCCGAGTGTCAAATTGTTTGCCGATTATTTCGGGCACTCGGCAAACTAAAAACACTCGGTAAATCAATTGTTTGCCGAGTGTTTTTTGAAGATACACTTGGCAACAATGATTTTAACGGGCACGTCACGACGCCGTGCTTCTGTGGTAAATTTTTTTTTAGGGTTTGCCGAGTGTTTTTTGAAAAACACTCGGCAAAGACACATGGTTTGCCGAGTGTTTCAAGTCTATGTGGTATTTGCAATTTCTTTTTAACTTGAATTTTTTCTGTACTCACAATACAACATATATGATCCCTTGTAAAAATTTCATATTTTTTAAGTCATTTAGCTATTTTTTATTCATTAATTATGTTTCTAGGATTTAAATTGAAATATGTAAAATTTGAACTACAAGTGCCTAAAATAATGAACCAAAATTATATAAAAATAATATTCATTTTGTTAGTATATTTGGAGTTCTTATATACTAAATTGAAATAAATTTTGACAAAAATAGGTTGCAACAGTGTTTCGGCAACATAGACCTTAATAGTTTTTTAATTCTAAAACAATTAAATAAAGTCCAAAAAACATAAGATTTATCATGGTGTTATTATATGATACATAGATACTGTATTAAAAATTTTAATTTTTTTTTGATAAAGTTGTAACGTATAGTGTTTAGAAATTGGAGATTTAGAGAGGAGGAATTAGAGTTTAGAGAAGAAATGAGATTGGTTTGAAAGCAAATTAATGATTAAATATTTATTTCAACTTGAATTTTTTGCATTCAAAATACGACATATCTTATCCCATAAATTTTTTTGGTATTTTTATAAGTCAGTTAGCTATTTTTCATCCATTAATTGTATTTCTAGGATTTAAATTGAAATAGGTGAAATTTGAACTAGAAGTGCCTAAATAATGAACCAAAAATTATAGAAAAATCATATTAATTTTTTAGCATATTTTGAGTTCTTATACAATAAATTGAAATAAATTTTGAAAAAATTATGTTGCGACACTCTATCGACAACATAGACCTTAATAGTTTTTTAATTCTAAAAAATCAAATGAAGTCCAAAAAACATAAGATTTATCATGGTGTTATTATATGATACATAGATACTGTATTAAAATTTTAAAAAGTTTTGATAAAGTTGTAACGTATAGTGTTTAGAAATTAGAGATTTAGAGAGGAGAAATTAGAGTTTAGAGAAGAAATGAGATTAGTTTGAAAGAAAATTAATGATGAAATCTTTGTTTGAACTTGATTTTTTTTGCATTCAAAATACGACGTATCTTATCCCATATTTTTTTTGGTATTTTTATAAGTCAGTTAACTATTTTTCTTTCATTAATTGTATTTTTAGGATTTAAATTGAAACATGTCAAATTTAAACCGCAAGAGCATGAAATAATAAACTAAATTATAAAAAAACCATATTCATGTTTTTTATATTTTTATGTATTACCCACAAATTTTTTACAAATTTTGTCAAAGAAATTAATTAAAAAACAAGTTAAAACAAATTTGAAAAAAATAAAAAAATTGTTTGCCGAGTGTCATATTCAAGACAGTCGGCAAATATTTTATAGTTGCCGAGTGTTGCACTCGGCGAAATGAAAAATTTCGTTCCCCGCACTTTTTTCCCGCAATTTTTCACTCTCCTCCAAATTTTTCACTTTCCCTCTATTTTTCATTCCCCTCCTTTAAATTTCCTCCCCCTCACTCACATACACTCCTCCCCTTCTTCTTGCCAGCCCCGCATCGCCGGTGCCGCCCGTCCATACCAGCGCGCTGACCGCTTGTCCACGCCGCCGGCCGCCTGCCCTTGCCGGCTGCCTGTCCCCGCCGCCGATCCCCATCCCGACGCTGCGCCGCCGGCCACCCATCCTTGCCACCGGCCGCCCGTCCTCGCCGCCGGTCCCGTGCCCGCCGGCCGCCCGTCCCCGCCCCCGCCCCGGCGCTCCCCCGGCTCCACGCCCACCCCGATGCCGGCCGCCCTGACGCACCGGCGCCGCCCCCCGCCCCGGCTACACCCCTTCTCCGCACGCCACGTGTTCGACGAAATGGCGTCGCACGTGGACGTCCTGTTTTTTTTTCAGTTATTTTCTTTGCCGAGTGTCAAGTTTGACACTCGGCGAAACCGCCGTGATATTTCTTTGTGCACCGTGAAGTGTATTTTATTCGCCGTGTGTCTATTGTGGCACTCGGCGAACGGTTCGCTGAGTGCCCCGAAAAAAAACACTCGGCAAAGCTTGGTTCGCCGATGAAGTTTTTACCGAGCGGTGTTTGCCGAGTGCAAACAAGGCTTTGCCGAGTGCCTTTGGCACTCGGCAAACACAATGTCTCCCGTAGTGACTGGACCACGCCGATCTTGCCACCGTCACCAGACCGCGCCGCCCTGGTCGCCCCGCCACATGCCACTTCGTTTCCCAAGCATGCCGCCGCAAGACGCTCTAGGTGTCGAGGCCTCGATGTCCCCTCCATCGATGCCTCTCCGCAGATGGCCGGGATCCCGCCGCCCCGTCGGTCTCACCGGTGTCATCGCCCCACCGGCCTCGCAGGAGCTCCGTCCAGCTCAGCTACCCCTACACATTCCTATACCACTTAAGGTACCATTTTTTGTCTACCCGAGTATCAGTAGGTACCCATACCAAATTAATCTCAATCATTAGATGAATATTATGAATGATTCAGATTTGGTACCTCTCTCCTCTCTCAAGGATGATAAAATTCTTCATTAATTAATATGTACATTTTCTATTTTGTTCGTATTAAATATAGTTGTGTGTTATACTTGTAGTTGATAATTTTGTGTGCATGCAGAGCAGAGATATGAGTCTAAAATGATCTCTTCATTAACTATTACAGATATTATAATGTACTCTCTCGGGTATACTACAACAACAAATTATTTTGGACATGATTTTAGATACTAAGGAACTATTAATTAGTGTGTATTTTTCCTTATTTGACCCTATTAAATACAATGTTATAGTAAATTAAAGTAGTTATTCAGAGTCCAATCCGCTACGGATAAAACGTAAATACGTATAAAATGTTGCCCAACATAAGCTCGTTAGATTGTGTAAGCTTGTTATATATCTACCGTGAATACGGCACGACACAATTTCTCACCAAGTAATGTATGCGCGGCAATTAAATTAAACCTTCTTTCTGCTAAATTAAAGTAACAGAGCCACAGTAGCAAAACGGCACAAGGCATGCGTATATATGATCATATGCGTTCATGCGCGTGACCGTTAGAATATAAAATAAGAGAAATTTTATAGTCCTTGAGGAGATACTAGGAGGTGCTATATTTTTTTAGTGTTAATTTTAGTATATCCTGATACATGAGGTAACAGGAGGTACCAAAATTAACACTAAAAATGTGTTATTTTACTGTTCTTGAGGAGATATACCAGGAGGTACCACATTTTTAGTGTTAATTTTGGTAACTCATGTGTCAGGAGGTATCAAAATTAACACTAAAAAATGTGGTACCTCTTGGTATACCTCTCAAGGACAGTAAAATAACCCATAAAATAAACTGTTCATTTTTCTCAATAAATTTAAGTTTTTGAATTAAATTAGTTAATACACGCGCCTAATCTCGATATGATATCGCCCAATCTTAATATGGTATCACTCAATCTCAATATGTGGTACGAGAGAAACCACAAACCGAATATGACATCTATCCAATAATATTCCCGTTGCCGTTAATTAGGGTTAACGCCGTTAGTTCATAGCTATTCCGTTGGAGGCGATGGGTATGGTAATTTTCTATCCGATCCCAAGCGTTCGCTCATACGATCGAGTTGACGTACGGAAACGTTGTACACTTAATGTAATCTTCAGCTCGATCAGTAAACAATATAGTTTTTCTTATTAATTATATTATAAAACCATAGCTATATATATAGAATACATAAATGAATACCAGCTAGATATCATCCACTAAGTGTTCATAAAAACATTAAACTCTTTGAATACATTAAATTTATTTTCTAACCGTACAAATTATAACGATATATTTATAACTTTCGTGGATGGAAATGGAGCCGAGGAAGCAAACACGGTTTTTATTTCTGACGAGGAGAAAGCAACAACACAACCGAACATACAATCACACAGACGCCGTACTGTGTTATTATTTCTTATAGGAGTTAGCCCCGATCGAACATACGAATAGTATGATATCAATTGTTGAACTCAGCCAATTCTGGGGACCTGTGCCACCTTGTCGACCCAGATACGGACACGTTTCTCATTGAATTCTTGGGTAACTATAGTACCCACTGGCAGTACTCGGATCTCAAGGTCTGGACGTTCTGACTTGATCGTCTCTTTGGCCTCCTTTACCGTCTTGCAAAGTAGTTCTGGCCATTCTGTCTTGGCAGCATTTGATGATTTGCTGTCCGACGAACTCATGTTCCCAACAAATGAAACAAGTATACCTGCAAGCATTAATGGTCGTTGTTGTTGTTTATTATTATTACATTTGTTTTCACAGTATTGTAACTTAAAACTGAATTTAACAAAATATTATTTATAATACAACTATTCTATCTGAAAAATTTTTGCTCTAAAGTAGAACCCCAAAACAAACGCCAACCAGACCATATGATCCTTTGGTAAATGTACATATAAACGTTGCAAATAATTAAAAAGCTAAACCAAAGGACAAGAGAGAATGAAAATTTGATGATTTAACACGAAATAAAAAGTATCGATTTTGTTATCCTTGTTCACTTAGATATGATGATCCTATATGTGTCATTCTCATAATTAAATTCTAACGTTACCAACACAAACAATTATTTTTAGTCTCAAATTATTAAATATTTCAGAAGAAAATTAAAAGGTACTTACAAGCTAGCAGCTCAAAGGAGTACTACTACTATACCAATTGTTGATCGATCTTTCTTGCAGTGGGTATTCTCTAGCGGTACGACATGAGATCATGCATGGAGCTGTATATATAGGAGCTGAGCATGGCAATCGAGGAGGACGATCTCCTTGAATGAAAACTATTCCAAGGTATTGAGCAACTTGTGTAACATTCAAAGCCGTGAGTGGACGGACAAGCTAGCTAGCTAGCTACTTCAATTCCCAGTGTGTGGATAAGCTTGCTGCATGTAATAACACACGTACGTGTTGAGGGCCGGATCGGAGTCGTTAGGTTTGTATTATATTGTAAATGTTTTGGACACGGCCACACGGGAGCTAGCACCACGCACGCATGCATGCGTGACAAGTTGTACGTACGTGGAGATCTGAATTTTGACGAATCTCGTAGAATTGAAATTAATTGTTGACTAATAGCATGCAATCAATCTCTGAATAATTAATGGCCCGCTCAGAAGACTAGCTAGTTTGCCACATTTTTAACTTCCCTTATCCAAAAAAGTTGGTCCAAAATATTTTACCCATTAGAATGAAAATAAGGTTGATTGGACAGTGTTGATTAATTTAGAACAACGTAATATGTTTAAGTGTTTTATGACCTTGAAGGGTTCAAAATATTTGCTAGGGTTTAAACCATGTTCGATGCTTCTAATGGATAATAGCCTTCAAACATGAGTTATATTAAATAGCACTACCCATGAATTACATTGGCATAGTTTAGTAATGAGAAAACTAAAGCATATGTCTCATCGGAGGGGATAATTAAGGATCCGCGTGGTTTCGACGCCAGCTCCAAGCGGTTTAAAGCTTCATATAGCCATGCAAATGAAGGAGAGCTTCAGCATGATGAGCAGCTCTGAACCGTTAGTCTTTAAATGACTCCACGGTAACTTTTGCTGAAGCGTTAGCTTTAGCTCCGAAGACGGGTTGCGCAATGCTATTTATTAAAGACTTGTTAGGGTAAAAGTATTTCCTTTCACAGACAATTTTTAGTTTAAGCCTTATTTTCTCAGGATACATAATCTTGATGTTATTAAACACATTCTAATATATATATACACCAATAAACAACTAATTAATGCGTATATTTTTGTGCTGTTTATATTAAATATAATCTTGATGTTATATTTATATTTAATGAGTTTTGCATATCTGTAGAGATATATAAGTTCAAAGTATCTTAATCAACGTAACTAACATCGATGTTTGATGATAGGTAAAAGTCCAATAAGGGGTTATGTGTGTTATTTAGCAGCAGCTAGCGTGCACCGGTACGGTGCCTGCTGCCCCGCGCGCATAGGAGAATTTAATTTGGTGAAAGGGGAAAGCGATCGAACTGAACATACGTGGCGTTTCATCAAGCTCAAGAAGCAGCTAGGGATGCTTGACTGGATGAGTCGAGGACGCGCTGATAGATCGCCTGCTTCAATTCGCATGTGCATGGCAGAATATATATAGGATTTCTGCAGAAATTTTACACGAAATAGCTAGTTTAATTAAACATAAAAAGTTTACAATTTGACGTTGGAATCGAACGAGCTGAGTCGGTAATTTTGGAGGGCTGGTCATGCATGTGTGTGTTGGGAATGTGTGGCATGTCAGCTCCGTTCCCGTACGTCGTTGCTGGTAGCGTTAATGTTCATAGCAATTCCGTCCAAAATATATAATATAATATTAATGGACGGCCCCGTGGTAATTTTCCGACCTTTCCCAAGCGTTCGCTCAAACGAGCCGACGGGAACGCTGTACGTACGTACCTGTGTTTACTCATTACCGACTGCATGTGTTGTAGCTTGGGAAAAGACTAGATATATAGCTTCTAGCTTAGCGGCACATACACTTGTGTGTAATCTTCAGCTTCATAAACAATCAATCTAGATTTTTTTTACATCAGATTATAAAACTGAAATAAACACCAAGATATATACTCACCAATTGCTTATAAGAATATTAAACTCTCTGAATAAAATTATATTTTATAAGCATAAAATTACGATGACATATTTCTAACTTTCTGAATTAATAGAAATGGAGCCAATGAAGCAAACCCGGTTTTATTTCTGACAAGGAGAAACTTAACAACAACACAACCGTACCGATCGATCGACATACAATGAATGACAGATGCACTATTATTACCCATATACGCCATTGTCCCGTTATGACATACATGTGTAATATATAATTAAGCAAGCGATCGACTTTTTTATTAATGTTTCATTGTATTAATTAAGCTACTAGATTAGCCGACCATGGGAACCTCGGCCACTGTGTCGACCCAAAGAATGACACGGTTCGGGACGACCACTGCAAGGATGATGGTTCCTACTGGCAACACGACGACTTCGAGGTCCGGACGCTCAGCGTTGATTTTCGCCTTGGCCTCCTTGATAGTTAGCCCAACTAACTCTGGCCAGCTTGTCTTCTTAACATCGTAGCATGCCTTGTTGTCGTCCGACGAACTCATCTCGATCACCACTGCACAGATCCAAGCAAAATAGCATCGGTTCTTGATTAGAATTAGACGTACAGCACACATATCGATCTGTCTAGAGTGTAAAAGGACATTCATACATCCAAACATAATTAAGGATCAATGCTTTCCGAAAGTACAAGCAAGAGAGAATTGAAGGTAGTACTTACAAGCTAGTTACAACCAGTTTAAACTTTAAAGTGCTTGCTATCAGGCGTGGTTTTCACCAATATAATATTGGTGTGTGCTCGATGATATCAACTAGCTAGCTAGTATATGATCTATGGATGAAGCAGTTACGTTGTGTATTTATAGGCTTCTAGTGATAAATCTACATGGGAACAGCAGCCTGCAGATCCAGGATGAGAAAAGAGAGCAATTCAACTCGCGATTTCGAGTGCCGTGGGTAGACAAGCTAGCTAGCTTTCTAGCTAGTTGATAAGCAACATGCATGCAGCTGGCTAGTTGGACGCACATGTCAAATAAGACATTATTATGGATTTTGTCAACGTTCTTAATTGATTCAGAAACTTCGCGCGAGCAAGGATGACACGTGCCGACGTGCGTGCGTGCGTGCATGCGGACTGTATCCTGGATCGAAGAACCTTATCATCATTTCCTCGAATAGCATACGACGTGCACAATGAAGCTAACGCGCTACTAGCTAGACGCGTACGACTATACGCCGTTTAATTCTTGCCAAACTTTGCATCCAACATGATTGAGGATCAGATTTTTAACCAACCTAGTTCCGAAGTTGGAACAGTTATTTTAGGTACTCATTTTTTTTGGAATTTGTAAATTTTCGTAGTGCAAATAGGAAGTTGAGTACCCTAAATTCCGCATTCTCACAACCAGTTTTTGGTGGAAATTATCCACATTTGTCATTAATGAAATATCCTTTTTTGTTGATATATAGTACTTAAAACTAGCACTACCGGAAACAACGAGTTTGCCGAGTGCAATATCTCGGGCACTCGGCAAAGATGTGTTTGCCGAGTGTTTTTAAAAAAACACTCGGCAAACAAAAAACACTCGGCAAATTAAATGTTTGCCGAGTGTTTTTTAAAAATACACTCGGCAAAGCCTTGATACTAACGGACATTACGGCGGCGTGCCCGTGCGACCAATTTTTTTTTTTTTTGGGGGGGGGGGGGGTTGCCGAGTGTTTTTTGAAAAACACTCGGCAAAGACATTTGGTTTGCCGAGTGTTTTTAAAAAAACACTTGGCAAACAATTTTTTTAAAATTTTTGTGTGAAACAATGTTTCAAGTCTATAAGTTATTTGCAATTTTATTTTAACTTGAAATTTTTTCTACACTCACAATACAACATATATTATCTCTTTTAAAAATTTAAATTTTTTTAAATAAGTTAGCTATTTTTATTCATTAAGTATATTTCTAGGATTTAAATTGAAACAGGTGAAATTTGAACTACAAGTGCCTAAAATAATGAACCAAAAAATATAGAAAAAATGATATTCATCATTGTTAGTATATTTTTAGTTCTTATACACTAAATTGAAATAAAGTTTTAAAAAATTAAGTTGCGAGGGACACTCTATCGGCAATGTAGAACTTGATAGTTTTTTAATTTTTAAAAAATCCAATGAAGTCCGAAAAATATGAGATTTATCATGGTGTCATGATATGAATACATAGATACTGCGATAAAAATTGTAAAATGTTTTGATAAAGTTGTCACATATAATGTTTAGAAAATGGAGATTTAGAGAGGATGAATTAGAGTTTAGAGAAGAAATGAGATAGATTTGAAAACAAATTAATGATTGAATATTTGTTTTAACTTGATTTTTTTGCATTCAAAATATAATGTATCTTATCCATTGTAAAAATTCATATTTTTCTATATCAGTTAGCTATTTTTAATTCATTAATTGTATTTCTAAGATTTAAATTGAAAAATTTAAAATTTAAACTGAAAGAGCATGAAATAATAAACTAAATTATCTAAAAAAAATCATATTCATGTTATTATTATATTTTTATGCATTACCCACCGTAATTTTACAAATTTTGTCAAAAAAATAATAATGAAAAACAAATTTAAAAAATAGAAAAAAATGTTTACCGAGTGCCATTTTCAAGACACTCGGCAAATAGTTTATATTTGCCGAGTGTTGCACTCGGCAAAGGCAAAATTTACTCCCGCCGTTTTTTCCCCGCTTTTTTTTTTCAATCTCCCGTACTTTTTTAACTCTTCCCCTCTTTAAAAAAAATTACTTTCCCTTCATCCTCATCCCCTCACTCCTCACTCCTCACTCCTCCCTCTCCCTTCACTCTGGCACCACCCCGACGCCGCTCCGCCCGGCGCCGCCCCGACACCGCCTCGGTCGCGCGCAATCCGCCCGACATCGCCCCGCTTCGCCGCCGCCTCGGCCGCGCGCTCCGCCCGGCGTTGCCCCGCTCTGCCGCCGCCCTGCCACGGCCCGGCCTCGCCCCGACGCCGCCCCGCCCGGCCCCGCCCCGACCGCTCGCCCCGGTGCCACCCCCGCCCCGGCCCCGCCCCGACGCCGCCTCGCCCAGACGCCGCTCCGCTCGGCCCCACCCCGGCCGCTCCCCCGGCGCCGCCCCGCCCCGGCCCCGCCCCACCCCGACGCGGCTCGCCCCGCTCCGCCCTACCCCGACGCCGGCTCGCCCTGGCCGCTCCGCCCGGCGCTGCCGAGCTCGCGTGCCGCGCGCCGACCGGCCGCGCGCCACCCCGCCCCGCGCCACCACGCCCGCCACCCGTTCGATGGAATGGCGCGGGCGGCGGGCGTCCTTTTTTTTAATTTTCTGTTTTTAAGTTTGCCGAGTGCCATATTTGGGCATTCGGCAAACCCCCGTCATTTCCCCCGTTAAATCTTGCGTTTGCCGTGTGTCTTATGTGGCACTCGGCGAAGGATTCGCCGCCCTTCGCCGAGTGCCCCGAAAAAAAGCACTCGGCGAACGTTTTTTGCCGATGACGCCTTCACCGAGTGTTGTTTGCCGAGTGCAACACTCGGCGAAGCCTTCGACGAGTGCAAAATAGGCTTCGCCGAGTGTTTTAGCACTCGGCAAACTTGGCGTGTCCCGTAGTGTAGATAGTTTTTTAAGAATAAAAGTTAATATATGATTGTTGGAAAACATAAATACACTTTAGTTATAAATAATTTTATTTTATTTTTCTTATTACAACAATGATCTAAATGCACATCATTAAAAAATATGTGTTTATATTGAGTGCATATTAATAGTGCAACCAAACATCAAGGATATTACAAACATTACTATTGTTGGGGGAAAATACTTCATCTTCAGGGTTATTGTTATAACAAGACAAAGACAGATGATTGATTCAAAGGTTTCTGGCATCTAACTCCAGGAGTACATTGGGTCAAGTTCGAAGTATGAAGGCGAACTCTAGTTCGAAGTATATCTTTGAACTTGGAATTTTCCGAGAGCTTTCTTGCCAGCTAGGATGGAAGACTTATCTTTTTTCTTATTAGATTAGTCTTTTACCATTTTAGCTCTGTTAAGGGTACCGAATAGTTTCCACTATGTCGCTTGTAATAGAGGGGTAAAAAGGTCTTTTCCTTAATGTTTGGGCCTATAAATACCCCTCGTTTTACCATGTAATGAGAATCAGATATCAAGTTATTCAAAATACATCTTCGAACTATTTTGAGTTATTATCCACTTCGGAGGCTCGAAATAGTTTACTTCGCAAACACTTCGTTTGTTAGTTTCTAACTTCTAGAAACCTGTTAGCGTAATCTTTTACGCCAACAACTATCAAAACAGAAACCCACAGCTACTTTAACCAAACAACTTTCAGTTTTTTCACAGCTCATATCAGCTTTTTTACATCTCATAATAGCTTTTTAGAATATACAGCTCAACCAAACACACCCTGATAGTATTTGTGGGCTTCAATTTTGGAAATATGAAAAATCTCAAATACATACATGCACACACACACATATATATAATTTGTTCTCAATTGTCTTTGTGGATTTTCAGTCATTGCCGGTTTCATCGACGGTTTATGGAGCTTCTGGATAAAAAATACCGCTCGAGCATGTTAACGGTGATACCGAGGTCAAAGAGGGACTTATGGAAGAGGACGTCGTCGCGCGAGGCCACTGCCTCCATCACTAGCCCAATTTTGCAACTTGTTCATCACGATGACAATGTAATCAGGCTTCTCTTTTTGTGGCTAGCTATCACTGGGGATGACTCTGGCTCATCCCACCGTCGTGGCATGATATATGATCGGTGATCGTCATCATTGCATCTCCTTTCTCGCCGAGAGTCATGGAGCGTCTGCTACATTTGCTCATGCTCGACGTCCTCGGCGTTGGCGTACTGTTCGGTGATGATGATCATTTTCACTAGTGTGGCTGGTTCGTTCATCACAAACCGGTGAAAAAGTTTGGAGGCCTTGCAGAGGCCTCTCTCAGTGAAGATGCGTATCCCACGCTCACCAAGTCGGGAGATGAATCGCCCGTGTGATGTCATGCAACTCATAAGATGTTGAATATGTTTGACGCTACAAGGCTTGACCATGTTTAAAATCGTGGAGATCTTATCTAGATTAGCTTCAATTCCTACAATAAATCCAAGTCACTACGGGAATACAGGGATTTGCCGAGTGCCTAGGGCACTCGACGAAGCCCATAATGCACTCGGCGAAGCCCATAATTAAAAAACCATTAACCTGCATATTGCCGGTCGAGTGTCGTAAATTAGATTTTAAATATTTAGTTATATTTAGTTGTAAAAGATTACAAATGTAATCATGAACACAAATATGATTTTTCCATAATTTTTGAGTCATTATTTCATGTACATTTAGTTGAAATTTGACCCACTTGGAAGTAAATCCTAGAAATACAAATATTTTATTAAAAATACCAAACCCACTCATAAAAGTATGAAAATTTACCAATGATTAAAAGATGTTGAATTAGGACTGTAAAAAAAATTCAAGTTCAAAAAATGTTTTAAATGTGATATAGAGTGAAAATATGTTTTCACATGAAATAATGGGATCATCACAGTTTGCCGAGTGCATTTAGCTATGGCACTCGGCAAAAGTGATTTTTTTTGTCTTTGCCGAGTGCCAGGTCCAAATGCACTCGGCAAACATTGTTTTATACTATTTTCAAAAAAAACAAAAATAGAATAAAGACAGTAAAAAATCCCATAATTTGTAATTATATAATATACACTAATATTTCATCCTATAAAATTTCTAGGTTCAAATAATCAAATATAAGACACAGAGAGTTTAAATTTGAGATCTTTAATTAAAATCTTATAAACAACATTTTTAAACCAAAAATAGCAAAGTAACTCTAAAAAATGTCAAATTTTGACATGGTATAAGATAAATTGAGTTTTAGTAGTACAAAAAGTTTTAAGTTCAAACAAATATTTGAATATCTATTTGCTTCTAAACCTAACTCATTTCATCCATAAACTCCTAAACCTTCTCGAAGGTTGTCCAATTTCTAAAGGTCATACTTGAAAACTTTGTCGAAACATTATGAATTTTTTACCATATCATATATTTATGATATAATGACACCATGTCAAGTGTCATATTTTTTAGGCATCAATTACATTTTCTATAATTAAAAAAACCATTAACCTGCATATTGCCGGTCGAGTGTCGTAAATTAGATTTAAATATTTAGTTGTAAAAGATTACAAATGTAATCATGAACACAAATATGATTTTTCCATAATTTTTAAGTCATTATTTCATGTACATTTAGTTGAAATTTGACCCACTTGGAAGTAAATGCTAGAAATACAAATATTTTATTAAAAATACCAAACCCACTCATAAAAGTATGAAAATTTACCAATGATTAAAGATGTTGAATTAGGACTGTAAAAAAAAATTCAAGTTCAAAAAATGTTTTAAATGTGATGTAGGCTTAAATTGTGATCTCACATGAAATAATGGCAACTACATATTATTTGCCGAGTGTTTTTATTTGTGGCACTCGGCAAAGGATAGCATTTGCCGAGTGTCCGTTAGTGGCACTCGGCAAAATTGATTTTTAACCCTGCCGCCATAACGTCGTCAGCAAAAAATTGGGCGGGTGATTTTCAGGTGCTTTGCCGAGTGCCTATGGTGTGACACTCGGCAAACCCTAGTCTTTGCCGAGTGCCACGGTGTTTGCCGAGTGTATTTCACAGGGCACTCGGCAAACACCTTTGTGCCGAGTGCCCGATGAAATGCACTCGGCAAACACCGTGGCACTCGGCAAATATCTGTTTTCCGGTAGTGAGTAGCTTCAATTCCAGTCGACACACCGGACACACAGACGAATAATACTAAATTAGGACTATTATCTTTCGGGAGGTCTGAACCTATTTAAAATCCTTGTTTTTTTTGTTTTATGAGATAACTACCAAATCTAGTCCATAGAGTGCCTCTAAGTAAGCCTAACCTAAATTCTTACCACGGGTACACTGCACCTGTAGTATATTGTTGCTTCTTATGCAACGACACACATTATCGGTCTAAAGTCATATCCCTAATGACAGTCAAGAGATCTATCCCTGCATTACATCGGATCGATTAATCGGCTGACCACTAATTAACATATCGATTATGCCTTAAATTAATTGTTAAGTTTTGATTACAAGTTAATCGACAGCCTGATGAGCGGCCGATTTTTCTTCAATACTGTGTAAATATCACATTCATAGGCTCAGACACGCACCATAGATAGATCTAACACCATGAATCTTATTATCTTGTTCCCAATACATCGATCAGCATATATACTAAATAAAAATTAAAAGCAAAGGACCTTTATTACATATATGGATTCGATCCGATCCTCGGCCACACCGTGTCGACCCAAAGCATATATTTATTTACTCCAATTAAGCTAGCTTAGCCAATCCTTGGAACCTTGACCACCGTGTCGACCCAAAGAATAACACGGTCTGGGACTACCACAGTCGGTATGATAGTTCCCACTGGCAATGGCTCCACTTTCAGATCCGGACGGTCAGCGTTGATCTTCTTCGTGGCCGCCTCAATCGTTTGGCCGACGAGCTCGGGCCACTCCGTCTTCAGAGCACCACATGATTTGCTGTCCGACGAGCTCATTCTCACAACTAACAAATTAAGCAACCAAATTAACACCTGCAGATATATGTATTGGTTCGATCTCTTGATTAAGTAGTGCTCCTCGATGTGACCAAATCTAAAGAGAGCTGATTGTTTCCTAATGAAAAAACTAGAGCAGATAAAAAGTATATATGAACAAAAGAGATTTGCACACTGAACATTTCACGTGATCTTGTCGCGCGCGAACACCATATCATATCATATCATATCCAGAAGATACAAGGACACAAATAAAGCCGAAGAAAATTGCTGATGAACATGAGATCATCTTTAATAAGGATATATAAAACAGGTACTTACAACCAGTTTAAAGCGCTTTCTATCAACTGCTCTTTCTGACGTTATGCTCGGTCTGGTTTTATGGTTCTATCGTACGTGTATTTATAGGCGCCGATTGAACGTAACGATGAATCCGTTATTGGAAGAGCAACGTGTGCAGTTCCGTGAGTGGGCAAGCTTCCTAGCTAGCTAGTTTATCCATGGATGGACATGTTGAATTGATGAGGGAGCTGCTCACTTTGTCAACATTTTGGACTAAAACTTGGAGCACGTACGTACGGAAGCTAGGATGCCACGTGCGTGCATGGAGACATGCTTAATTACTTTGGCCTATTCTCACCATCTTAATTGGAACATAAATAAAAAATTTGAGAGCGCAACAACGGTGTCAACAACATGTGATAGAGTTTGATGTCATTGCTTTTATTTAGAGACTAAAACTTGTTTATTTTAGTAGAGACTACAGTTTAGTTCTCTACTTAAACGTAAGACCTAAACAATATTTAATGAGCGGTTCATAAATGAGAATAGAGTGTGTGTATATTACTTTTAATCCCTATAAACAACACTATAAAATGACTTATGGATTAAATTTTAGGGACTTTTTAGTTCCCATGAACAAATATAATGCATGCATGTGAATCCACGTGCGTGGGGAAGGGTTGTTAGATTTTCAACACGCGGGATAGGAATATTATTTCATGGACGCAGACAATGGCACTGCACTGCATGATGGTGACCTCAATTTTGATAAACCTTATCATCCCTACACATCAAAAATCATTTATAAAAAGTTGACCAAATCATATCAATCTTAATACTGAACCAGTCTTATATATATCCAACACCTTTAATTAGTAACTATCATAATTAAAATTAAAAACCACTATAAGATTTCCTACAACATTCAAAATGAACACAAAAAGTTAGTAGGTATAACTGATACTAATGTATGTTATTACCAGCTGAGAACCCTAACTGAAATCGGTACTAATATATATGTTTAGTACCAACTGATACTAATCCATAGGAACATGCATGTATGTGTGTTTATGTAAATATGTTGTGATAATAATTATATAAATATTAACCGAATTAATTTAATATACGTTGTATTAATTTGATTTTACATTTTTGTGTACATGAGCCTCAATAATGTAATGTATGTTGTATTAATTTGATTTTACATTTTAAATTTCTGTGTACATGATTTAACTTAATATATGTTGTGATAATAATTATATAATATTATCCAATGGAATTTGTATATATGGAAAGAACATAGTATATGCATTGGACATATACATCAAAAATTTCCACGAAATTATCTCTTTTTTATCCCCTTGGTCTCTCTCATATAAGCACCTAGTATTTAAAAAGAATTTATAATATTTTTATTTTTTTAATTTATATTTTAATTTTGAATGAAATTGATTGGCTTATACTAATCATCTTTTGCCATAATTTTTTAAATAAAACATTGACAGCTCCAGACAAGAGAAAAATAAAAGAAAAATTGGAATCATGAGCAAAATTAGGAAACCGCTACATGAAGAGGAAAAAAAACAAAAACGAAATCTAAAAATTGTGATAAGAAAAATCAGCGTGGAAAATTCCTAAAAAAATGGCACTAGATTTCTTTCGCATAAAAATAATTATAAAGAATAAAAAGTGATCTATTACCTTTTATGAGGTAACATGTCACATCTTTATTTAATCTTAATCATTAGATCAGAATAGATGGACGTTCCACAATATTTCTGGTGCGTCGTAAAATTTGCCAACGACTGTAAATACTATATAAAGTGCCAACATTTTCAGATATGTCTGCAAACAAGCTTCTCACGGACCAATGCAACTTCATGTGCACGTCAAGAAATTGATATTGCCAACATTTTGGACTAACAAACTCTGTCTTATCCCCTGACACGTGAATGTTCGTGGAGATCTTGATTTATTGGTTCATCGATAAAAAAAAATCAAGCCGACCTGGCAAATTGAGACCATAAAGCTAACTACTTTCCTCGATAGAAACAAGGAAAACTGATTTTGTTAGTATATATATATCAATGTATTCGTTGTCTCCTTGTAATGTTGTGAATCTGTCTTTGCGAAGTTAGCATGATTTTTCAGTAGCACAAGTGGCAAATTTTGCTTGGTTTATATCCAATTTTTATAATTCCAGCCTTCAAATTGCTTGCCCCAAACATTGTTCCTGGTTTCAGAAAATATATTTAAAATAGGAAATCAACACTAAGTACTTCCATTTGAGGTAACATCCAAGAACAGCTTGGCTGACCTCCCGTTATCTTATCCAGATCTTGGGTGTCTCCAATGTGGCCACGTCTCACTGATGTTGGCCTCTAGATCGAACAGCTCGAAGCTCCTGCACACGAGTGGCACATATCTTCGTTTCATCTTGCAAAGAAGATAGGAGAGAGCAAGAAACACAGAACTAGACCAAGAGAGAGCCTTGCAAGCAAGGGCGCTGAGAAAAAAAAAGTCAAAATCAATGGAAGCAACAGCCACACTTGCTGCCCCCTCATTCCTGGCACATCGATCCCAGAAGAAGCCAGCTCCATCTCTGCAGCTGCCAAGAACCAGGTGTCTCAGAATTAGAGCTGCCAAGCTGCCTGCAGGTGTGAGTGGTGGAACAAACTGATAATTAAGGGATGCTGCTTCTGAAATGCCTGAACTGATAATTAAGTGTTGGAGAATTTCTTTCTCTGGTTTTTGTAATGGTAGTTTGTTCGATTTGGGTTCTGTTCAGGTTGAGGTGCCCAGACAGCAGCCAAAGTTGAGTGAGCCCTTCCTGGGGTTCACCCAGACTGCAGAGATATGGAACTCCAGGGCCTGCATGAGTGGCCTCATTGGCACCTTCATTGTGGAGCTGGTAATTGATGATCATTCCACTATGCTATGAATCTATGATGATAGAGCTAATTGAGTTGGTGCTTCATCCCTATCATGATTCATGGATCAAGTGCTTTATTTGTGTCATATAGTTTCTGAAGATTTTGTACTGCCGTTCAGGTGCTGAACAAGGGCATTCTTCAGATGATTGGAGTAGAAGTCGGCAAGGGCCTTGATATTCCGCTTTAAATCCTGTATTTCCTACCATGTAAACAGATGTCGTGTGAAAGAGATATGAGCGAGCTGGCACCGGATACCATTAGAACTCCGACGTTGAGACCAACAAAATGTAAACAGATGTTGTCGACACGAGTTGTACGAAGTGCAATCTTGACGTTGCTACTGTGTGTTAGCCCAGCTGGGGTCTCACTTCTTTTGTAGCAATACCGAGCTATCTGATGTGTTACACAGCTACATGCTGCTTCTTCCTAAGCAACTCGGTGCAGATGCAAAACTGAATTTTATTATCTAGAATCATTTTCGTTGATATCTGTCGCGTAAAGGTGCTATGGAAATGAAACTCATTAGAAAAATGAAGCGCAATGTCTGTAGTGAGATGGTTGTAAGAAATGCAATTCCTCACCCAGATTCCCAGCACAGGCCAAGAAAAATAAGATGCATATGTCATATGTGTCCTCTCATGGAGTTCAATCTTCATTGTCTGACATGCATCGATCCCTTATGACGAAAATGAATAACCAGGTTAAATAGTTATGATTAATGAAAGCAAACACAGGATTTGGTTTAATGTTTGGGGGAAAATCAGGAAAAATTGATCTGTTTATTTCATTTCAGCTTATAAAAATAAACTAGATTGTTATAATCCAAGCTGAAGCAAGCAAGCCCATGAATTAGAAATTATGAGCTTGATAATCATTCGGACAAAATACAAGCTTGACTGACATCGAAAATGGTTCACGAGGCCTAACCTGAATCGAATTTGAGTTCTTTTCTTTTACACGTCTGCACAGGTGCATGAATCATACAGTTTTTTTCTATATAGTTTGCATGTTTCCTGAAAAGCAACAAAGGCATCCACAATACAGAAATGTGAACAGCCGCGAAAACACTCATCTCGAGCTTTACAGAAATGTTAGCAAAGAAAATACAGCTCAAGGCATATGATGCCTGCTAACTGCGATCTACAAAACATGATCATCTCGCGTTCCAAAATTTCTGAGGCTGTCGAACACTGACGCCTGCATCAGCAGATGACAAACATGCCCTTAATCTGAAGAAACCATCTTTGTGCAGCAGGTGTTCCAACAATATCGTTCTAACTGCAAGTACACAATAACTCATTTGAGCAATGGAGCAGTGGAGCATATATGAAGTCAGCAAGCTACGGCAGAAGAGAATAAGGACCCCAGATAATGCAGACAAGAGCATACAGTACACATTGATTTAAGTAATTGATGTTTAAACGGCTCAGGACTTTATATATTGATTCGAGCAATTGATGCTTAATGGCTCAGATTTTTTTTCTAAGTGGAACACAAAAGGTGGACAGAAAGGATATGCAAACTACATGAAACATCCAACACAAACTTACAATGGTCTAGTTCTAGTGAAGCCTAGCTGCAGTATCAAATGAATAGATGAAAGTATTGCTATTGGAATCAAATTAAATGAATCATCAGCCTCACCTAAGAAGATCCAGGCGTGAAAAAGAGACTGTGCATTTCCTGTTTGTTGATTCACCGAGCATGTTTATAAGCTGAAAGAAAGACCCCACAAAAAGAATTGAAAATCCTTTACAACACAACATACTACAAGTTCGCATTGTTACATACAGGGTTATGCACTCAATACCTCTGGATAGAATTCCTTCCTCCCTGGCAACGGAGTAGATGACCAAATGTTTGCTCCCCTGATCTGCAAGTTACAAAATAATGACAAAAGGTTTTACCCTCTAACTAATAGACAGTATAAGTGAAATGCTTGAGAAAGACATCACGTCAGAACAAATTATATGTTAGGGCCTTGTAGATGTTATGACCTTGTATCTGTGGTAGAAGTGAGATCTCTCACTATAAAGTATGATCTTTCTCTTGCCCTCAAAAACCATAGTCTTGAACGGTGATATCTCCTGTTGTGATGTAACTCCTGATTTATAAGCACATATGAGCCGTTACCAATGCATAATAGAAAGACAGACTTTTCTAACTGTACAGATCAAAGAAGCTAAAAGGAAGGAAGAATTACTTACTCCCCAATTCTACAAAAAGATGCATCCTGAGATTTTAAGAAGTTCCCAATCTAATATATTCAAAGTATGAACTCACGAACAGCAACCACCTGACCCTGCATTGCATTATACTGTTAGAGAATATTACAATAGATATTGTTAACCTATTAAAGAAAACATAAATAAAATGTGGGCACGAGTGGGTATATAATTTTAGTTTTTTGGATGTTCAGATAATGTAAAATTTCAAAAAAAAAAACATGATGCCATTTTCAACATATTTTAACATGTACAAGGTCCTGGTACATATCCTAGCAATAAATAACTTTGTAGGGAAACAACTTCAAAATGCTAAAAAAGATACAGTTTGTTGCCTGGCTGCCTAGTGCCTACAACAACTTTGTTGTGATGACTTTCACAAGCTACTAGAGGATGCTAATGGGACAGGTCATTCCTGTTAGGCACCCACATGATGGCACACTGGCCTAGCATCATCACATGGATGATCCAAAATCAATCCTAATTAGACTACTTGTACTGGGATCCTTCCTCAATCTTCTCCATAGCAATCCCCACCTGATATCCTCGCTACACCCTCCTCAGTCCTTATTTATGAACCTCGTTGATGCAACATGCAAGGTACAGACTACCACCGCAGAGGTTTAATCCGAAATCAATCCTAATATTAGACTACTTGTCCTGGGATCCTTCCCCATGCTAGTCCATAGCTGTAAGTGCCCAACTCCACCTGACATTCTCACCTCCTCCGTCCTTATTTATGGACCGCGTTGATGCATGCAAGTAGAGACTACCACCAGAGGTTTAATCTGAAATCTCCTAATATTAGACTACCTGTCTGGGATCCTTCCCTATGCTAGTCCATATCCATCAGTGCCCAACTCCACCTGATATTCTCACCCTCCTCCGTCCTTATTTATGACCTCATTGATGCAACATGCAAGTAGGGACTACCACCACACAGGTTTGGAAGTATACCACATCATTAGAATTAGATTAAATGCCTGAACCTGATTTGTGGTTTGTTGGATTTTAACTCTAGTCTACCCCAACTTGCTTGGGACTGAAAGGCTATGTTTTTTTGTTGTTGTTGTTCCCTAGTATAGGGATTATCTATATGTTAATTAGGAAGTTAGAGGTATGTTCTGTTAGGAAGTAGAGATTGTAACAATCAAGGCTAAGTTACTATTCATGGTACTTCTGACGTGAATAGTACCTGTGACACTGTAGCACAAGAACCCTCCCGATATAAGGACACATATACTTCGTTATAATTAGCAAGAAGAATGAAAGCTAGTCCTAGCTTGATT
>JAAALK010000082.1:45304785-45375342 GCA_019279435.1 Zizania palustris | reverse complement strand
ATTTTTTTTAAAAAATAAAAATAAACTTTGAAAATTATAAATTTATTTCAGACTCTTCATAAAATGATTTGAAAATAAATTTTGAAGAGTTTTGTTTTTTTTCAAATTTTCAAAGTTTTATGTTCTTTTCAGATTTTTTTAAAAATAAAAACAAACTTTGGAAATTCAAAATTTTATTTCATAACTCTTCAAAAATTATTTCAAAATAAATTTGAAGAGTTCTATTTTTTAAAAATTTTATGTTTTTTTTCAAAAAAAAATTAAAAATAAAACTTTTAAAGCTATCATGGATACGGAAGGTAGATAGGGTGACCGGCTAGAGCCGGTTAATCATTTTTATTTTTAATTATTTATTTTAAATGCCTTTAACCAACGGCCATGATTCTTTAAACCTGTTACCTCGAAGGGAGGTAACGGGGCACCGTAATGACCCCCTTATATATTATGTTCTTGGCGTGTGAATAATGGAGATGCCTGCAACTCACATCAAAGGGGACAATTTTCTGGTGCAAGGGTCATTCCTACCCGTGGCATACACATGCATGCATGTGTAGGTCGTCGTTGAGCCGACGAAGGGAAGAAGCCAATTCTATGGACAAATGTTTGGCAACTAGAATACGTTTCTGCACATTGATTTCCAGTGGCATTTTATGCATAGGTTACTGCATGCAATGCAAGCCTCAATAGTCAATAATGCCCTCCTCCGATAGATAGGCCATCAGCGTGCCATTAAGAACTTAACCCTGGTCACATTGATTTTCTTTTCTTTTGCTGAGTGTCAAAAGATTTGCCGAGTGTATTTGCGAGGACACTCGACAAAGATGTTGTTCGCGGAGCATCAACTATTTAATCGAGTGGTTTAATCTGACGCTCGGCGAATAATCGGCAAAGAAATCGACACTCATCGGCAATCTCTGTGCTTTCCTTAGTGTCTACATGCCGTTTTCTCTCTTGACAGCTGGTCATTTCATGACATAATTAATTAAGACGTGGATTAAACCGGTTGTTGTGTGCAGATGATATGGTACTTCATTGCTCGATATATATAGTAGCATCTGGTAGTAATTAGGTACAACACATTCACCAGCTTAATGTACTATATTGTATCGATCGCTATAAATTATTCTATAAATTATTCATCGATATATTGCGCGCTATTCTACATTACGTGTGTAGAATAACTATTATATATATACACACAGGAAAGCGCTATTCTACACCACGTATATAGAATACCTATTTTATACCGACCACGAGAGTACTACTTTTAGTAGTAGATTTCTCAATAGAATAGCAATTGGGTACTATTTTTAGTAGTAGATTTCTCAGTAGAATAGTTATACACACGTAGTGTAGGATAATATATATATATATATATATATATATATATATATATATGAGAGTGTTATTCTACACAATGTGTGTAGAATAGCTATTCTACAACCATGGTACGGTGTAGTATATATATATATATATATATATATAATTCTACCGAGAAATTTACTACTGAAAAAAAGTAGTACTCAATTCCTATTCTACTGAGAAAATCAACTACTGAAAGTAGTCGGTGTAGAATAGTTATTCTACACACGTGGGGTAGAATAGCGTTCTCGTGTATATATATATATATATGCATTTTCGTTTGTAAGGTTAATAAGTATGCATTTTGTTGGTGATTACGTATGGAACTATTTGGTCAAACATACTCCAAACTTTAGCACGACCGAGATAATATTAATTAACAAAGGATTAAATGTAGCAGTCTCAAGAAAATCAATTATATAGAGAGAGGTGTCCGTATTCTAAAATAATGTATTTAAATGACGAACTGGATGCTGTCAATATAATAATGGTAGTGACAGGTTGGTACAATGTCATACATGATAGAACAACAAAATATTCTTATAGATGTTGCGATGATATGCCTATATATATATATATATAAATGCTATTCTACACAACGGGTGTAGAATGCTATTCTACACCGACGTGGAATGGAGGGGGTTGGGATTGGGTGGGGTGTGGGAGCACGGGATGATCGGTGTAAAATAGCATTCTACACCCATAGTGTAGAATAGCGTTCCCGTATATATATATATATATATATATATATATATATATATATATATATAAAAAATCATGCATAGCGTTATTATATTACTTAAATTAGTTGAATTATATTGTTGTTTGTAGTGATAATTAAATGGTTGTGCGACCTAGCTATTTGGTGGACTTTTTATACACATGGAATTATGCTTTTCTAAATTCTCTCGTCGAATATCATATATGCTAATAATGCGATCGAGTACCATATTAGCACAATATTATTATGATGATCAAGTTTCGCAGGTGACGACGGGTATGCAAATATATATCACATCAATAATATAAACATGTGTTAAAGAACATGCATGCAATGCATGAGTTGGATTGTCTCGTTATGGAATTGCTGCTAGGATTGTAATAATTCTAAGTTGTATCAATTGGTATATCTAGTAGTATTGGTATAACATTATATTCTAATTAGACTTGTCATGTTTACAAGCCTACACCACAATTGGGTAGTGAATGATTAAGGGTGTGTTTGATTCTAACCGTAGATTCTAAAAAACTATTGTAAGCTGTGAGCTGTGAAAAAGTTGTTGTGAGCCGTGAGCTGTATACAAACTAAGAAGTTGTTTGGTTGGAAGGCTATGGATTTTTATTTTAAAAGTAAATGTATGTAATACCCTTGATACTGCAAATACACATTATTCTTGGTAATGCAAGGATGAAGTTGCAATTGACTGCATTTCTAGATAAATTTGTTCTTGTTTTTGAATTTGATTCAATTACAATTTATTTTTAAATTTGATAATTTGATTCAATCGCACCAAGAGGTTCAACTCCAACATGTAAGCCAATTCGAAAAACTTACATAAAACAATTTATATAATCTAAACTTGCAATTCTAACATAGACGGATCTGTCTGTGGAAGGGTTTTGTCTGGATGGCATGGTGAGTAATTCCCACTAAACAAAACTGCATGGATATGTGGAATCTGAGGTACTCCCAACTTTCTGTTTGCATTGTGAGAATCTGCAGGTTTTTTAAAAGATGAGTGCCCTTGAGTTATTTAGCTCACATTCTAGCTTCCGAGCCGAAAAACTGGACGAAAAATCTGAACTCCCCCATCTTTTATAGCGGGGCTGACTTGATAAGATGCATCAAGAATGTTCATACATGTATGCCCCCCTACTGATGTCATTAAGCAGTCAATCAAAAGTTCAGTAAAATCAAGATCAAGTAAATGATTAAGCTACCAATTGTTGGAACACGTGTCATTCGACTACTCATTTGATCGATCAACCGAGTGGTTGGAGTGCTCTGTGTATAGGATCGGAACACCCTGTTTTGGTAGTCTCATTTGAGTCAAGAATTATTGTTACCGGAAGACACTCGTAGTTATGTCAAACTATGGGGTCATAGCTATATATGTGGTCTATGTTGTCTCATGGTTATATGAAAGATTAGGCATAAGTATTTAAGTATTTAGAAATGACAAGGTAAGGCGTTGACAATATATCACTTTAAAATTTCTCGATATATATATATATATATATATATATATATCTATATAACTAGAGGCAAAGGAATTAATACTTATTAACTACTTATCGGTGAATATGATATTTGTAAAAAAAAAAAGAGAGATCAGTATACCCTTTATAAGAACCACTATTGACTCGTGATTCAAAAAGTCACTACAGAGAGGTTTCGCCGAGTATCGAAGGGTATGCATTTGAGGGGTTGTCATGTACAAAGTGTACACGCCAAAATAGTGAATTTTTATAGGGTTGTTTTTCGGTATAAGGGTTGTTTTTCAGTACAAGGATAAATCTTAGATGGTTGGAGATAATAATTTGGAATTGACCCGGTACATGAATGGGCTATAGACAACTTTAATCTTTTAAAAATTAGGAAGCACGAGCACGTCTGGATTTATAATAAAACCGAATGGAGCGTCGTTAGCCTAGCTATATACACAGAGCCGATCCTAAGGGGACGGGTGCAGTGGTACAATCATCCTATACCTCCAAAACGCAGATAAAAGTTTTAGATATTAAATTATATTGTGTGTTATCACCTAAGGTGTGTCTTATCCATTTCGATCTAACATCTAACCAGAAAATAATTATACATACTTTCACATATATGCAAACCTGTTAATATGTTTCTTTATTTTTGCCTCAGCCTAGCTACCTATTCCTTCTCCGGTCTCGAGCAAATCGTGCCGCCGCCGCCGGCAGTGCCGGGATTTTTTGGTTTGTATTTTCTCGTATCAGACGGTTTAGGAGTGGATACACTGCTGATTCCAGAATTACAAAACACAAACACTTTCCAGATATGTTCGGAAACCGTCTGTGATTTCTTTTTTGAACAGCCCGTATCCATCCATGCATATATGACTTTATTTATGTGATATTAACGAATAGTAAAGAAATAATACTAACGGATAGTACAGAAATACCTTCTGCATCTCGTCTCTCCCATCAAAAACATCAAGCTCCTCTGATGTAGACACATCTCTCCTATCAAAAACATTAAAGTTTCTCTCACGTGTACGTTAGAGAACAACTAAATTTCAGCCGTTGTTAGGATCTCAGTGTGGAACAGTCGTCAAACACACTTTTCAGTAATTGAAGATAAGCTTCATGATGACCATGGTAACACTATATCGTCCGATCGGAACAGTTAGAATCTATCAACTACAAAGATCATGATTCCCCAGATATAGGCAGGACATGTCGGTAGCAATTAGCAAAACAGGGTAGGGTGGGTGGCGCACTGTAGCAGGCGGATACGGGTCAACGAGAGAGAGCGACAGGAATAGCGACGATACGAGTCTGCGTCTGCCAGCTGTGCCAGTATAAGAATTCTGTCGTTGCCACCTTCGTCCTCCTCGGGAAGTCAAATCTCGTCGCCACTTGTTAGCCTTCCCTGTAGCTATCCTATCCCAGCCGGTCAATTCTTGGTTTTGTACTTGTCTGATCAGCTGGCTTCGCGTTGCAGAGCTCTGTGCTGTGCTGTACTGTTTACCATAGCAATTTAATTATATGCACATTTTGCAAAAGCAATATTGCATTAGTACAATTAATCGTGTACAGAAAAAAATCAATATTCAAATCTGGCTGTGAAATATTATTTTCACATTCCATCCACATAAACCAACCACGTTGGATTTCACAGGTGGTTAGATTAAGTCAACCACCTATGGAAGAAATGGATTTCCACAGACAACGTAACAGCCGCATGTGGAAATTCAATATTTCCACATGTCTGATTTTGCAGGCAGTTGTGTATGATACCAAAATACTTGGTTGTAACAATATATTTTGTAGTAGTGGTAGCCTGGTAGGAGCATCCCTCCTCCGTTCTTAAATAAATATGGTTTTTATAGTACATTGAAACAAATGTTAAAATATATACTCCCTCCGCTACACAAAAACAAGTTGTTTTGGACATGATTCCATATATCAAGGAGCAATTAATTAGTGTGTACTTTTTATGTTTACTCTTATTAAATATAGTGCAAGAATAAACATACCAAAATGCACAATAAAATACAAAACGACTTGTTTTAGCAACCTCTTGATAGAAGCCTAAAACGACTTGTTTTTGTATACAGGAGGAAGTAAGTCACTAATATATAAAATGAGTTAATATTTAATACAAGAAAATGACATTACAATGACACAACAAATAGTTTCATATTGCTATGCTTTAATATTTTAATATTAGAAAATAAAGTGGTCAAATACTCCCTAGATTGTCCTAGAACAATGTGAAAAAGGTGGATGATAATACCAAACAGGACATGAATGTGATAAAGGTGACTATGAATGATAATAATCACTACAGAGCAATGCAACGATGCATCATTGCATCTCGCAAAATATAGCAAATTTTGTTGATGAGCTAGAGGATTGAAACAAAATTCTTGGGGAAAAAGTAAAAAAAATCATTACGACAGAAACTTCTGACACCTCTTTGGTGCACATGAAAGAATAGAACCATGGCAGAGCATCCAGTAATCTCGCATGCCAACATGCATCCAGGGTAACCGAGAAAACTGCAGGTGCAGTGTTGTAGGTATCCTGAAATCAAGAGAGAAATTGCAATGAATTATGAATGCCACCAAAGGAATACCACAAAAATGATGGATTATGTAGCAACCTTTCGCCGCTAAGGATTCCATAGGCCAATTGTTTGCAGAATGATGAAGCTGCCCCATTGAAAATATTCTGGTAATTCTGTCCGATTATTTGCCCTACATATAGTGCCCTTTATGTTAGAACATCACAAGAAAAAAAGAGAGCATACTAACAGGAAAAATTGTATGCCGGCTCTTTGAAATGACAATTCTGTTTGCAAAAGCATGCTTTCCTTTTTTTCATATGACAAATTAGCAAGCATAAGTGTTCAAATGAAATGACACTTCAGCAGGCCAGGAAATACTCAATGAATACATGTGCTAGCATTAAATACTGCAGAATGAAGTAACATTTATAGTAAACTTGATATTTAACCAAAAAGTATTGCATCAACAAAAGAAAAGTGCAAGCAGAGTGTTAATAGTTGCTACCGAAAGTGGCATAGTTACAACGAAGTTCTGAAACTAAAGGTTCTGATTGGCCATGAAGATGCTCTGTTTTCCTACATCCTTTGATTGATAGGAGGCCATCACCATCCAGAGCAGATACAGATGATAACACCACAGGATGGAAGAATAATCCAATAGGAAATCTTTGCCTCCTAGCCACCCACATAATTAACTCAGCATAAGGAGTAGAGTGGATTATAGATACTGTGATTTCCAGCAGTATGCAGAGACATATAATTGTGGTACTCAAGATAGAAAAGAAAATGTAGAATATAGAGGTTGTGGGTAGAAGAAGCAGGACTGGTGTAAACAACAGTGAACCAACCACATGTTGTTCAACTGTGTAGTCATAGCTATCTAATCTCTGCCTCAGAGGATTCCATTTGCGCCCTCTGTTAATAATATAAGCATGTTAGAAGCAAACTTACAGGAAAATTACAAAAAAAGAAATCTAATGGAGAAAAAACATTTTAGATACTTGTTAATGCATATGAAGGTAAAACAGAAAGAAATTATTCATCATAATAAACAGGCAATCAGTTAGTCATAGAATAATAACAGACAACTGATCCAAAAGACAAATACAGAATCATTTTGAAGTCTTGAGTTGAAATATTATGGGGCCATCTGGCTCCATGACTGATCTGTAAACATTATACATTCTGTCAACAGTCCAAATTTACTAGTCTTTGTGTCTACTTCTGTACCTCAAATGAAATATGGTTCCACCAGTGTGAATACAAGATATTTGACCACAGTCTAACTTGTCATGCCTGAGGTCATAGTTATTACGGCGGTGCAGTGAGGCGAGGTGCCAGACCACCCACACCTTTTAGGTGAGTATGGCGTGCGGCGAGGCGATGCCATACTCACTTCACAAAAATGACATGGCAACAGTATAACAGTATTGCACAATTGCAAAATTATGTTGGGAATAAACATGAAAACATATCAATTCATCGTCACTTGATACTACTTAAGTCACTAATACTACAATCTACATAGCTACTAGCAAGATTAATGTTTGCAAGTCATTCATAATTAGTGTTAGAAAAATCGATGATTGGCCATGGATTAGAGATTAATCAGTTAAATTGGGAGGTTAACTGATAAGTTAATATGGTAATAAGAGAAATCGTGTCAGCATTTGCTCTGGCTAACACTTGGCAGTTGACACAAGACCAAGCTTTTCTCTGGTAGTCCAATCTCTGTATACAGTCTCTATCTCTCTAGCTTTCTGTAATTCAGTAATTTCAATTAACTATATGAGCTTATTATTAATTCTGTAAACAATGCCAACATCTAGGCTAGCATATACATAATTACAAATTTTGTCCCTGAGCTTTCAGTTCTATTGTTGCCCTCCCAGTCTGTATACGTGATAAAACAAGATGGAACTTCAACTCGGGCACACTCTTTCACTCTCTCCAGTCTCCACACATCCTCTCTCTAGCTCCTGCATCTCTCTTCCCTCTCATATTTTCTCTCACAGGCCGACCCCCACGCAGAACAAGCAGGTGGCACCATAGTTGTCATGGCGTCGCTTAGGCGTCGCCTAAGCGACGATTAGGCGTCGGGGCGGGATTCCGTGGACGCCACGGCGAACGCCTCGCCACAGGGGAGTGTGGCGTCCGCCACAAGGCATATGGCGTCCACCTAAGCGGATATGGCGCCGTATGGACGCCATATGCCTTCACGGCGACGCCAGGCGCGACGGCGGTCTGATGGGCTCTGTGCACGACGAAGGAACAAATGGGCTTCTGTGAATGGATGACCCGAGCCGTGGTTATAGAGAAAGAAAACCCTAGCTGGCTGGTGCGCACCTTTACTCTCGTCTGTTGCTGTGCGCTGCGCCGCCTTCGTCTGCGCCCTTCCGCCGCCTCCTCCGCCGGAGCCTGTCGCTCCCTCCGCTGGAGCCCCCTTGCGCCTGCGCTTGCAGGTCTCTTCCGCGGCTCCCTCCATTGACGCAGGGGTCTTCCTCCTGGATCCAGCTTGAAGTGCGCGGCTGCGCACTCTAGGCTCCAGCAGCTTTGCGCGTCGACCGTCGAGAGCTGCTTAGTGTTCTCTGTGCGTCGGCTCTTCTCCCGCGGTATTCCTCTATATATGCTCTCTAGTTTGTTCTCTGTGCTAGTCTGCTGCAGTGCTGCTTAGTGTTCTCTATGAGCAAGTGTTCTTCACTAGTTTAACTTCTTGAGTAATGTGCTATACTTGGCTACTTGCATCCGGTTGATGAATGATGATTATGGTTGATGAGTTGATTTGGTTGCCTTATTAGTCATGCTTGTTATTTGTTGGCTATATAGGTAGCTAGAACATTTGTGTTGTTAAAGATAAATGGAATAGGTGTTGCTCCTTTGCTGATTATGGATATATAGATTATGGAATAGTTATATTACTGAAATTATTACCAATATTGTGATGAACATCATATATTGGTAATAATGTTGCCACAAAATCTGTGAAGTGAGTATGGCGTCGCCTCGCCGCACGCCATACTCGCCTAAAAGGTGTGAAGGTGGTCCGGCGCCTCGCCTCGCCGCGCCGCCGTAACAACTATGGGTGGCACGCTGTCCCGACGCAGCGGCGGCGCGGATCTGCCGGCTGAGGCGCGGATCCAGCGGCGAAGACGTGGATCCGGCGGCCGCCGGCCGGTTCCGGCAACCGGGGAACAGATCCAGCAGTGGGCTTCGACCTTCTCCAAGCACTCCATCGCCACCGTCGTCCGGCGTCCTCATGGAGCTATTTGGCGTCCGTCCGCAGGACGCATAATCCCTTGAGGCGGACAACATATTGGATGAGGCGGACGCCACAAGCCTATATGGCGAGTCGTCCGCTATGGCGTCCGCCGCCGGCCGCCCCGATGCCTAATCGTCAATTAGGCAACGCCATGACAACTATGCTTGAGGTAGTGCCAGATTGTTGTGAAAAACTGACAATGACACTACATTTACAAATCACCATAGTAAGAATCAAAAATTAGCATTCATATATTAAATCTTGTCATAACATTCTTGTTGCCTTGTAGACAATCTTTAAGTGTTGTTCTAGAGATTTGTGTTGCAGATTTATTCTGAGATGGGATGTTCCAGCATCACACAAGGCATCACAGCAATGACAATGCCATGTTTGACAACATTGGAAGGCCAGAAGCATGTGCCAGGAGTTGGCAAGAGCAAGATAAGTTGGAATACTCAGAGATAAGACATTGGTATATTGTTCAGTTATTAGTCAGCGTTTATTAGTTGTGTGGTTTTGTTAGGTGATATACCACCTGAGATACAAGGCAGTCAATGCCTCAATGGCATACTGATTAGAAAAGAAATAAATAAATAAATAAGTCATCCTTCGAGGGCAAGCTAATTGTTCCTCATATGCATTCCAATCATGAAACCACCATCCCCTGCCCTGTGCCCTTCCCTCTCTTATAACTAGGTCCATACCAAATAGGCTATTCTTATGGATGTCATCTTCCCAACATGGTGGTGATTAGTAAGCAGGCACATGCAATGCACATTTTACCTAACATATATCATAGAGAACATGTAGACATGTAGTGCATTAAAATTTAAGAGATACCATTACATAGTCTACCCAAATTCCATAAGCTGAATTTACACTTCATAACTTAAGTGACATTCATTATCATAATGGGAAAGGTATTTATTCTAACATTCAACTATGGAGATTCAATATTATTGAGCATAGTTTCGATGCTTTCAACGCCTTGCTGTAAGGCCCAAAGCCATGTGACCCATGCCACCAGATGGTTAAGGGTGTGTTTGGTTGAGCTGTGGTTGTGGAAAAAAATTGTTGTGGGCTGTGGAAAAACTGCTGTGGAATGTTAGCTGTGAGAAAACTGAAAGCCGTTTGGTTGAAACAACTGTGAAGCTGCTTTGAGCTGTGTAAAAAATTCAATTTATGAAAATTTGTATGGTTGTATGAAATTTGAAATGTCAATTTATGAAAATTTGTATGGTTGTATGAAATTTGAAATGTCAATTTATGAAATTTTGTATGGTTGTATGAAATTTGAAATGTCAATTTATGAAATTTTATATGGTTGTATGAAATTTGAAATGTCAATTTATAAAATTTTGTATGGTATGAAATTTGAAATGTCAATTTATGAAATTTTGTATGGTTGTATGAAATTTGAAATTTCAATTTATGAAATTTTGTAAGGTTGTATGAAATGTATGAAATTTGAAATGTCAATTTATAGAATTTTGTACGGTTGTATGAAATTTGAAATGTCAATTTATGAAATTTTGTATGGTTGTATGAAATTTGAAATTTCAATTTATGAAATTTTGTATGGTTGTATGAAATTTGAAATGTCAATTTATAGAATTTTGTACGGTTGTATGAAATTTGAAATGTCAATTTATGAAATTTTGTATGGTTGCGAAGCCAAAAGCCAAAAGCCGCAAAAAACAGGTCTGAAGGAGCTTTCACATTTTCACTGCACCAAAAGCTACTTTTATTAAAAGCTGCAGGCTTGAAATATGCCCTTTGGTTTGGCTTTTGGCTTCCAGAAAACAAAAGCTGCTCCCGAAAGCCAAACCAAAGGGACCCTAAGTTTAGATCCTGCCTAATTTAGAAGGGGCGTGGGGTACCCCTATTCCTACCCCTGTACCATTGACGCCAACAACATGCATCATGTCAAACTTTCAAAATTTAGGCAACAATTTCTTTTTAAATAATATAGGTTGGACATGGACACATGAAAATAATTTGAATAGATTTGTTTTGAAATGTACATTCATATTATTATTATTATTAACTTTTACACACACACACATATATATATATAACAAGAGATATTAGTGGTCAGATTTTCATTTTGAAGACAACAATGATACCCAAAATGACAAGTTTTCATGACTAGAGGGAGTACTTTGTTGAACCATATCTAGAATTTAAAAATTTATTATATGTGCATTGCAATATAGAAAATTTTAACTCCTATTATTCATTCAACACTGCAATTGAGGTGAGCCTGTTAAGTCTTTTATGATATATAAAAGATGCCTCCAGCAATGTATTCATGGTTTTACCTGAAAAGACGCCACAATGATGTCACTGTCTGAATCTGTCTTGAATATATCAAGGATATTAACCATTGAAGCAGGGTAACATGCAACGTAGCAAGCAGGATGACGTCTATGAATAATGAAATAGGAACTGTTAACCCAAAAAGGATCCCAGAAAATGCAAGGCCCCAAATTATGTGCCTCAGGAAGCCTCCCACAATGAACCAAAGTGTTGAATATATTTGAATTGCATTTAGGGAAATCATGCCTAGAAGCTCCGCTAACTCTGTGTTCAGTTTAAAGCCTGCTGGAACACCCATCAGCCACACACAGCCAGATCTCAAGACACTATTAGTCATGTAGCGGACAAGAGCAAAAGTCCAAGAACAAATTATCTCTGTTTTCAATAATAGCGCAGCTCCAAGGAATGAACCCATCAAGAGATCTATAACAATATTTAACCACAATGTATGCTTCTGAATTGCAGCTTTATGTGTGTATTGAACATTCACAGTAGAGCTGCACAATACAAGAAGTGACACTTTCAAAAAGAACTGTAATTGAAGAGAAGCTTCTGACACTCTTAAAAAAAACTGTAATTGAAGAGAACCTTTGTACTAACAACAAATTGTTTGTCATCACTTGAAGTAGCTGCTAAATACAATTTCTATTTCTAATATTGAAAACATGAACCAAAAATTGAAATAATTAAAGTAATTTACTGGTGAGTTTGATAGCACCAATATACTACTGCAATATGGCATGTCATATGCCATCCAATCTAGAAACAGTAACTCCATTTATCATGTGAAGATAACTTGCTAAAATAGTGAATGAAGTTAATAGTAAACTACATCAGCAGCACAACAAGTGAAGTTTACCTTAGGGATTTATCTTGGAGGAAAATTGGCCAGTAGAGAATTTGGCAACTGCGGAGACGTATGTTTTTCCATGAATGCCTGAAAATCTTTTGTAACATGAAGTGCTGAGATATATCGCTTACATATTTTTGGAACACTTGAATGAAGATGTAGATGATAGTCGATACTGAAGCAAAAAATATTCCTACACAGTGCCATGTTACTTGAACTACTGCAGAAGTCCTAAATAAATCAGCAGTAAATTAAGAGAGGCATAAAGTAGTATTACATCAAATAAGATAAGGAAAGGTGCTTACACAGATGCAAAGAAAAAAGAACCACAGATGTACTGGTAGCAGCTTCCTGAGCAATTGATAGTCTAGCTGCATTTGAACAATTAAGTGCCAAAACAATCGGATCCTTCAAACATAGATGTGAAAACAGATTAGCCGATTGTTAAAATTAAAAAGTAACAGCATTTAAAGCATTTGTGCACATACCAAATTGAAAACTAGTGGTTTCTGCTCTAGATTACTTATCCAATTTGGCTTTTTAATGGAAGACTTCAATCTGCAGGCTGCATCCTCACCCAGGGAGAAATGGTTTCTACCAGCGGTTGGAACATCATATAGTATGACCTAAATAAATTGTACAGTATTTAAGTAACTCATCACAGAAACAAATCATAATTCATAACTAGTGCAGAATTTTTTTTTAAAATGATGCTCAGAAGTGAGCATTAACTTACATACGTGGCAATGACTAATCTCAAACTTCTGGTCATCAAGGTACAAATGATTAAGCACGGGGACTTGATTCAGATCGCATTTCAAGATCTTGCTAGAGTTACAGCAGAAATGCACCCAGTTGCCCCTTTTGACTACTGACTTCTTGCAAGCATCCAAAAAACCATCTAATATGCTACAATCATATTCCCATTTGTTATTACCATTGCTTCTGTCTTGGTCTCCACTTTCCAATGACCCACTCAATACGATAGAATTGTTCTGGTTTGCACCAAATGCTCTTTCTGAACAGATTGATCCCCGAATGACTGATGATTTTGTTTACTATGGAATACTTCAAATTCTCTTGGAAGACGTACATAATCGCCTAGAATGGTGAATGCTGCATATTCTTGTAGCCTCGCTGGCATTCTTTTATTTGAGGAAAGGATGATGGTCTAAAATGAGAGATAACACTGAGCAAAACCGCTATGAAAAATTACCATGGCTAAGAATAAATGTAATTATATTACGTAGCTATGAACAGTAGTGATGCTAATTAGGCTAAAATACTACTTTTTGCCATGGACATGAAACTATATTGCAACAGTTACTGGTATCAAAACATAAGAACAACCAAGCTGAGTGAGATTAGAAGAAAGTAGAAATAAGTGCCCCCAACCATGAGCAGCTAATTACAATGTGCAAAGGCCAAAGGGAACATCTCACCTTTCATGCACAACAGGAGTGCACTAAAACCATGCACCATGTCCTAAATATTTCCACATCAGGTGTTGGAAGAGTACAATGATAACTCCGAAGGCTGTGAAATCTGAATGTTCTAAATACATTCAAAAACTGTGGAACCGCTATCAGTGTTTACAAATCGTCCGATTAATCACGATTAATCGGCCTGGTTGTTTTCCTGGCTCCGACTAGGTGCTCCGACCTGACTAGAGCGACCAAAAATCCGGTCGTCCGACTAGTCGCGACTAGTAGGCCGATTAGTGGCATTTTGGTGACCAGGAGAGAAGGGCAACCGACAAGGAAGGCAGGGGCCAGCAGGAGAGGGCTAACGACGGCGCACGGGCCACTGCGGGAGGAGTGGGCCGACGACAGCGTGCCTTGGAGTGGGAGGGGCCACCGGTGGCACCGGCGGGAGCGTGAGGAGCACTGTTGTCACGGCGTCGCCTAGGCGACGCCTAGGCGCCGACTAGGCGTCCAGGCGGTGGCCGCCGGACGCCTAGCTGAAACGCCTCGCCTGGGTGAGTTAGGCGGCCGCCTGGACAGTCTAGGCGTCGCCCATGGCGCCTAGGCGGTCCGTGAGTCTATTTTCTAAGCTCCCCTGTGCTCCCCGGCTCCCCTGTGCTCTCTCCCCTAGTCCCCTGTGCTCCCCGGCATGAACTATGGAATATGCCTAGACGAATTTAATTGTGCTATGAAGTATGAACTATGTGTGGTTGTGCGCTGAATTTAATTGGTCGCCTAGGCGACGCCTAGGCGCCCGCCTAGGCGCCTAGGCATCCAGTCGGCCCCCTGGCGACTGGACTCGCCGGGGCGCCGTGACAACCATGGTGAGGAGAAGAAGGCGGCGCCCGCAGGAGCATGAGGAGAAGGTGACGCCCTGCAAGATGTGCGGCGACCTGTGAGGAGAAGGCGGACAGGGGCTTCTGCTGTGGCAGCTATGAGGGAGAGGGGAGATGTGAGGAGTGAAGCAAGGGTTTAGTTAATGGGCTTGGGCTTTTCAATTTTATTTTTGGGCTAATAAGTAATGGCTGGAAATTTGGCCCATACCTGGGTATTTATTGTCATATATATATAGTGTATATATATTATGTAAATTTCCTAAAATATATGGAATAATTAAATAGACCGACCAAGATCGACTAATCGCGATTAGTTTTCTGGTCGGTACCATGGCGACTAGGTTCGACTAAGCGATTTGTAAACATTGACCGCTATGACAAAACCACAAAATTGTCTTAATCTAACACATCTGTCATCATTACCCATTGTGCACGGTTGATCCATCTCACACATCCTAGAATCAGCTCATCCTTCTTGAAGGAAATGGGGTCAATAGATCATCTAAACAAAGTTTGAGGGTCATCCAATAAATTTTGTCAAAAAGCAGGGTTCCTCAAGTAACAAAGATTTTTCTCTCACAGGCAAGATGAATTAACACTACAATAAGGTCATTCCATCTTGTTAACCAAATATGAACATGCTGGATCAGATGAGGCATTTGAACTAGCCAAACACAAACTTATAGGATCACATGATTCCAGCATGGGGACATCCCTAAAAGAGTGTAGCCCTTTGATCCCTCAGGGTCTTGATTCTCACACTCATACCCAGGACATTGCTGTTCATAAGCACTTATATTCATTCATCATCAGCCTGCCAACTATTTGTTCTTTAACAACATGACAACAATAACAGCAAGGCGGCAAGCATCAAACGGCTCTGCACAGCAATGCTCTGTAGTGCTATTGCATATAGCATCAAACCTCCAAGGCAGACAATGAGAGCAGCTGCTGTCACGTTCACTATTTCGCACAATTGACCAATTCTGGTTGGCCATAAAGTACTATGGTAGTATATAACTTGAGCTAGGTTAATTTCGGTTTAGAACTGGCAAAACAGCAACATGTGTATGGAAGATGAACGAAATGAAGATGGCAAATACTGGTACAACTTTCGACCAGCAGCCATAGGTACTATGCTTTTCGAAATGTTTTCGTTGCTAACCTGGAGTGCTTCTAGGGTGGGGAAGGACCGCAAAATTTCCTCCAGCGGGATTGCCGCTGCGACCACAACGTCAACGGAGCCCGCGCGGGCGAAGAGCCATCCGAGCAGGACGAGCCTAGCGGGGCCGGTAACCGGCTCGTGCTGCAGCCGCCCCCGCCCCCGCCCCCGCCCCCGCGGCCACCATATCCTGCAGCGCTCCATGGACACGGCGGATGCACCTTGCCTCGGATCCTGGACGAATTAAATCGAACAGAGCGAAAATAATCGGCGACAAATACAACCAGGCAGCAGGGGAGGCACGCAAGAGACAGGAAGGGATCTCCCGAAGAGAGGGATTCGACTGTTCATGGCGTGAGCAGGGCGTAAGGCTTACCAAGAAACTAACGCTAGGCCGGGTGCGACCCCATTTCTCCGATACGCGGAGGAGCTCCCGCCCGGTGGTCTGTTGGGAGTTGGGAGATCGAGTTCTCTCACTGCTTCAGCCAGCGGCGCAAGCGGCGGCGGAGGCGGCGGAGGTGGGGATTGGAGGTTGAGAAACGGATACAGCGACCCGTGGGGAATGAAAGTGTTTTTGGACCCTCGGATTTCCTTTTTACGGATTTTAACCGTTGGATTGAGTAGCCAAGCACGGCCGAGAGATTTACTATTTTAGCACTCTAAAAAAGTGGCTTCGTTATAATAGCATTTGGACCCACTTTCATTGACACAGACGGTCCTACATGTCAGTCTCAAAAAGTGCTATTATAGCAAAGTGCACATCTTTAGAGTGCTAAAATAGTAAATCTTACAAACACGGCCACCGCCTCACCCTCATCCGCTCATGCTCCCAGCCCACCCTGATTCCTGTCTATGAGAGCAATTTTGCTATCTAGACAAAATTAATATTGATAAATATTAAAATTGACAATAATAATATAAAGAAAACATAAAAAAAATTGAAACAACGGTATATATATATATATGTAAATAATATATTTTAGTGACATATATGAAAATGAACTTTCTTGTGATATATATAATTTTATCTAAAAATTTTGTCAAATTGACAAAGTAGGATGCTTTAAAATCTTTCTTTTTTATTATCCTTTTACATTGGTCAACAATTAATCATTTTTTCCATTTGCTAAGTTCATATCATTAATACTGTTTATTTAAGAGTCGTGCAAATAACAACACGTGGAGAGTGTCAAATATTTCAGATGCAAGTGAAGCGTCACATATTCATCGTAACACACGTGTGGTAGCGGGTGAAGCTTTTTAGTTCGGTAACATAGTGTTAAAAATAGCACTTTGCCGTGCTTGAAATAATTTAGATCCGGATTTTTTTGAACTGATTCAATTTAGTTGTCTAGATCTATAAAATAGATTGAGGGTATTTATTTTAGTAATCTAATTTTTATTTTTAAACTATTTTATTATCAAATATAAACCATAAATCCAACATGAATAGTTAGAACTGTATAAACTCGACTCAAGATTGTAAATTGTAAATTCCCAAATGTAAGCAGAAATCTTTGAACAATTGAAAGTAAGAAACGGAGGCATTACACGGGGCTTCCGAAGCCAATTTTAATATTTTATACAACTGCCGCTCATTCACCTTGCGAGAATTACACCAAGGGATTCACAGAAATAACGAGTACTTACAAAAGAAAAGAAGTGTGGCGATTCTGCACTGCTGTGCTCAGTCCTCGTCCACATAGATCGTCTCCTGCTTGAAGAATCCCCCGAACACGGGCCTCACCTCCGGCTTGGAGTCCGGCTGCTTCGGTGTCGGCCTCGCCTTCTGCGCCGCCGGCTTCACGACAGCTCTCTGCGGTGCCAGCTTCTTTGCCTTTGCCTGGCCTCTCACGGTGGCGATCTGCGCTTTCGGCTCCGCCTCCTCGTCTGAGCCCCGCGCAGCCGCTCCTGCAAGCTGCGTGCTGAGCTTCTCCCAGGAGAAGTCCGTGCTGAACCCTCTGGCTCTGCTCAGAAGGTTCTCCAGAGAAGCTTGCGCCTCATTCACTGCACTTGCACCTGCCTCTTCTGGTGGCGTCTTCTTCCCCTCGGCTTTGAGCTTACTAGTGTCCTCTTCAGCTCGCTGCGAAGCCAGCGCCTCCTCTTCTGCCTGTGCCTTTGCAACAGCTTCTTGGTACACCTTTCTTCTAGTGTCTTCAGGAATAGCTCTGAAGAGGCAGGATCCGTGCAGCGCCGCACAGAGTGCAAGTAAGCGATCATAAGAAGATTTTGAAGTATCGAAAGAACTTCATGTTTAGGAAACTAATAATAGTGTCACTAAAATTGTATTTAAACTGTCCATTGGGATCGAGCAGCGAGCAAAATGATTTGTTTTAGACTTTGCATGTCAAATGTACTTATATACTGTCGTCTGTTTATGTGCAAGGATAAGTAACAGGTTCTGGCCACAGCTTTGGAGAAGATAATCATGCTGGGAGAAATCGAGGCTGATTGTTCAGTAAGCCGCCATCCAATTTACTGCAAGAAATGTTATGCTCTGACCTATCACTGATGCCATTTCACTAAATGAAGATAGCAACGCTGTATATCCATTGCTACCAATCCCAAATAATCAAAGAATAATATGCTAGAGTGAACTGGGATAGCATACTCACGTGAAAGCCTCCTCTATGGGCTTGGATGTTACTGTTGAACTAGTTGAAACTTCGACAACCTGGAAAATGACAAATTTATTCATGATTTTAGTGGAAATCATGTAAATAATCCTCCACGATGCAAATTTAAACTTATTTTGCAGGTCCTTTTATATCACCACAATCAGTTGGTCGAATAATGAGGCTATAAAAAGATGATACAAGACAGAGGTCAGAAAGATTTAAGGATCAATAGTTTTGTACAAATTCATTGCTACAGGCAACTTAATATAGCATCATCCTTATGCTTGTATTGATTATATCCACTTAAAATGAGAAATATTAATTCACTATAGATTGCTATGCAAGTTTGTGTATTGAATTTAAGATTTTGGAAGCCACAGTAGTACCATCTGATTATTCCATGTACATGCTTCTCCTGCATCATCTGGCAAACACATTACACATAGCAGGTTTGGTTTGCTACCCTACCAAGATTTGCCCTACTAAAATTTTAGTAGGATTGCTATGCAAGCACTCCCATCAAAATTATTTGCTACCACAGTTTTGGCATTGCCCACATATGTGTCTTGTATGCATCAAACCAAAATTTGGTGGGGTTTCAATTAGTATACCCTCCCTTTAGAAATTTACCTTCCATATCTCATTGAGATATGAAATTCAATGACATGAAAAATTGGTAGGACAAAAACTTGCCTACGGTAACCGAACAGGAAATGCGAGGCAATCTACCTCTGACTAATCATGAAAACCTTCCTGTTCAATTTAAGTTCGTAATGGGACTAGTGGGACAGAACTACAGAGCAGTCTGGCTAATGACAATGATGTTTTCAGAATGTCTGGGGATGCAAGGGTTTAACATATGGCACATGTAGGGGATAGATTAAGCAGTACCTTGTTCTCCGCAATGGTCACATTGGAGAAGACATCTGCTACAAGAGCAGCAATCTGCAACTTGGACACCTACAGAAACGCACAAAGCTTTGCATGTAAGCTCATCACGAACCTTCATGTAGACTCTTGCAGATTCACAGCTATGAAATGTGAACTATGTATACCCTGCCAGTTTCTGATGAGGAGGTCGTGCTGGATGCACCCTCTTTGGATAGGACCAAGCCATAGGAGCTCTCAGGGCTGTAGTCATCCGTGAGTGACGCCTTGACCAGAGTGTACCTGACGTCGGTCTCCACCACCTTAGCCAAGAACTCGTTCAGTGGCAGCGACTGCACGCGGGAGAAGAGGTTCGAGAAGAAGGAAGTGAACCCGTCGAGCACATTGTACGTGGACTCGCCGCTGGGAACGCCGGTCCCCTGGTCGTACACCACCACAACGTGTGCCACGCCGGCAAGGTCAGCGGCCTGCACAACCCGGAGCGCCTCGTCGGTGGTGACCACCCCACCGTCGGGCCCCTTCTCTGCCTCGCCGACTGTGATCACCACCTTGGTAGCCGGGCCGATGGACTTGGCTATCGTCTCGGGGTCGTCGAAATCCGACTCCACCGCGTTGAGCCGGCGCGCCTCGGAGGGGGAGATGAGCCGGTACGCCGCGGCTAACTGTGCCAGCTCCTGAGCGGACGCGAGGTCCGGCACCCCAGCGCGCACCGCGAACCCCTGCCGAAGCAGCGTCTGCGCGATGCGGACCCCCGCCTGCCCGGTGGCGCCCGCAACGAACACAGTCTGCGGGTCCTTCCTCCCCCTCCCGCCCACGAACAGCGACCCAGCCGCCGACGACGGGAAGGCCGGTATCAGTGACTTGCCGTCCGACAGCTTGCCCAGATCCGAGAGCTTGCCGAAATCGGCAAAGAACGGCCTCTTCTTGGGCTCCTCATCCGCGCCAGACTCCTTCCCGGCCTTGCCGGCGCCGACGCGGCAGAGTACGGTGGCCGAGGCGCGGCGGTGGGTGAGGGGGCGGAAGGAGGGCGGGCTGGAGGTGAGAGCGGGAGGCATGGCGGGCGCGTCAGGTGGTCGAACAGGCGGTGAGCATGGGCGGCGCGGGATGAGAAAAGGGTGGAGATGAATGGCGCGAGCGGGATGGCATGTTTGGATTGGGGGAAGCGGCGGGGGAGCCTATGGGGAGAGGCCATGTGGGTCGCCGTTTATCTCCATGCGGCTGATCAGTGGCCGTGTGTTCTTCGCGCGTCCATCCCAGAGGGCCCACGCCGAGTATCCCGGACTCGCCACCCCATTCCGTCGGGGAAGCATATGGTGTGGTGTCAGGCTTCCACTGCCACTCTACAATTACGATTGGTGCGGATCTAATAGTGCGGAAGTCTCCAATGTTCTGGAGGTAGGTCCCACCCCATACGAAACCCACCTTCGAAGCTTTTTTTCAAAGCCCCTCCGATACTCGTTGGATTGAAATACGACGGTGCAGAGAGGGTCGACTGCAGAGGATCTCATTTCTCTCCGTCGGATGTGGGGCGGTGTCAATTAGATCGTGTCTCGTCTTCCCTATAGCGTCACTCGTCACCTGGCGACCCCCTTGTCGTCTCATCATGCCGCTCTCCCTCGTTGGGTCTTCTCTTGCATTGCTGAGTTAGTAAGGTCTCATTAGATTCCACCTTATTAAGTTTTAGCGACTAAAGTTTAGTTCCTAAACTTTAAATATATGGTTTGTCCCTCATTAATGCTCCTCTGAGTGAAAAAGGGTATCTGTAGTCATTTATTAGGGGTAATTTGATATTTATTCAATTATTTTAATAACCTTTAGTTACTAGAATCAAACTAATTATCAACGATAAATTCATCTATGGGTCGGATCTCATAATTTATTGTCTCCATGAAATTGATTTGTGGGCAAAAACTTATTTCTATCAATTAGACATGCTTAGGGACAATGGAGCATCCATTATTATTGTTAATTGTTGGGAACCATTAAGGGCTCTAACATGTCGGTCATGTTGTGAACTGCTTTAATCTTGTGATGAAAATATAATATTTAGAAGTAAGTTTTGTCAATGACCACTATGTTCTCACTTATTAAGTTTACTACAACTGATTCGCTCTAAGCCATAGAGTCCAAACAGATTCTAAGATCATAAACCTATTGAGAGATGATTGTCGTGGTCGACATAAGACCTACAAGGGATGGTTCCATCCTCATTGGCGACATCCCTAGACTATAAATACTACATGATGTCTGTTTGACATATTGTCTCTAGATCAACCCTAAAGAACCATCTATTCTCTATGAGGTAGACACTAGATCGATCATAATATATAAGCTCGGCTTATGATCAAATTGTGGAAATGGCGGACAAACAGATTGGAATTCTACTAGTAGACAATACCACTAACAATGGAGGTAAAACCCTAATTACTACCGCTACATGATGCAAATTCCTAGCTGGACCTCCAAAATATAGATGTGGTAACAATAGAGAGACCTACCCTATATGATAGGCAAGGCGACCGATGAAGAAGTACGATGAAGAGCACTAACTTCGAAGAGTTCCTGAGCATCCACACTTTCTCACTACTATTGTCCACACAACTGGTGAGAACATGGAAGTTACGGTGAATTACCTTCCGATCGCCTTGACTAGATCAACCCAATAGTGATTGATCCACCTTTAAGAGAACTCTATTAGATTCTGAAAACACCAATGTAACCTAAAGAACCATCTATTCTCTATGAGGTAGACACTAGATCGGTCATAATATATAAGCTCGGCTTATGATCAAATTGTGGAAATGGTGGACAAACAGATCAGAGTTCTACTAGTAGACAATACCACTAACAACGGAGGTAAAGCCCTAATTACTAGAGCTACATGATGCAAATTCCCAGCTGGACCTCTAAAATATAGATGTGGTAACAATAGAGAGACCTTCCCTATATGATAGGTAAGGCGACCGATGAAGAAGTACGATGAAGCTAAGAGCACTAACTTCAAAGAGTTCCTGAGCATCCACACTTGCTCACTACTATTGTCCACACAATCGGTGAGAACATGGAAGTTACGGTGAACTACCTTTCGATCGCCTTGACTAGATCAACTCAATAGTGATTGATCCACTTTAAGAAAACTCTATTAGATTCTGAAAACACCAATGTAAGCAAGCGTATTTTCATGGCACCCATCCGACATGCCTAAAGTGTCTAGGTAGGTAATCAGACACAAACTCATGGAATGATCTCACGCTAAACCGATCAAGCAAAAGTTAAGGTGATTTGTGTTTGATCACAACGAGGGCACATGTGAAGAAAACCAACAAACTCTAAGAAGTGGAATTTATACGTGAAGGACAAAAAACAAGTGTTGGTTGTATGTCAATTTCACTAACCTCAATAAGGCATGTTCAAAAGATCACTTCCCATTCCTAAGGGTTGACTGTTTTCGACTGGATAGCTAGATATGAACTATTAAACTTAGAGGGTATTTGGACCGGGGGCTAAAATTTTAGCTCCTGTCAAATCCAATGTTTAAATACTATTTTGGAGTATTGAATGTAGACTATTTACAAAATCCATTTATAATCGGAGGATTATTCACGAGACGAATCTAATGAGTCCAATTACACCATGATTTGACAATGTGATTCTACAGTAAACATTTTCTAATTATGGATTAATTAGGCTTAAAAAATTCGTCTCGCGATTTAGTCTCTGATTCTGCAATTATTTTTATAATTAGTTCACATTTAGTCTTTCAAATTAATGTCGAAACATCCGATGTGACACGGGCTAAAATTTAACCCCCGGATCTAAACACCCCCTTACATGATGCATATTTGAGAAAAATAATTGGATCAACACTTCTCATGGAAAAGACCTCATTTATAATGCCATAAGATGTCTTTTACTATATAAAATGCCATTTGGATTAACAAAAAACATGTGCGACTTATCAAACAACAACATATGATATATTATTATCTAAAATGGTGAAATCGAAGAGATAGAATAGAGCTTTCATATGGAGGACCTGATAGAAATCTATCCATTCTATCACATATGAAATTCTTTAAAAAATAGTTAAGAGGAAGGGTAAATATGTCTATTCTTAATTGGGGCATTTTTAATACTTGACAAACAAAAACATTTAACACATTCTCCTAAGTAATCCTAATCCAAATCTGAGGAACATATTCAAAAAATAAAAAAGAAAAGGTTCTCATGCAAAAGCACAACAGCTAAAAAATCCCAAAATCTGTAAACTATGGCCCCGTTTGTTTTAGTTTTTAGCAACCAGAGATTCTCAATAGCTAGCTAGTATGAGTAGACGATGTTTTTTAGTTTCTGGATTCTAATTAATTTTCAGATTTTGTAGCTACTAATTCTCACAATCTGAATCCAAAATCTGGACCGTTTATTTTCATTTTATGATATTATAGAAGTAGAAGCTGAAACAAGCGGATCCTATAATTTTTATGGGGGAGAAACAAATATTGGGAACTTATAGGGGCCATGCCGCAAAACAGACGAGGAACAGAACAGAGGGTCCTTTTCGGAAACTCCCCAAGGCGGTGGTAGTGGCGGAGTCAGTGGTCGGGGAGGGCTACAAATACCCCGGCCACGTGACGCCACCGGATGCAAACCTATTTATATTCTCTCCTTAATTCCCATCTCTCTCGTCCGCCTTCCCCTCTCCCCCCATCTCCCGCTCCTCTTCTTCCCCAACTCCGCGCCGTCCTCCGCCCTCGCCGCCTCGTTCCCCTACCCAAACCCTAACCCTAGCCGCCTCCGTTGCTGCCATGTCCAGCGGAAACGTATCCACGGTCTATATCTCCGTCATCGACGACGTCATCTCCAAGGTCCGCGATGACTTCATCTCGTACGGCGTCGGCGACGCCGTCCTGAACGAGCTTCAGGCTGTAAGTATTACCGATTTCCTGAGTCCCCTGGCCCTAGGTGTGTCTCGAATTGATGCTTGGTTCGCGCGATTTGACGGTTGGCTCTTCGATCCGGCCCGAAATCCTAGCTCTGGGAGATGAAGATGCTGCACTGCGGCGCAATCTCCGGGAACATCGAACGCCCCAAGGCGCCCGCCGCGGCCTCCGGAGGCACGCCTGGCGCCGGTGCGACACCGCCCGTGCACGACCTCAACGTGCCCTACGAGGCTACCTCCGAGGAGTACGCCACCCCCACCGCGGACATGCTGTTCCCACCGGTGATGAGAAATCCCCCGACCCCCTTCAAATTGGACGTGATCTCTGCGATCTACAGGTAGGTGATTGACTAGGTTGGTTGTATTTGGATGCAGACGCCGCTTCAAACCCCGATCCAGACTCCACTTCCAGGAACAGATGCAGGGATGTACAACATTCCTACTGGGCCATCAGACTATGCCCCATCCCCGATCAGTGACATGAGGAATGGGATGGCCATGAATGGGGCTGATCCGAAGACTGGTCGCCCGAGTCCCTACATGGTAGAATCAATTTGGATTTTGTTGATTTGTGTGTTTGTTTGTCCTCTTGTAGCTTGGTTTTGATGTTTGATGTTATTATTATTATTATTATTATTTTGCAGCCACCTCCCTCTCCATGGATGTCTCAGAGGCCATTGGGGGTTGACGTGAATGTTGGTATGTATTCATGCTATGCACAGTTTTTGTTCTCATATATCAGCATTCATTTGTAGCTGATTGGATCAATATCGACTGTGAAGCAATAATAATTTAGAAAACTGTGATTGACGAACAGCTTATGTGGAGAACCGTGAGGACCCTGAGAGGACAGGGCAGCCTTCTGAATTGACTAAGGTAAAAATGAGATGACCACTCACTTGTAGTCCCAGATATTATGTTGACGTGGGGTTTATTAGTCGTTAGCATCTATTTTGTTTTTGACAAGCATTGTTACTGAAGATTCTGTCAATGGAATCATGATTGCATGCACAATATTTATTAATAGACATTCCAGAGTTCTAATTAGAGTGGTTACTGGCTATTTACTACTGTTATATATGGTAATTTAGTTATAGAACAAGTACTCAGATCTTTGGTTTATTATGATATCCTTGTGGTATTTGGGGTTATTTGACCCGTGACTATACTTTATCATTAGACTTCTTGTGGTTTAGCATTATGTCCATGAACTGTCATGGTTATTAAGGTGTTGCTTAAGTGATGCAAAAGCGGTAAGGTGGGAGCATGGGGTAAGACATCGCTCTGCCTTCTAGGCAAAAACAGAGAGAGGGTAAGAAGAAGGGGATAAAGCTGGCGGTGCTTCCACCCTGCCACAGATCTGTGCCAGCATCCTCCTGCCATCTCACAGCCAGCATCCTCTTTCCTGTTTCCTCTGATCTGCCTCCTGCTGGACTGCTGGCGTGCAGCTGAGCCGTGATCCACTGCCATTGCTACTTGCCACTGGCACAAGAGTGCTAGAGAGAGAGAGAGAGAGAGAGAGAGAGAGAGAGAGAGAGAGAGAGAGAGAGAGAGAGAGAGAGAGAGAGAGGGATGTAACAGCAATAGAGAATAGGCTGCTTTTATTGTGTAAGGTGTCGCCTCACCTTATGCCTTATCGCCTAGGCAGTAAGGTGGGGTTGTGTCGCTTTGACTCGCCTTGCTGCCTTAATAGCTATGGAACCCGGTAATCCATTAGTCATCAAATATAATGAAGGAAGAGCAAAGATATGTGTTCATAGTATATATTAATTTTCAGTGCCTTTTGTTCCACCTCCTGTAGAGTGATGATGGTATGTCCTAATTCCTGCAGGAATTAAACTGTTTCTTGTGATACTGTCAACATATTATTGTGAATTTCCTGCATAACAAATGAGCATTTAATCTGGTTGAACTAAGATGAATAGGGTTGTAGTTATGTCTTATTTGCTGGTCTTAGTTTGATGTCATCATCTGGCATCACAATTCAGACAGTTTTTATCTAGAGTAGTACATTGAAGTTATACTTATTTTCTTGCATATTTTTCTAAAGTCTATCTTATCTCAATTGAACAATTCAAGTTATTTCCGTATGAACAACTGTATACATGCAAAATCACATCTTGTCTGTTTTTAAATTCTGACAACCTGTTGAGTTGCCACCCAAGTGGTGCTGAAGAAAGTAGGCAGTAATTGCAACTTTGAAATATTACTTCTATATCTGTGCTATACAAAAGAAGCTAGTGGTGCTGGTATGGAGTGTACCATCCCTTTGCCATTACTTCTTGAGTTTGTTGGATTTGCCACGGATAATACATGCCACATGCCAGTATTTATACATATTTATATTACTTGAAGGATTTTCCTTGGATGATTAGACCATTTGCATGTGTTTATGTGTGGATTTTTGTTGCACCACAAGTAATATATGTGTTTTCCTCAAGAAATATATACACCTTACCATTTTTGAATTTGCGATATATTTCTTTAAATCAGCGGCATGGCTCAGCTATTTGGCTAGTTTTGTTGAATTCTTATTGCCCAGATTGTCGGTTTCTCAGTAATTTGACTATTAGCTTAATTGAGATCCTCAATTATGCTGTATTTTCAATGAATTAATATTTGGTTTATTTCATATGTAGGATTTTCTAATGATGTCATCTGGAAAACGCAAGAGGGATGAATATCCTGGTCAGCTCCCTTCTGGTTCTTTTGTGCCACAACAAGATGGAAGTGCAGATCAGATAGTAGAATTTGTTGTCTCAAAGGTACTATTCATAAATGCGAAGTACAATCAACTCTCACAATTTGTCTTGCAGTTTATTCTCATAAGTATGTGTGGTAGTGCTTCTTATAGCTATTTAATGATGCAACTATGGATTTGGTCCCCATCTGAACCTTAGGGCATGTTTGAAAAGGGAGGATTTGATCTGTGTCCATACACCTCCTTGATGGTTGTTGGAACCCAGCCATATGCATTGTGTGGTGCAATACAAGTTAAGAGTTCAACTAGCATACATATTAATGAATTTACAACCACCAACCACATGAATCATGAACCTATGAGAGAGAATTGCTTGTTTAAAAACCATGTTCCATAAATCTATGGTTTTTTATTCTTTGCTTTGGAGGCATCATGATGTAGATGCACCAATATGTAATTTTTAATCTTTTCCATGTATTGAAATTATGAATGCATGTGACTACATAATTTGGCAATCAAGTATAGATCGTTTATCTACTCTCATTAATGCAGCATGGATTAATTAATTAATTATTTCTATATTCATGATTTTTTTTTCAGGTCGCCTCTTTTAGTACCAAAATCAATTCTTATTTTGTAGAAGTGTTAATTCGTAATTTCACTAACTAAATATCCTTACACATGCACAAGTGGCTGACATTTTAAATATCTTATTTTGGCAGATAAATCCATTAACATATAAGTCAATCTTTAATTTAAAGTCTCATCGTAATATGCAGAAATTTACAGATTGTGAAATTTCACTTGCTGTTGATTTTCTTGTTTCCTTTTACTTAGTTATGCTGATAATTGTTTTCTTTTTAGTGCCAAAATAAATGACCAATAAAATTTGATATCACACACTCAACATGAGCATAGGAAACTTGAACACATTGAAAATGTGCATAATTAGTGAAGCCTATACTAGCATCACATCACAAAGTATTGATTGGTATTTTCTTTCTTGTTAATGAAAGAGCTAACATTTTCCATGGTAGGATGGAAAATTTACACTAATATAAAAAATGATTAGATGAAATAAGATAAGTTGTACAAGGCAATGTCTATGGATTCATGGCTTGAGGACATGTGGTTGTCAGAGCATGTTATGGCATGCTGTTTACTGGTACATATGGGATTTGTGGGAAAATGGATCATTAATGATTTATTAATGTTGTTTTTGCAAAAGAGTTGCATAACTTGTTTCTTGGGTAGTTCAAATGATTGCGGTAGCCGCTGATATAGTGTATAGCTTGTGGAGTCGTCTGCTGTAGTGTTGATATACATCACTATAGCACGATACATGGATACATGGAGCAATGATAACCACAAATATGGGAGCCATGGTTGTAAACAACTTGTAGACAATGAAATTACTCATGTTAATTTTACCAAGCATTTAGGTACTCTGATGTATTTAAGTGAAAATGGCGTGTTTGTTTTTTGAAGTTCCTCCCAAACTAGAAAAATCATTTTTGTGCTTCGTGAGCATTTGCAGTTCATCTAGTTCATTAGTGTTAGGATTCAAACAACTTAATCAATGAGGCAATTAGGATCCAAGAATAGATTTTACAAAAAATAATTTGCAAGCAATCTAAGCTGAACATAATAACAATTTGTACTTTATGCACACATGGAAGCATGCCTTCAGGGATGTTTAATTGTTTATATACCAATCATGATGTATGAATTCATGATCTGATGCTTGCTCTTTGCTTGAAAAGATCAGTTTTGTGTTATTAGGACAATTGAACTTAATATTTCTCTTTGCGAAAGCTTGGAAATTTTCAGCAAAATTTATGAAAGCTTTCTGTATGGCAATGATAATGTGTTGAATATATGTGACAAATTGCAACACATTTTATTATTTCTTCAGTTCTTGATGTGTTCTTATTTTTATTCTGTATGGATGCTTTTTGTTTCTTTTTATGCTTATTCTTTAACTTTATACTGTTAACAAGTGCTCAATTATGATTTGGTCCTTTTGGTCTTTCTTCTTTCTTTAGGACAATGCACAACAACTTTGGAGTTCCATTGTGAACAAGCAAGGAACAGCTACTAAGGCGCCATCCTCCACCAAAGGAACAACAGTAGCTCCAACTATTCCTCAGCGGGATGGGATACAGGATGAATATAATGATGTATACTTCCAAAGTTCTAATTTATCAATGGGTTTATCTTAGATCTTTGAATTTTTCTGTCTTAAATGTGCTGTTCCTTTTTCAGCAATTTTACTTCCAAGGAGTTCCAACTGAAGATTACAATACACCTGGAGAATCTTGTAAGTTTCTCATGAACACCATGGGATTTGAATGGTTTGAGAGATTATTTTGATGTTTCTGATTATAGGTATATTTTATTTTGTTTCTCAGCGGAATATCGAGCACCCACACCAGCAGTTGCAACACCTAAACCGAGAAGCGATGTAGGTGATGATGATGAACCTCCTCTTAATGAAGATGACGATGACGACGATGAGTTAGATGACCTTGACCAAGGGGAGGATGAACCTAATACACAGCACCTTGTACTTGCACAATTTGACAAAGTAGTGATTCTTACTTTTTTGATAATTATATCGGCTAATCTGAATTTGGTTTACTATAGTTCTAGTGCCTTATGCTTTCTCTTCACTTGTTTACACAGGTGACAAGGACAAAGAACCGCTGGAAATGCACTTTAAAGGATGGAATCATGCATTTGAATGGAAGAGATGTTCTATTCAACAAGGTAGTTAACATGATCTTCCGATCAAACTTGTGAACACACTTTTTGAACCTTTTGATAATTTGATATAGTTGAACAGTTGGGTATTTAGGGACATTTGTTTTCTTTTTGGATAGTGATATATGTCTTAGGTTAGGTACTCATACTTTCGAAAGAGATGTAAGTGTAAATTTTTAATTATGTGGCACTTAAACGGAATAGTAAAAACAGGATTGAAATTAAATGCATCAAATAGAAATAGGTGGAAAAAATGTGTCTTACTTTTTGGATAATAATTCATGATTCTTAATATATGTTCATGATGGAACTCCAAATATTTTTCGATGACATATTACTATAATATATACCAAACAGTGTTCTGTGGTTGATATTTCCCAATTAGATGCCGTAGTGATGATGAAAACTATTTTGCATGTAAGCTGAAAGAATCTGATTCCTGAATGGTTTTTAGAATCATATAGCTCACTGTTTAGAAAATCATTAATTAGTCTAAATTTGTACAACTTGGTTTTGCTGGACAAGTTTCAACCTTTTTGTCGGTAGTTCCTGTGTGAGCTTAGTAACTCTAATTTCTCATATTTTTAAACTTAGCAATCACTATTGCCCTGAACAAAATTATGGCAGACTACCTGTAATTCTTGGAAATCCTTTCTTCACTTGGTGTGCACTGCTCCAATTATTGACGTGCATGTTAACGCTCCGATTTGCAGGCTACAGGCGAGTTTGATTTTTGAATTTTGAGACAAAGAGGAGCTATTTTAGAAGCATCGACATATCTTCATCTTTGACATAAAGAGTGGGGAATGGCAAAGCGCTGGTGTGGTGGGTTTGTTCCTTCCAGGCTTGCTTGCCTTCACCAGTGTGTTTGTTACCGTAGCTGTTATCGCTGTAAAAAAATGCTACAGTTGCGACTGTTGTAGACATTTTCCTAAGATGGCATATTGGCATCTTAAAGTTGGCGGAGGACTATCTTCTCTGATTTATGTCTCTGTTTCACTTACTGCAACATGGTTTTAAATATGCTTTACTTTGCAGTACGTGACGTCGAGCGATCATTTGAAACGAATTTTGAATTGCTCTTTTCCAAAGGAAAGGTTCTCGCGGCAGGATCGGAGTCGTGATTGAGATAAGCCTCCGATAATCTTCAGCCGTAAGTGTGTTTGTTTTAGTTTTTTCAACTAGCTTTTTAGTTAGGAAGTTAAAATCTGAACTAAATATGTTTAAAAGATGTAATTTTTTCTGTACAAAACTGAAATCACAAATGACAATGACAATAACAATAGGGTGCGTACAGAACGTACATGTGGTTCCAAGCTTGTGAATATCGGTTCAGTTTGGATCGAGATTTGCTCGAGTCAAGTACCTTGTATTGTGGCATATTGATATGCCAGCCTTGGCCCTTGGAATGGATCAATTCCATCTAAAAAAACGTGTGGAGCCGACGCACTTTTTCTAGCATCGCGAGTAGTAGTATCAGTGGAGAGCAAACTGAGAGAATAATCAATACTTTTTTAACTACAGAAAATACGAATATTATTGTTTTCAGTTAAAAAACTATAATATTTCAAAATAATCTATATCGGACAAATAATGCTAGAATGATTTTGATGTGGTCCACGTTGATGGTTTTAATAACACGGCTGTGCGCTGAAATTTGAACGGTGGAACCAGCTTGACACAAAAAAATTTTAGCTAGGACCCTCTTGTTAGTGTGACTAGAAAATTTCTGTCTATTTTCCTTTTTTTATTTTCTTCTTTCCTTCTTTTTCTTTTCTTTTCTTCTTCTTTTTTCAACGGTATGTTTATAACTATTTTCATATATGTGACTATGTTGCTATATTTCTGGTTCACATACCCACAATCATAATTCTATTCAAAATGTAACACTTGCATGTAGCGTTAATAAAACCGTTGGTAACCATGGTTATCGCTCGGTAACCGACATATCGTTCGCGATCAGTACTGGTACTTGCGTACCGACCAATTTTACTTGTGGACAAGCTTATTGATGTTCATGGTTATACCTCGCATTTTTCGTAATAAGCCAGCATGAGAGGAGTTTGATGAATCATAATAATGGTGATGAGTTCAAGTACTATATAATTATCGATCTCTATAGGTTATAAAGACATGGATATAAACATGTACATCTATGAACATGAGCATGTTTATTTATTGTTTGTTTTATATATAAGATCATATCCGAGCTGAGCTGGTGATGATATATATCCTCATCAATAACACTGCTTTTTTATTGCTAGAAACACTGACATATTCGAACGGTCTAAACATGTAGACAACATACACCATTTATTCATACATATTACGCACAAAGAGAGCACAGCTCAGCTAGCCGATCATAGGGACCTGGGCGACTATGCCGGCGCTGTTGACGAAGACGCGGACACGCTTTTCGTCGAAATCGCGGGTGACGGCGGAGCCGACGGGTATGATGAAGACGCGCACGTCCGGCCGGTCGCGCAGGATCGTCTGCTTGGCTTGCTCCCCCGGCAGCCCTACCACCTCTGGCCACGACGACTTCTCGCTGCTCATTCTCGATCTATGGATGGATCAATACAGAATCCGCACAATAATCTGCTCAACGGAAACAGATAGATGCATGCATGATCGATCAGCTAGTAGATAGCATCTCGAGATGACAAACGGAAGCTGCAGGACGAACACGTACGTACGCACATAATCGAAAGAAAATATAAGATTAAAAATGATCGTCTGACCAGTTGTTAATTCGCTAGCTCCTGCTGCAGGCGGCAGGCTCCTCGGTTGGGTGTAGTGCCTGGATGTGTAGATGGATGGTCGTATTTATAGCTTGGTTGGTGCAGTACTGACTTCGGGGGAGAGACGTACGTACACGTATGGGAACCGACCTGAACAAAAGGATCACGTTTCTTTGACTTTGTGATGGTTGACCATGCGTGCCTTGGCCAGTTTTGCCTCAAGCTTGGACATTTTTTTTTGGCTCAGCTCCCTTGCATTGCCAGGATGCATGCATGCGATGACAACATTGTGTCATCGTCAGCGCCGTACATCTTGGACAGACTCGATCCGTCCATGCGTGCGTCTCATGTAGTAGGTGCGTGAGATCCAGTTGCTTGTTGCAGCATGCAGTCAATATAATGGATGGGATCGAGGAGAAATATAGTGGTACGGACACACGGACGAGTCGTCCGTTTTGCCATTGCTTGCACGTTTCTGCATGCTTCCTGTGTAATATGCATGTGAACGGGTGGAAAATACTGGTGCTCTTCGTTGTACGTAGCTTGGAAACAGGAACGTTGTGGGGGTGTGACTTTTCTTGTTCATGGGCCGATTTTGTTATTGTTTTTGTCCTCGTTGTTATTGATTGCAACAATGCAAGCCGACAAAGCCTACTATACGTACGCGTAGAAGAACAAGATCAGAGAGATTTCTCCGGTTATTATATAGTCGGGCCCGGTGAAAAATCATCTCGATCTCTGGGTCATATTTGCACGGTTGGTACGGTTGGCCCGGTCGGCTAGAAAATATATTTCTCTGGCTAGTTAGAATATGCCCGGCCGGCTAGTGTGCATGTGTTACGGACGGGTCGTTTGCGTAGAGAAGAAAATTTGAGCTGAGTTGGACACCTGGACTCGTGTAATTGGTTTATAAATAAACCAACAACTGATGTGTAATCCAAGGTAGACAAGCATTTAATATATACATTTCAGAGGACAGAGCAGAGGCATCTTGCTTAATTAACCTTGTCAACAGAAGTGTGTACGTACGTACTCCTACGGTATCTCTACTTTAGGTGTTCCTTGATTGATTTAGTAGAGTACTCTAGCTAGAGAAAAATAATACTACAGAGGAGAACCCAACAAAAAAATATCATTTTTGGGCTGAAAAGGATATATATAATGTCATTTTCCCATGCGTTCAAAAATATCATTTTTGGGCTGAAAAGGATATATATAATGTCATTTTCCCATGCGTTCCTCCTCCTCCTCCTCCTTCAAAAAATAGATTTCAGATTGATATTTACTTTTTAAAAAAACAATTCTAAAATTTAGAAGAAATTAAAAAAACGAAAACAAAGTTGAACTTTTTAAATTCTGAGAAATAAAATCAAGAATTTCACCATTATGATTTCAAAATGATACTTGGATATATGGCTTGAAGTGTAGAGAACTGCATATCTAACTGCAATATGTCAAGTAATTAACCAAGCTAACAAAAGCTCCCACCATACGTATTAGCGTGTTGTTATGCATTTCCCTGTAGGAACACACGGGATTTCAGTGCATGTTTTGTCAAGAGCTAGCATTATCATATCGAAATATAGTGTATTGTTTTTTGTTACATATATCTACTACTGATATCATGTTTACCTAGCTATCAAATCATAATATCTTTATGCCTTAATAATTCTTAATAATTTAAGATTTTGAGGTTTGATTTCTCTTACTGTACAACATTAATATGTACTATACCGGCGAACGACGACGTAGCTTACTATTATATTCAAAGCTTCTGGAAAGCAACGTTGCAAATAAGCAATTTGGTACCTCTGCTCGTATATCTTCAATTCGGATACGTAGAAACATATAATTCGGTACATGTCATTTCATGCATGGTACAATGCACGGTTCAAACAGAATACTCCAAACTTTTTATTGCTGATAAGAAAAATCAAGGTGACCATGCACACAATTTACACAAACGCATAAAGATACATGTGATCATGTGCAGTGTTATTCTTGCGTGCTTGCTAGCTTCAGGGCTTCAGCTAATTAGCCAATCGTGGGGATTTTTGCGACTGTGTCAACCCAAATGCGAACGCGTTTCAGGTTGAAATCTTCAGGGACGCTGGTGCCCACTGTGACCACCTCAATTTTGAGGTCTGGCCGCTCCTTCTTAATCGTCTCCTTGGCCTCCTTGATCGTTCGTCCAACCAGCTCCGGCCACTCCGTCTTGGGAGCATTGCAAGTCTTGCTTTGATCTGAGGAGCTCATCGTCGTCGCAGCGATTCAAACAAAGCACCTGCAATATTTATTGGTGGTTCATGATTGGTAATTGCATAGATCGATCTTCACTCTATATAAACATAGGGAAAATGTGTGAAAACTTGATTGACTTCAACTCAATAGAGTATGTTCTAGCTATTAACCATACATAAGCTGTTATACGTAAATATTGTACAATATAATTGTATGTGTGTGATATGCCAATTTTTTAAAACTAATTGGTTCCATAAACTATATTAAGGGGGTATCCTACATATTACTAATGAGCTAACACAACTATCAACCAAAATTTATCAGATGTCCGGTGCACTACACTAGCCTCACGTACATCCACCCAAGTAAGTATTTCAGAATAAAAAGGTACAGTACTTACAAGCTTGCTGGCAGCTCAAAGTAGCTAGTAATGTTGATCGATATGATCTTTCTTAAAACGGGTATTCTCTCTAGATGTACGAAATGGAAGCATGCATGGAGTTGTATTTATAGGAGCATGGCAATCGAGGAGTTTGTTGGTCTCCTTGAATAATGAAAAATATATTCGAATGTATTGATCAACTTGCATTGTGTAACATTCAAAGCCGTGAGTGGACGGACAAGCTACTTCGTCCCACTATGCTTGCATGTCATGGATAAGCTTGCAGCTGCATGCAACACGTGCACGTACGTAACACGTACGTGTTGAGGACCGGCCGGAGTTGTTAGATTTGTATTATATTGTAAATGTTTTGGACACGGGAGCACCACGTATATTCGATCTTATGCATGCGTGACAAGTTGTACCGGAGATCTGAGTTTTGTCGAATCTCGATCGTACAACTGAAAATTTCGAAGAAATAGCATTAGCATATATGTAATCGATCTCTGAATAATAATTATTGGCCTGCTTAGAAGACTACTAGTTTGTCGCGCATTTTGAACTTTCCCTTGTATATCCAAAGCAGGCGTAGGTCCAAAATATTTTACCCGTCAGAATGAAAAGGTTTCTTGGTTACATAATTCTCAACTCTTAACGTTTTGAATATTCTCACGTACGTACCCATAAGAAACAGAAACAACTAATTAATATGTATCTTTTCTATTTTGTTTTATATTAATATGTAAATGCTTGTATTAGTTGATAATTTTGTATGCGTGCAGAGATAGATATATGAGTCTAAAAATGATCTTTTAATTAACTAATGCAGATAGATGTTATAATATATATCTATGCTAGTTGGTTACCTGTTTGAGATGAGCCAGCTGCTGAAACATGATTGACCAAATACCAGTAACAATAAACTTTTATTCATGCTTAGGGCTGGACAAAAAACTCGTAGCTCGTTAACTCGCTCGGCTCGTGACTAGCTCGGCTCGACTCGGCTCGGCTCGTTCTATTTTCCTAACGAGCTGAGCTGGTGTTTTAGCTCGTTAGTATAACGAGCGAGTTCGAGCTGGCTCGCGAGCTGCTCGCGAGCTTAACGAGCTAAGCACTAGTAGTCAAATCAACCCATTAAAACAATAATAAAACACTATCTTACAATATGAGACTCATTATTTTATAATTTATTTGTTAATATCAAGTTATTACTTGCTAACTTATTATTATAAATTTATTATTATGGCCTATAGAATTTATCATATAAAAGTATATATAATTTCTTATATAAAAGTATGAAACAAATAACATGTGTGATTAATTTGATGGAATCATAGAAATAATGATGGAACTATGGATAATTATTTTTTTGAAACCTTATGTATTCTATTTATTTCATATTTTGATGTTTGATATGTGATTATTTAAATATTTATTATTTAATCATATTTTAAATAATTGGCTCGCGAGCTAAACGAGCTAGCTCGCGAGCTGGACCGAGCCGAGCCGAGCTGGGTTTTCTGCTCGTTATGTTAACGAGCCGAGCCGAGCTAGCTCGTTAACATAACGAGCTATAACGAGCCGAGCTTAACGAGCCGAGCTGGCTCGTTATCCAGCCCTATTCATGCTCAAGAAGCAGTGTGATGAGGACTATCTACGTCGAGGTCGACGACGTACTGATGCCTGCATGTTGGTGCCCTGGTTTCTGATCGTCCTAACTCCTACGTACGTGATCGCATGCGCTGCAGAATAGGATTTTTTTTAGAAATTTTACACGAAACAGTTTAAACAAAAAAGTTTAAAATTTGAAGCTGGGAACGACGTGAAAACGGGCTAGCTCAAAGGTCGACCAGCCAAGGCATGTTTATTAATCTTTTCGGTCCGAAAGTAGGCACAATTCCAGCCAAGGCATGTTTATATAAATACGTATAAAACGTTGCCCCAACATAAGCTCATCGTTAGATTATGTATAGGCTTGTTATCTACTGTGAATATATATGATACGACACAACACACAATTTCTCCCCGTGTAATGCATGCATGTGCGGCAATTAAATATAATTGCCCTTCTTTGCTAAATTAAAGTAACCAAGACACGATCGCAAAACAGCACAAGGCATATATATGCATGCATAAATGCGTATATCTGATCGTGTGCGTGTGCGTCACTCGTTGAGTCTTGTAATATAAAATAAATTGTTCGTTTTTATTAGCTTAAAGTTTAGATTAGATTGACTTGGTCCTCGATCTTAAAGATGAGAACGTTGCTGGAAATATAAAAGGGTACCCAATATAAAAAGAATTGTTTTTTTTCTATTAGCTTAAGTTTTTAGATTAGATTGGCTTGGTCCTGGATATCTTAGAGATGAGAAGAGAATATGACATCTAGCCGTTCCCGGCCCGTTGCCATTAGTGTTTTGGTATTCCGTTGGACGGCGCAGTGGAAAATGTGTGCAGGCGTTGGGTAATTTTCTAGGGTTATTTTAGATACCAAAATTAATACTGAAAAATATGGTATATCTTCAAGTACCGTAAAATTTCTCGATTTTCTAAACCGTTCCCAATTAAGCGTCCGCTCAAACGAGTCGACGGAAACGTTGTACGCTTATGTAATCTTCAACTCAGTAAACAATCTAGATATCCTTATTAATTAAATTATAAAACCATATATAACTGTAGAATCTTCTACAGAAATAAAATATCATCAACTTTTCATAAAAAATATTAAATTCTTTGAATAAATTAAATTATAAAACTACAACTGTAGAATACAGAAATAAAATATCATCAACTGTTCATAAAAATATTAAACTCTTTCAATAAATTAAATTATATTTTATAACCATAAAAATTATGATGATATATTTATAACTTTCGTGAATGGAAATGGAGCTGAGCCGACGAAGCAAACACGGTTTTTATTTCTGACAAGGAGAAAGCAACAACTAACACAACCAAACATACAATCACACACACAGATATGATGCACTCATGTGTTATTATTTCTTAGGAGTTAATTAGGCCAAATCGAACATACAAATATATATATATATATATATATATATATATATATATTCTTAATTTTTAGTAAGATATCAATTGTATAACTGATCAGCCAATTCTGGGGACCTCTGCCACCTTGTCGACCCAGATGCGGACACGTTTCTCGTTGAATTCTTGGGTAACCATAGTACCCACCGTGACTACATCGATCTCAAGGTCTGGGCGTTCCGACTTGATCGTCTCTTTGGCCTCCTTTATCGTCTTGCAAAGCAGTTCTGGCCATTCTGTCTTGGCAGCATCTGATGATTTGCTGTCCGACGAGCTCATGTTCACGACAAATGAAACAAATATACCTGCAAGCATTAATGGTCGTTATTGTTTATTATTCCATTCGTTTCGTAATATTATCATCTAGAACTAAATTCAATTAATAAAATATTATTTATAATATAAAAAATCTATCCGGAAAAATTTGCTCTAAACAAGAAGAACCCAAAACAAACGCCAACCAGACCATGATCTTCTGGTAACACTAATATACGTTGCAGATAATTAAAAAGCTAAACCAAAGTACAAGAGGAGAATGGAAAATTGATGATTTAACACTCAAAATAAAAAAGTTTCGGTTTTTTATCCTGCCTGTTCACTAAGATACGATGATCCTATATATGTGTCATTATCATAATTAAATTCTAACGTAATCAACGCAAACAAATATTTTTAGTCTCAAATTATCAAATATTTCAGAAGAAGAAGGTACTTAGAAGGAAAAGGTACTTACAATCTAGCAGCTCAAAGTAGTAGTACTAATGTTGATCGATCTTTCTTGCAGTGGTGGTATTCTCTATCTGTATGCATGGAGCTGTATTTATAGGAGCTGAGCATGGCGATCGAGCTGAGGAGGACGGTTTCCTTGAAGGAAAACTATTCCAATATTGGTTTGAGCAAGTTTTGGGTAACATTCAAAGCCGTGAGTGGACGGACAACGGGACAAGATAGCTGCTAGCTAGCTAGCTACTTCAATTCCCAGTAGAACGTGGATAAGCTTGATGCTGCCCGCGACGTTAACGCACACGTGTTGAGGGCGTTGATAGATTTGTATTATATTGTAAATGTTTTGGACACGGGAACACCACGTACATTCTCATGCATGCGTGACAAGTTGTACGTACTACGTGGAGATCTAGATCTGAATTTTGAAATTAATTGTTGACTAATATATAGCATGTAATCAATCTCTGAATAATATTAATGGCCTGCTCAGAAGATTAGTTTGTCACATTTTTAACTTCCCCTTATCCAAAAAATAGGTCCAAAATATTTTAACCCATTAGAATGAAAAAGGTTGATTGGGCAGTTTTTAGCTTCAGGCCGGCTTACTTTCTCAGCTTATATAATCTTGATGTTTTAAACACAATATTCTCAAATACCGAGAAACAACTAATCAGTGTATATATGTTTGTGCGGTTTATAGTAACTATGGTTGTGTTATACTTATAGCGAATGAGTTCGCATATATGTAGAGATATATAAGTTCAAAGTATGTCTTAATCAACATAACGGCCACCGATGAATATCGATAATATCTACATTACTCCATCCGGTGTACAAATAATAGTCGTTTTAGTGCGTGTTTAGGTGAGAGTGTAAAAATATTAGTCACCCCGTTAATCGAAGCGTTTCTCTTCTTCTCCCGAAGTGTTTCTGGCAATAAAAACACTAAATTAAAGAACTTGTGTGGCACCAATAGAAGCTTGCCTCTGTAACCAGTTAGAACAACTTATATTATTTTATTTAATATCAAAATAACTAATATTTGTATACCGAAGGGAGTAGTTTGTTATAGTTACTTGTTTGAGATGAGCCGAACACATAAGGGCGGTGTCCGCTCATCTCAAACATATTGGGGATAAGCGTTATTATTCATCACGTACGGCATTTGTGATGTGCCCTGGTTTCTATTCTTAATTACGTTCACTGATATTCTGCTGCGTTGGTCTCGCGTCACAGAATAGGATTTTTGTAGAAATGTTACACGAAACAGTTAATTTCAACATAAAAAGTTGGAAATTTGACGTTGGAAATCTTAATCGAGTTGATTTTAGCATCTTTGTGTTACAAACTATACTCTACATCTCCTATTTATAAGAATATTTGTACATATTTTATATCTAATATCCAATATTTTCGACTACCGTATCGGTGTTAACCTTCCTTATTGGTATTAAACTCGACCATATCAAACTGCAACGCAACGGAGCGATCCAATACGTTGAAACTCATCTTGTGTACCTAGGGTCATATAATATCGCTAACAACAATGTTGGTGACAGTAATCACCTACCACATCTATTCCCACTGCACATTACATCAGATCAATTAAATTAAAGGTTGATCATCGATTAATCGGCTGCCCGATTAACATGTCGATTATGTCTTAATTAAATTAATTGTTAAGTTGTTGACATGTTAATCGATAGCCTGATCGAGCGGCTGATATTTTTTTCCCATACTGTGTAAATATCACATTCATAGGCTCAGACACGCACAGATAGAACACCGTGAATCTTATTATTAACTTGTTCCCATTACATCAACATACTAATATAAAAAAAGCAAATGACCTTTATTATACATGTGGATTCCTCTCTGCCACACCCAATGCAAAGCATATTTACTCGATCCAATTAAGCTAGCTTAATTAGCCAATCCTTGGAACCTCGGCCACCGTGTCGACCCAAAGAATAACACGGTCTGGAACTTCCACGGCCAGTATGATAGTTCCCACAGGCAATGGCTCCACTTTTAGATCCGGACGGTCAGCGTTGATCTTCTTCGTGGCCGCCTCAATCGTTTGGCCGACGAGCTCCGGCCACTCCGTCTTCAGATCACCACATGATTTGCTGTCCGACGAGCTCATTCTCACAACTAACAAATCAACCAAATTAACACCTGCAGATAGTATTCATGATTAACGTATGTAGTCCTCGATGTGATCAAATTTAAAGAGACTTGCATGGATTGTTTCCTAATGCAAAAAACTAGCAAATAAAAAGTAGATGAACAAAAAGATTTGCACCGCACGCGCGACGCAGAGCATTTCGCATTCTGGATCTTATGGAACATTATATCATATCGTCGCTGGAAAAGGACGATCTCGTCCCATCCAGAAGATACAAGGACAAAGCCGAAACAAATTGCGGATGAACGTGAGATGTTTTGGTGTTTTTACCATGCATATCAGCCTAGAACCATAAGAAAATCGGCATATATATATATATATATATATATATATTATTTCAGAAGGAAAAGATATACTTACAAGCTGGATATGATATGGCAGCTCAAAGTAGCTAGTAATGTTGATAGATCTTTCTTGAAGTGGGTATTCTCTCTATAGATGTACGAAATGGGAGCATGCACGGGGTTTTATTTATAGGAGCATGATGGCAATTAATCGAGGAGTTTGGTCTCCTTGAATGAAAAATATTATGTTGTATTGATCAACTTGTTGTGTAACATTCAAAGCCGTGAGTGGACAGACAAGCTACTTCCCACCGTACTATGTGGATAAGCATGCAGCTGCATGCAACATGTACACGTACGTGTTGACTGTTGAGGGCCGGAGTTGTTAGATTTGTATTATATTGTAAATGTTTTGGACACGGGAGCACCACGTACTTATATATATTCGATCTTATGCATGCGTGACAAGTTGTAAACGGAGATCTGAATTTTGACGAGTATAAATCTAGCTTGTAGAACTGAAAATTTCGAAGAAATAGCATGTAATCGATCTTTGAATAATTATTGGCCTACTTAGAAGACTAGTTTGTCGAGCATTTTGATCTTTCTCTTATCAAAACAGGCAGGTGTAAGTCCAAAATTATTAACTCTGAATAAGTTTACCCGTCAGAATGAAAAGGTTTCTTGGTTACATAATTATTAAATCTTAACGTTTTGAATATGTTCTCGCCCATAAGAAGCAAGTAATTAATAAGGTTTTTATCCTCCGTGTTACACCAGGTACAAGGTATTAATCTGGTACCAAATCAAATCTAGCTATAGATTTGGGAGATATATGATTAGAAAAAATTGGAAAAAACTAATGCCCCACCACCCCACCATCGGTGCCGACGACCCGCCACCGCCACTCACTACGGGAAAACGAAATTTCGCCGAGTGTCAAATTGTTTGCCGAGTGTATTATTTCGGGCACTCGGCAAACTAAAAACACTCGGTAAATCAATTGTTTGCCGAGTGTTTTTTGAAGATACACTTGGCAAACAATGATTTTAACGGGCACGTCACGACGCCGTGCTTCTGTGGTAAATTTTTTTTTAGGGTTTGCCGAGTGTTTTTTGAAAAACACTCGGCAAAGACACATGGTTTGCCGAGTGTTTCAAGTCTATGTGGTATTTGCAATTTCTTTTTAACTTGAATTTTTTTCTGTACTCACAATACAACATATATGATCCCTTGTAAAATTTCATATTTTTTAAGTCATTTAGCTATTTTTTATTCATTAATTATGTTTCTAGGATTTAAATTGAAATATGTAAAATTTGAACTACAAGTGCCTAAAATAATGAACCAAAAATTATATAAAAATAATATTCATTTTTGTTAGTATATTTGGAGTTCTTATATACTAATTGAAATAAATTTTGACAAAAATAGGTTGCAACAGTGTTTCGGCAACATAGACCTTAATAGTTTTTTAATTCTAAAACAATTAAATAAAGTCCAAAAAACATAAGATTTATCATGGTGTTATTATATGATACATAGATACTGTATTAAAAATTTTAATTTTTTTTGATAAAGTTGTAACGTATAGTGTTTAGAAATTGGAGATTTAGAGAGGAGAAATTAGAGTTTAGAGAAGAAATGAGATTGGTTTGAAAGCAAATTAATGATTAAATATTTATTTCAACTTGAATTTTTTTGCATTCAAAATACGACATATCTTATCCCATAAATTTTTTTGGTATTTTTATAAGTCAGTTAGCTATTTTTCATCCATTAATTGTATTTCTAGGATTTAAATTGAAATAGGTGAAATTTGAACTAGAAGTGCCTAAAATAATGAACCAAAAATTATAGAAAAATCATATTAATTTTTTAGCATATTTTGAGTTCTTATACAATAAATTGAAATAAATTTTGAAAAAATTATGTTGCGACACTCTATCGACAACATAGACCTTAATAGTTTTTTAATTCTAAAAAAATCAAATGAAGTCCAAAAAACATAAGATTTATCATGGTGTTATTATATGATACATAGATACTGTATTAAAAATTTTAAAAGTTTTGATAAAGTTGTAACGTATAGTGTTTAGAAATTAGAGATTTAGAGAGGAGAAATTAGAGTTTAGAGAAGAAATGAGATTAGTTTGAAAGAAAATTAATGATGAAATCTTTGTTTGAACTTGATTTTTTTTGCATTCAAAATACGACGTATCTTATCCCATATTTTTTTTGGTATTTTTATAAGTCAGTTAACTATTTTTCTTTCATTAATTGTATTTTTAGGATTTAAATTGAAACATGTCAAATTTAAACCGCAAGAGCATGAAATAATAAACTAAATTATAAAAAAAACCATATTCATGTTTTTTATATTTTTATGTATTACCCACAAATTTTTTACAAATTTTGTCAAAGAAATTAATTAAAAAACAAGTTAAAACAAATTTGAAAAAAATAAAAAAATTGTTTGCCGAGTGTCATATTCAAGACAGTCGGCAAATATTTTATAGTTGCCGAGTGTTGCACTCGGCGAAATGAAAAATTTCGTTCCCCGCACTTTTTTCCCGCAATTTTTTCACTCTCCTCCAAATTTTTCACTTTCCCTCTATTTTTCATTCCCCTCCTTTAAATTTCCTCCCCCTCACTCACATACACTCCTCCCCTTCTTCTTGCCAGCCCCGCATCGCCGGTGCCGCCCGTCCATACCAGCGCGCTGACCGCTTGTCCACGCCGCCGGCCGCCTGCCCTTGCCGGCTGCCTGTCCCCGCCGCCGATCCCCATCCCGACGCTGCGCCGCCGGCCACCCATCCTTGCCACCGGCCGCCCGTCCTCGCCGCCGGTCCCGTGCCCGCCGGCCGCCCGTCCCCGCCCCCGCCCCGGCGCTCCCCCGGCTCCACGCCCACCCCGATGCCGGCCGCCCTGACGCACCGGCGCCGCCCCCCGCCCCGGCTACACCCCTTCTCCGCACGCCACGTGTTCGACGAAATGGCGTCGCACGTGGACGTCCTGTTTTTTTTCAGTTATTTTCTTTGCCGAGTGTCAAGTTTTGACACTCGGCGAAACCGCCGTGATATTTCTTTGTGCACCGTGAAGTGTATTTTATTCGCCGTGTGTCTATTGTGGCACTCGGCGAACGGTTCGCTGAGTGCCCCGAAAAAAAACACTCGGCAAAGCTTGGTTCGCCGATGAAGTTTTTACCGAGCGGTGTTTGCCGAGTGCAAACAAGGCTTTGCCGAGTGCCTTTGGCACTCGGCAAACACAATGTCTCCCGTAGTGACTGGACCACGCCGATCTTGCCACCGTCACCAGACCGCGCCGCCCTGGTCGCCCCGCCACATGCCACTTCGTTTCCCAAGCATGCCGCCGCAAGACGCTCTAGGTGTCGAGGCCTCGATGTCCCCTCCATCGATGCCTCTCCGCAGATGGCCGGGATCCCGCCGCCCCGTCGGTCTCACCGGTGTCATCGCCCCACCGGCCTCGCAGGAGCTCCGTCCAGCTCAGCTACCCCTACACATTCCTATACCACTTAAGGTACCATTTTTTGTCTACCCGAGTATCAGTAGGTACCCATACCAAATTAATCTCAATCATTAGATGAATATTATGAATGATTCAGATTTGGTACCTCTCTCCTCTCTCAAGGATGATAAAATTCTTCATTAATTAATATGTACATTTTCTATTTTGTTCGTATTAAATATAGTTGTGTGTTATACTTGTAGTTGATAATTTTGTGTGCATGCAGAGCAGAGATATGAGTCTAAAATGATCTCTTCATTAACTATTACAGATGTTATAATGTACTCTCTCGGGTATACTACAACAACAAATTATTTTGGACATGATTTTAGATACTAAGGAACTATTAATTAGTGTGTATTTTTCCTTATTTGACCCTATTAAATACAATGTTATAGTAAATTAAAGTAGTTATTCAGAGTCCAATCCGCTACGGATAAAACGTAAATACGTATAAAATGTTGCCCAACATAAGCTCGTTAGATTGTGTAAGCTTGTTATATATCTACCGTGAATACGGCACGACACAATTTCTCACCAAGTAATGTATGCGCGGCAATTAAATTAAACCTTCTTTCTGCTAAATTAAAGTAACAGAGCCACAGTAGCAAAACGGCACAAGGCATGCGTATATATGATCATATGCGTTCATGCGCGTGACCGTTAGAATATAAAATAAGAGAAATTTTATAGTCCTTGAGGAGATACTAGGAGGTGCTATATTTTTTTAGTGTTAATTTTAGTATATCCTGATACATGAGGTAACAGGAGGTACCAAAATTAACACTAAAAATGTGTTATTTTACTGTTCTTGAGGAGGTATACCAGGAGGTACCACATTTTTAGTGTTAATTTTGGTAACTCATGTGTCAGGAGGTATCAAAATTAACACTAAAAAATGTGGTACCTCTTGGTATACCTCTCAAGGACAGTAAAATAACCCATAAAATAAACTGTTCATTTTTCTCAATAAATTTAAGTTTTTGAATTAAATTAGTTAATACACGCGCCTAATCTCGATATGATATCGCCCAATCTTAATATGGTATCACTCAATCTCAATATGTGGTACGAGAGAAACCACAAACCGAATATGACATCTATCCAATAATATTCCCGTTGCCGTTAATTAGGGTTAACGCCGTTAGTTCATAGCTATTCCGTTGGAGGCGATGGGTATGGTAATTTTCTATCCGATCCCAAGCGTTCGCTCATACGATCGAGTTGACGTACGGAAACGTTGTACACTTAATGTAATCTTCAGCTCGATCAGTAAACAATATAGTTTTTCTTATTAATTATATTATAAAACCATAGCTATATATATAGAATACATAAATGAATACCAGCTAGATATCATCCACTAAGTGTTCATAAAAACATTAAACTCTTTGAATACATTAAATTTATTTTCTAACCGTACAAATTATAACGATATATTTATAACTTTCGTGGATGGAAATGGAGCCGAGGAAGCAAACACGGTTTTTATTTCTGACGAGGAGAAAGCAACAACACAACCGAACATACAATCACACAGACGCACTGTGTTATTATTTCTTATAGGAGTTAGCCCCGATCGAACATACGAATAGTATGATATCAATTGTTGAACTCAGCCAATTCTGGGGACCTGTGCCACCTTGTCGACCCAGATACGGACACGTTTCTCATTGAATTCTTGGGTAACTATAGTACCCACTGGCAGTACTCGGATCTCAAGGTCTGGACGTTCTGACTTGATCGTCTCTTTGGCCTCCTTTACCGTCTTGCAAAGTAGTTCTGGCCATTCTGTCTTGGCAGCATTTGATGATTTGCTGTCCGACGAACTCATGTTCCCAACAAATGAAACAAGTATACCTGCAAGCATTAATGGTCGTTGTTGTTGTTTATTATTATTACATTTGTTTTCACAGTATTGTAACTTAAAACTGAATTTAACAAAATATTATTTATAATACAACTATTCTATCTGAAAAATTTTTGCTCTAAAGTAGAACCCCAAAACAAACGCCAACCAGACCATATGATCCTTTGGTAAATGTACATATAAACGTTGCAAATAATTAAAAAGCTAAACCAAAGGACAAGAGAGAATGAAAATTTGATGATTTAACACGAAATAAAAAGTATCGATTTTGTTATCCTTGTTCACTTAGATATGATGATCCTATATGTGTCATTCTCATAATTAAATTCTAACGTTACCAACACAAACAATTATTTTTAGTCTCAAATTATTAAATATTTCAGAAGAAAATTAAAAGGTACTTACAAGCTAGCAGCTCAAAGGAGTACTACTACTATACCAATTGTTGATCGATCTTTCTTGCAGTGGGTATTCTCTAGCGGTACGACATGAGATCATGCATGGAGCTGTATATATAGGAGCTGAGCATGGCAATCGAGGAGGACGATCTCCTTGAATGAAAACTATTCCAAGGTATTGAGCAACTTGTGTAACATTCAAAGCCGTGAGTGGACGGACAAGCTAGCTAGCTAGCTACTTCAATTCCCAGTGTGTGGATAAGCTTGCTGCATGTAATAACACACGTACGTGTTGAGGGCCGGATCGGAGTCGTTAGGTTTGTATTATATTGTAAATGTTTTGGACACGGCCACACGGGAGCTAGCACCACGCACGCATGCATGCGTGACAAGTTGTACGTACGTGGAGATCTGAATTTTGACGAATCTCGTAGAATTGAAATTAATTGTTGACTAATAGCATGCAATCAATCTCTGAATAATTAATGGCCCGCTCAGAAGACTAGCTAGTTTGCCACATTTTTAACTTCCCTTATCCAAAAAAGTTGGTCCAAAATATTTTACCCATTAGAATGAAAATAAGGTTGATTGGACAGTGTTGATTAATTTAGAACAACGTAATATGTTTAAGTGTTTTATGACCTTGAAGGGTTCAAAATATTTGCTAGGGTTTAAACCATGTTCGATGCTTCTAATGGATAATAGCCTTCAAACATGAGTTATATTAAATAGCACTACCCATGAATTACATTGGCATAGTTTAGTAATGAGAAAACTAAAGCATATGTCTCATCGGAGGGGATAATTAAGGATCCGCGTGGTTTCGACGCCAGCTCCAAGCGGTTTAAAGCTTCATATAGCCATGCAAATGAAGGAGAGCTTCAGCATGATGAGCAGCTCTGAACCGTTAGTCTTTAAATGACTCCACGGTAACTTTTGCTGAAGCGTTAGCTTTAGCTCCGAAGACGGGTTGCGCAATGCTATTTATTAAAGACTTGTTAGGGTAAAAGTATTTTCCTTTCACAGACAATTTTTAGTTTAAGCCTTATTTTCTCAGGATACATAATCTTGATGTTATTAAACACATTCTAATATATATATACACCAATAAACAACTAATTAATGCGTATATTTTTTGTGCTGTTTATATTAAATATAATCTTGATGTTATATTTATATTTAATGAGTTTTGCATATCTGTAGAGATATATAAGTTCAAAGTATCTTAATCAACGTAACTAACATCGATGTTTGATGATAGGTAAAAGTCCAATAAGGGGTTATGTGTGTTATTTAGCAGCAGCTAGCGTGCACCGGTACGGTGCCTGCTGCCCCGCGCGCATAGGAGAATTTAATTTGGTGAAAGGGGAAAGCGATCGAACTGAACATACGTGGCGTTTCATCAAGCTCAAGAAGCAGCTAGGGATGCTTGACTGGATGAGTCGAGGACGCGCTGATAGATCGCCTGCTTCAATTCGCATGTGCATGGCAGAATATATATAGGATTTCTGCAGAAATTTTACACGAAATAGCTAGTTTAATTAAACATAAAAAGTTTACAATTTGACGTTGGAATCGAACGAGCTGAGTCGGTAATTTTGGAGGGCTGGTCATGCATGTGTGTGTTGGGAATGTGTGGCATGTCAGCTCCGTTCCCGTACGTCGTTGCTGGTAGCGTTAATGTTCATAGCAATTCCGTCCAAAATATATAATATAATATTAATGGACGGCCCCGTGGTAATTTTCCGACCTTTCCCAAGCGTTCGCTCAAACGAGCCGACGGGAACGCTGTACGTACGTACCTGTGTTTACTCATTACCGACTGCATGTGTTGTAGCTTGGGAAAAGACTAGATATATAGCTTCTAGCTTAGCGGCACATACACTTGTGTGTAATCTTCAGCTTCATAAACAATCAATCTAGATTTTTTTTACATCAGATTATAAAACTGAAATAAACACCAAGATATATACTCACCAATTGCTTATAAGAATATTAAACTCTCTGAATAAAATTATATTTTATAAGCATAAAATTACGATGACATATTTCTAACTTTCTGAATTAATAGAAATGGAGCCAATGAAGCAAACCCGGTTTTATTTCTGACAAGGAGAAACTTAACAACAACACAACCGTACCGATCGATCGACATACAATGAATGACAGATGCACTATTATTACCCATATACGCCATTGTCCCGTTATGACATACATGTGTAATATATAATTAAGCAAGCGATCGACTTTTTTATTAATGTTTCATTGTATTAATTAAGCTACTAGATTAGCCGACCATGGGAACCTCGGCCACTGTGTCGACCCAAAGAATGACACGGTTCGGGACGACCACTGCAAGGATGATGGTTCCTACTGGCAACACGACGACTTCGAGGTCCGGACGCTCAGCGTTGATTTTCGCCTTGGCCTCCTTGATAGTTAGCCCAACTAACTCTGGCCAGCTTGTCTTCTTAACATCGTAGCATGCCTTGTTGTCGTCCGACGAACTCATCTCGATCACCACTGCACAGATCCAAGCAAATAGCATCGGTTCTTGATTAGAATTAGACGTACAGCACACATATCGATCTGTCTAGAGTGTAAAAGGACATTCATACATCCAAACATAATTAAGGATCAATGCTTTCCGAAAGTACAAGCAAGAGAGAATTGAAGGTAGTACTTACAAGCTAGTTACAACCAGTTTAAACTTTAAAGTGCTTGCTATCAGGCGTGGTTTTCACCAATATAATATTGGTGTGTGCTCGATGATATCAACTAGCTAGCTAGTATATGATCTATGGATGAAGCAGTTACGTTGTGTATTTATAGGCTTCTAGTGATAAATCTACATGGGAACAGCAGCCTGCAGATCCAGGATGAGAAAAGAGAGCAATTCAACTCGCGATTTCGAGTGCCGTGGGTAGACAAGCTAGCTAGCTTTCTAGCTAGTTGATAAGCAACATGCATGCAGCTGGCTAGTTGGACGCACATGTCAAATAAGACATTATTATGGATTTTGTCAACGTTCTTAATTGATTCAGAAACTTCGCGCGAGCAAGGATGACACGTGCCGACGTGCGTGCGTGCGTGCATGCGGACTGTATCCTGGATCGAAGAACCTTATCATCATTTCCTCGAATAGCATACGACGTGCACAATGAAGCTAACGCGCTACTAGCTAGACGCGTACGACTATACGCCGTTTAATTCTTGCCAAACTTTGCATCCAACATGATTGAGGATCAGATTTTTAACCAACCTAGTTCCGAAGTTGGAACAGTTATTTTAGGTACTCATTTTTTTTTGGAATTTGTAAATTTTCGTAGTGCAAATAGGAAGTTGAGTACCCTAAATTCCGCATTCTCACAACCAGTTTTGGTGGAAATTATCCACATTTGTCATTAATGAAATATCCTTTTTTGTTGATATATAGTACTTAAAACTAGCACTACCGGAAACAACGAGTTTGCCGAGTGCAATATCTCGGGCACTCGGCAAAGATGTGTTTGCCGAGTGTTTTTAAAAAAACACTCGGCAAACAAAAAACACTCGGCAAATTAAATGTTTGCCGAGTGTTTTTTAAAAATACACTCGGCAAAGCCTTGATACTAACGGACATTACGGCGGCGTGCCCGTGCGACCAATTTTTTTTTTTTTTGGGGGGGGGGGGGTTGCCGAGTGTTTTTTGAAAAACACTCGGCAAAGACATTTGGTTTGCCGAGTGTTTTTAAAAAAACACTTGGCAAACAATTTTTTTAAAATTTTTTGTGTGAAACAATGTTTCAAGTCTATAAGTTATTTGCAATTTTATTTTAACTTGAAATTTTTTCTACACTCACAATACAACATATATTATCTCTTTTAAAAATTTAAATTTTTTTAAATAAGTTAGCTATTTTTTATTCATTAAGTATATTTCTAGGATTTAAATTGAAACAGGTGAAATTTGAACTACAAGTGCCTAAAATAATGAACCAAAAAATATAGAAAAAATGATATTCATCATTGTTAGTATATTTTAGTTCTTATACACTAAATTGAAATAAAGTTTTAAAAAATTAAGTTGCGAGGGACACTCTATCGGCAATGTAGAACTTGATAGTTTTTTAATTTTTAAAAAATCCAATGAAGTCCGAAAAATATGAGATTTATCATGGTGTCATGATATGATACATAGATACTGCGATAAAAATTGTAAAATGTTTTGATAAAGTTGTCACATATAATGTTTAGAAAATGGAGATTTAGAGAGGATGAATTAGAGTTTAGAGAAGAAATGAGATAGATTTGAAAACAAATTAATGATTGAATATTTGTTTTAACTTGATTTTTTTTGCATTCAAAATATAATGTATCTTATCCATTGTAAAAATTTCATATTTTTCTATATCAGTTAGCTATTTTTAATTCATTAATTGTATTTCTAAGATTTAAATTGAAAAATTTAAAATTTAAACTGAAAGAGCATGAAATAATAAACTAAATTATCTAAAAAAAATCATATTCATGTTATTATTATATTTTATGCATTACCCACCGTAATTTTACAAATTTTGTCAAAAAAATAATAATGAAAAACAAATTTAAAAAATAGAAAAAAATGTTTACCGAGTGCCATTTTCAAGACACTCGGCAAATAGTTTATATTTGCCGAGTGTTGCACTCGGCAAAGGCAAAATTTTACTCCCGCCGTTTTTCCCGCTTTTTTTTTTCAATCTCCCGTACTTTTTTAACTCTTCCCCTCTTTAAAAAAATTACTTTCCCTTCATCCTCATCCCCTCACTCCTCACTCCTCACTCCTCCCTCTCCCTTCACTCTGGCACCACCCCGACGCCGCTCCGCCCGGCGCCGCCCCGACACCGCCTCGGTCGCGCGCTCCGCCCGACATCGCCCCGCTTCGCCGCCGCCTCGGCCGCGCGCTCCGCCCGGCGTTGCCCCGCTCTGCCGCCGCCCTGCCACGGCCCGGCCTCGCCCCGACGCCGCCCCGCCCGGCCCCGCCCCGACCGCTCGCCCCGGTGCCACCCCGCCCCGGCCCCGCCCCGACGCCGCCTCGCCCAGACGCCGCTCCGCTCGGCCCCACCCCGGCCGCTCCCCCGGCGCCGCCCCGCCCCGGCCCCGCCCCACCCCGACGCGGCTCGCCCCGCTCCGCCCTACCCCGACGCCGGCTCGCCCTGGCCGCTCCGCCCGGCGCTGCCGAGCTCGCGTGCCGCGCGCCGACCGGCCGCGCGCCACCCCGCCCCGCGCCACCACGCCCGCCACCCGTTCGATGGAATGGCGCGGGCGGCGGGCGTCCTTTTTTTTAATTTTCTGTTTTTAAGTTTGCCGAGTGCCATATTTGGGCATTCGGCAAACCCCCGTCATTTCCCCCGTTAAATCTTGCGTTTGCCGTGTGTCTTATGTGGCACTCGGCGAAGGATTCACCGCCCTTCGCCGAGTGCCCCGAAAAAAGCACTCGGCGAACGTTTTTTTGCCGATGACGCCTTCACCGAGTGTTGTTTGCCGAGTGCAACACTCGGCGAAGCCTTCGACGAGTGCAAAATAGGCTTCGCCGAGTGTTTTTAGCACTCGGCAAACTTGGCGTGTCCCGTAGTGTAGATAGTTTTTTTTAAGAATAAAAGTTAATATATGATTGTTGGAAACATAAATACACTTTAGTTATAAATAATTTATTTTATTTTTCTTATTACAACAATGATCTAAATGCACATCATTAAAAATATGTGTTTATATTGAGTGCATATTAATAGTGCAACCAAACATCAAGGATATTACAAACATTACTATTGTTGGGGGAAAATACTTCATCTTCAGGGTTATTGTTATAACAAGACAAAGACAGATGATTGATTCAAAGGTTTCTGGCATCTAACTCCAGGAGTACATTGGGTCAAGTTCGAAGTATGAAGGCGAACTCTAGTTCGAAGTATATCTTTGAACTTGGAATTTTCCGAGAGCTTTCTTGCCAGCTAGGATGGAAGACTTATTTTTTTTCTTATTAGATTAGTCTTTTACCATTTTAGCTCTGTTAAGGGTACCGAATAGTTTCCACTATGTCGCTTGTAATAGAGGGGTAAAAAGGTCTTTTCCTTAATGTTTGGGCCTATAAATACCCCTCGTTTTACCATGTAATGAGAATCAGATATCAAGTTATTCAAAATACATCTTCGAACTATTTTGAGTTATTATCCACTTCGGGGGCTCGAAATAGTTTACTTCGCAAACACTTCGTTTGTTAGTTTCTAACTTCTAGAAACCTGTTAGCGTAATCTTTTACGCCAACAACTATCAAAACAGAAACCCACAGCTACTTTAACCAAACAACTTTCAGTTTTTTCACAGCTCATATCAGCTTTTTTACATCTCATAATAGCTTTTTAGAATATACAGCTCAACCAAACACACCCTGATAGTATTTGTGGGCTTCAATTTTGGAAATATGAAAAATCTCAAATACATACATGCACACACACACATATATATAATTTGTTCTCAATTGTCTTTGTGGATTTTCAGTCATTGCCGGTTTCATCGACGGTTTATGGAGCTTCTGGATAAAAATACCGCTCGAGCATGTTAACGGTGATACCGAGGTCAAAGAGGGACTTATGGAAGAGGACGTCGTCGCGCGAGGCCACTGCCTCCATCACTAGCCCAATTTTGCAACTTGTTCATCACGATGACAATGTAATCAGGCTTCTCTTTTTGTGGCTAGCTATCACTGGGGATGACTCTGGCTCATCCCACCGTCGTGGCATGATATATGATCGGTGATCGTCATCATTGCATCTCCTTTCTCGCCGAGAGTCATGGAGCGTCTGCTACATTTGCTCATGCTCGACGTCCTCGGCGTTGGCGTACTGTTCGGTGATGATGATCATTTTCACTAGTGTGGCTGGTTCGTTCATCACAAACCGGTGAAAAAGTTTGGAGGCCTTGCAGAGGCCTCTCTCAGTGAAGATGCGTATCCCACGCTCACCAAGTCGGGAGATGAATCGCCCGTGTGATGTCATGCAACTCATAAGATGTTGAATATGTTTGACGCTACAAGGCTTGACCATGTTTAAAATCGTGGAGATCTTATCTAGATTAGCTTCAATTCCTACAATAAATCCAAGTCACTACGGGAATACAGGGATTTGCCGAGTGCCTAGGGCACTCGACGAAGCCCATAATGCACTCGGCGAAGCCCATAATTAAAAAACCATTAACCTGCATATTGCCGGTCGAGTGTCGTAAATTAGATTTTAAATATTTAGTTATATTTAGTTGTAAAAGATTACAAATGTAATCATGAACACAAATATGATTTTTCCATAATTTTTGAGTCATTATTTCATGTACATTTAGTTGAAATTTGACCCACTTGGAAGTAAATCCTAGAAATACAAATATTTTATTAAAAATACCAAACCCACTCATAAAAGTATGAAAATTTACCAATGATTAAAAGATGTTGAATTAGGACTGTAAAAAAATTCAAGTTCAAAAAATGTTTTAAATGTGATATAGAGTGAAAATATGTTTTCACATGAAATAATGGGATCATCACAGTTTGCCGAGTGCATTTAGCTATGGCACTCGGCAAAAGTGATTTTTTTTTGTCTTTGCCGAGTGCCAGGTCCAAATGCACTCGGCAAACATTGTTTTATACTATTTTCAAAAAAAACAAAAATAGAATAAAGACAGTAAAAAATCCCATAATTTGTAATTATATAATATACACTAATATTTCATCCTATAAAATTTCTAGGTTCAAATAATCAAATATAAGACACAGAGAGTTTAAATTTGAGATCTTTTAATTAAAATCTTATAAACAACATTTTTAACCAAAAATAGCAAAGTAACTCTAAAAAATGTCAAATTTTGACATGGTATAAGATAAATTGAGTTTTAGTAGTACAAAAAGTTTTAAGTTCAAACAAATATTTGAATATCTATTTGCTTCTAAACCTAACTCATTTCATCCATAAACTCCTAAACCTTCTCGAAGGTTGTCCAATTTCTAAAGGTCATACTTGAAAACTTTGTCGAAACATTATGAATTTTTTACCATATCATATATTTATGATATAATGACACCATGTCAAGTGTCATATTTTTTAGGCATCAATTACATTTTCTATAATTAAAAAACCATTAACCTGCATATTGCCGGTCGAGTGTCGTAAATTAGATTTTAAATATTTAGTTGTAAAAGATTACAAATGTAATCATGAACACAAATATGATTTTTCCATAATTTTTGAGTCATTATTTCATGTACATTTAGTTGAAATTTGACCCACTTGGAAGTAAATGCTAGAAATACAAATATTTTATTAAAAATACCAAACCCACTCATAAAAGTATGAAAATTTACCAATGATTAAAAGATGTTGAATTAGGACTGTAAAAAAAAATTCAAGTTCAAAAAATGTTTTAAATGTGATGTAGGCTTAAATTGTGATCTCACATGAAATAATGGCAACTACATATTATTTGCCGAGTGTTTTTATTTGTGGCACTCGGCAAAGGATAGCATTTGCCGAGTGTCCGTTAGTGGCACTCGGCAAAATTGATTTTTAACCCTGCCGCCATAACGTCGTCAGCAAAAAATTGGGCGGGTGATTTTTCAGGTGCTTTGCCGAGTGCCTATGGTGTGACACTCGGCAAACCCTAGTCTTTGCCGAGTGCCACGGTGTTTGCCGAGTGTATTTCACAGGGCACTCGGCAAACACCTTTGTGCCGAGTGCCCGATGAAATGCACTCGGCAAACACCGTGGCACTCGGCAAATATCTGTTTTCCGGTAGTGAGTAGCTTCAATTCCAGTCGACACACCGGACACACAGACGAATAATACTAAATTAGGACTATTATCTTTCGGGAGGTCTGAACCTATTTAAAATCCTTTGTTTTTTTTTGTTTTATGAGATAACTACCAAATCTAGTCCATAGAGTGCCTCTAAGTAAGCCTAACCTAAATTCTTACCACGGGTACACTGCACCTGTAGTATATTGTTGCTTCTTATGCAACGACACACATTATCGGTCTAAAGTCATATCCCTAATGACAGTCAAGAGATCTATCCCTGCATTACATCGGATCGATTAATCGGCTGACCACTAATTAACATATCGATTATGCCTTAAATTAATTGTTAAGTTTTGATTACAAGTTAATCGACAGCCTGATGAGCGGCCGATTTTTCTTCAATACTGTGTAAATATCACATTCATAGGCTCAGACACGCACCATAGATAGATCTAACACCATGAATCTTATTATCTTGTTCCCAATACATCGATCAGCATATATACTAAATAAAAATTAAAAGCAAAGGACCTTTATTACATATATGGATTCGATCCGATCCTCGGCCACACCGTGTCGACCCAAAGCATATATTTATTTACTCCAATTAAGCTAGCTTAGCCAATCCTTGGAACCTTGACCACCGTGTCGACCCAAAGAATAACACGGTCTGGGACTACCACAGTCGGTATGATAGTTCCCACTGGCAATGGCTCCACTTTCAGATCCGGACGGTCAGCGTTGATCTTCTTCGTGGCCGCCTCAATCGTTTGGCCGACGAGCTCGGGCCACTCCGTCTTCAGAGCACCACATGATTTGCTGTCCGACGAGCTCATTCTCACAACTAACAAATTAAGCAACCAAATTAACACCTGCAGATATATGTATTGGTTCGATCTCTTGATTAAGTAGTGCTCCTCGATGTGACCAAATCTAAAGAGAGCTGATTGTTTCCTAATGAAAAAACTAGAGCAGATAAAAAGTATATATGAACAAAAGAGATTTGCACACTGAACATTTCACGTGATCTTGTCGCGCGCGAACACCATATCATATCATATCATATCCAGAAGATACAAGGACACAAATAAAGCCGAAGAAAATTGCTGATGAACATGAGATCATCTTTAATAAGGATATATAAAACAGGTACTTACAACCAGTTTAAAGCGCTTTCTATCAACTGCTCTTTCTGACGTTATGCTCGGTCTGGTTTTATGGTTCTATCGTACGTGTATTTATAGGCGCCGATTGAACGTAACGATGAATCCGTTATTGGAAGAGCAACGTGTGCAGTTCCGTGAGTGGGCAAGCTTCCTAGCTAGCTAGTTTATCCATGGATGGACATGTTGAATTGATGAGGGAGCTGCTCACTTTGTCAACATTTTGGACTAAAACTTGGAGCACGTACGTACGGAAGCTAGGATGCCACGTGCGTGCATGGAGACATGCTTAATTACTTTGGCCTATTCTCACCATCTTAATTGGAACATAAATAAAAAATTTGAGAGCGCAACAACGGTGTCAACAACATGTGATAGAGTTTGATGTCATTGCTTTTATTTAGAGACTAAAACTTGTTTATTTTAGTAGAGACTACAGTTTAGTTCTCTACTTAAACGTAAGACCTAAACAATATTTAATGAGCGGTTCATAAATGAGAATAGAGTGTGTGTATATTACTTTTAATCCCTATAAACAACACTATAAAATGACTTATGGATTAAATTTTAGGGACTTTTTAGTTCCCATGAACAAATATAATGCATGCATGTGAATCCACGTGCGTGGGGAAGGGGTTGTTAGATTTTCAACACGCGGGATAGGAATATTATTTCATGGACGCAGACAATGGCACTGCACTGCATGATGGTGACCTCAATTTTGATAAACCTTATCATCCCTACACATCAAAAATCATTTATAAAAAGTTGACCAAATCATATCAATCTTAATACTGAACCAGTCTTATATATATCCAACACCTTTAATTAGTAACTATCATAATTAAAATTAAAAACCACTATAAGATTTCCTACAACATTCAAAATGAACACAAAAAGTTAGTAGGTATAACTGATACTAATGTATGTTATTACCAGCTGAGAACCCTAACTGAAATCGGTACTAATATATATGTTTAGTACCAACTGATACTAATCCATAGGAACATGCATGTATGTGTGTTTATGTAAATATGTTGTGATAATAATTATATAAATATTAACCGAATTAATTTAATATACGTTGTATTAATTTGATTTTACATTTTTGTGTACATGAGCCTCAATAATGTAATGTATGTTGTATTAATTTGATTTTACATTTTAAATTTCTGTGTACATGATTTAACTTAATATATGTTGTGATAATAATTATATAAATATTATCCAATGGAATTTGTATATATGGAAAGAACATAGTATATGCATTGGACATATACATCAAAAATTTCCACGAAATTATCTCTTTTTTATCCCCTTGGTCTCTCTCATATAAAGCACCTAGTATTTAAAAGAATTTATAATATTTTTATTTTTTTAATTTATATTTTAATTTTGAATGAAATTGATTGGCTTATACTAATCATCTTTTGCCATAATTTTTTAAATAAAACATTGACAGCTCCAGACAAGAGAAAAATAAAAGAAAAATTGGAATCATGAGCAAAATTAGGAAACCGCTACATGAAGAGGAAAAAAACAAAAACGAAATCTAAAAATTGTGATAAGAAAAATCAGCGTGGAAAATTCCTAAAAAAATGGCACTAGATTTCTTTCGCATAAAAAATAATTATAAAGAATAAAAAGTGATCTATTACCTTTTATGAGGTAACATGTCACATCTTTATTTAATCTTAATCATTAGATCAGAATAGATGGACGTTCCACAATATTTCTGGTGCGTCGTAAAATTTGCCAACGACTGTAAATACTATATAAAGTGCCAACATTTTCAGATATGTCTGCAAACAAGCTTCTCACGGGGACCAATGCAACTTCATGTGCACGTCAAGAAATTGATATTGCCAACATTTTGGACTAACAAACTCTGTCTTATCCCCTGACACGTTGAATGTTCGTGGAGATCTTGATTTATTGGTTCATCGATAAAAAAAAATCAAGCCGACCTGGCAAATTGAGACCATAAAGCTAACTACTTTCCTCGATAGAAACAAGGAAAACTGATTTTGTTAGTATATATATCAATGTATTCGTTGTCTCCTTGTAATGTTGTGAATCTGTCTTTGCGAAGTTAGCATGATTTTTCAGTAGCACAAGTGGCAAATTTTGCTTGGTTTATATCCAATTTTTTATAATTCCAGCCTTCAAATTGCTTGCCCAAACATTGTTCCTGGTTTCAGAAAATATATTTAAAATAGGAAATCAACACTAAGTACTTCCATTTGAGGTAACATCCAAGAACAGCTTGGCTGACCTCCCGTTATCTTATCCAGATCTTGGGTGTCTCCAATGTGGCCACGTCTCACTGATGTTGGCCTCTAGATCGAACAGCTCGAAGCTCCTGCACACGAGTGGCACATATCTTCGTTTCATCTTGCAAAGAAGATAGGAGAGAGCAAGAAACACAGAACTAGACCAAGAGAGAGCCTTGCAAGCAAGGGCGCTGAGAAAAAAAAAAGTCAAAATCAATGGAAGCAACAGCCACACTTGCTGCCCCCTCATTCCTGGCACATCGATCCCAGAAGAAGCCAGCTCCATCTCTGCAGCTGCCAAGAACCAGGTGTCTCAGAATTAGAGCTGCCAAGCTGCCTGCAGGGGTGAGTGGTGGAACAAACTGATAATTAAGGGATGCTGCTTCTGAAATGCCTGAACTGATAATTAAGTGTTGGAGAATTTCTTTCTCTGGTTTTTGTAATGGTAGTTTGTTCGATTTGGGTTCTGTTCAGGTTGAGGTGCCCAGACAGCAGCCAAAGTTGAGTGAGCCCTTCCTGGGGTTCACCCAGACTGCAGAGATATGGAACTCCAGGGCCTGCATGATTGGCCTCATTGGCACCTTCATTGTGGAGCTGGTAATTGATGATCATTTCACTATGCTATGAATCTATGATGATAGAGCTAATTGAGTTGGTGCTTCATCCCTATCATGATTCATGGATCAAGTGCTTTATTTGTGTCATATAGTTTCTGAAGATTTTGTACTGCTGTTCAGGTGCTGAACAAGGGCATTCTTCAGATGATTGGAGTAGAAGTCGGCAAGGGCCTTGATATTCCGCTTTAAATCCTGTATTTCCTACCATGTAAACAGATGTCGTGCGAAAGAGATATGAGCGAGCTGGCACCGGATACCATTAGAACTCCGACGTTGAGACCAACAAAATGTAAACAGATGTTGTCGACACGAGTTGTACGAAGTGCAATCTTGACGTTGCTACTGTGTGTTAGCCCAGCTGGGGTCTCACTTCTTTTGTAGCAATACCGAGCTATCTGATGGTGTTACACAGCTACATGCTGCTTCTTCCTAAGCAACTCGGTGCAGATGCAAAACTGAATTTTATTATCTAGAATAATTTTCGTTGATATCTGTCGCGTAAAGGTGCTATGGAAATGAAACTCATTAGAAAAATGAAGCGCAATGTCTCTATGTGAGATGGTTGGTAAGAAATGCAATTCCTCACCCAGATTCCCCAACACAAGCCAAGAAAAATAGATGCATATGTCATACGTGTCCTCTCATGGAGTTCAATCTTCATTGTCTGACATGCATCGATCCATTATGACGAAAATGAATAAACCAGGTTAAAGAGTTATGATTAATGAAAGCAAACACAGGATTTGGTTTAATGTTTGGGGAAAATCATGAAAAATTGATCTGTTTATTTCATTTCAGCTTATAAAAATAAACTAGATTGTTATAATCCAAGCTGAAGCAAGCAAGCCCATGAATTAGAAATTATGAGCTTGATAATCATTCGGACAAAATACAAGCTTGACTGACATCATCGAAAATGGTTCACGAGGCCTAACCTGAATCGAATTTGAGTTCTTTTCTTTTACACGTCTGCACAGGTGCATGAATCATACAGTTTTTTTTCTATATAGTTTGCATGTTTCCTGAAAAGCAACAAAGGCATCCACAATACAGAAATGTGAACAGCCGCGAAAACACTCATCTCGAGCTTTACAGAAATGTTAGCAAAGAAAATACAGCTCAAGGCATATGATGCCTGCTAACTGCGATCTACAAAACATGATCATCTCGCGTTCCAAAATTTCTGAGGCTGTCGAACACTGACGCCTGCATCAGCAGATGACAAACATACCCTTATCAGAAGAAACCAATCTTTGTGCAGCAGGTGTTCCAACAATTCGTTCTAACTGCAAGTACACAATAACTCATTTGAGCAATGGAGCAGTGGAGCATATATGAAATTCAGCAAGCTACGGCAGAAGAGAATAAGGACACAGATAATGCAGACAAGAGCATACAGTACACATTGATTTAAGTAATTGATGTTTAACGGCTCAGAAGTTTATATATTGATTCGAGCAATTGATGCTTAATGGCTCAGATTTTTTTCTAAGTGGAACACAAAAGGTGGATGGAATGATATGCAAACTACATGAAACAGTCCCACGCAACTTACAATGGTCTAGATGAGCCTAGCTGCAGTATCAAATGAATAGATGAAAGTATTGCTATTGGAATCAAATTAAATGAATCATCAGCCTCACCTTAAGAAGATCCAGACGTGAAAAAGAGACTGTGCATTTCCTGTTTGTTGATTCACCGAGCATGTTTATAAGCTGAAAGAAAGACCCCACAAAAAGAATTGAAAATCTTTTACAACACAACATACTACAAGTCACATGGTTAACATACAGGGGTGATGCACTCATTACCTCTGGATAGAATTCCTTCCTCCCTGGCAACGAGTAGATGACCAAATGGTTTGCTCCCCTGATCTGCAAGTTACAAAATAATGACCAAAGGTTTACCCTCTAAACTAATAGACAGTATAAGTGAATGCTTGAGAAAAGACATCACGTCAGAACAAATTATATGTTAGGGCCTTGTAGATGTTATGACCTTGTATCTGTGGTAGAAGTGAGATCTCTCACTATAAAGTAGGATCTTTCTCTTGCCCTCAAAAAACCATAGTCTTGAACGTGATATATCCTGTTGTGATGTACTCCTGATTTATAAGCACATGTGAGCCGTTACCAGATGCATAAGATAAAGACCAGACTTTTCTAACTGTACAGATCAAAGAAGCTAAAAGGAAGGAAGAATTACTTACTCCCCAATTCTACAAAACGATGCATCCTGAGATTTTAAGAAGTTCCCAATCCTAATATATTCAAAGTATGAACTCACAAACAGCAACACCTGACCCTGCATTGCATTATACTGTTAGAGAATATTACAGTAGATATTGTTAACCTATTAAAGCAAAATAAATAAAATGTGGGCACGAGTGGGTATACAATTTTAGTTTTTTGGATGTTCAGATAATGTAAAATTTCAAAAAAAAAAACATGATGCCATTTTCAACATATTTTTAACATGTACAAGGTCCTGGTACATATCCTAGCAATAAATAACTTTGTAGGGAAACAACTTCAAAATGCTAAAAAGAATACAGTTTGTTGCCTGGCTGCCTAGTGCCTACAACAACTTTGTTGTGATGACTTTCACAAGCTACTAGAGGATGCTAATGGGACAGGTCATTCCTGTTAGGCACCCACATGATGGCACACTGGCCTAGCATCATCACATGGATGACCCAAAATCAATCCTAATATTAGACTACTTGTCCTGGGATCCTTCCTCAATCTTCTCCATAGCAATCCTCCACCTGATATCCTCGCTACACCCTCCTCAGTCCTTATTTATGAACCGCGTTGATGCAACATGCAAGGTACAGACTACCACCACAGAGGTTTAATCCGAAATCAATCCTAATATTAGACTACTTGTCCTGGGATCCTTCCCCATGCTAGTCCATAGCTGTAAGTGCCCAACTCCACCTGATATTCTCACCCTCCTCCGTCCTTATTTATGGACCGCGTTGATGTGACATGCAAGTAGAGACTACCACCAGAGGTTTAATCTGAAATCTCCTAATATTAGACTACCTGTCTTGGGATCCTTCCCTATGCTAGTCCACATCCATCAGTGCCCAACTCCACCTGATATTCTCACCCTCCTCCGTCCTTATTTATGGACCTCATTGATGCAACATGCAAGTAGGGACTACCACCACACAGGTTTGGAAGTATACCACATCATTAGAATTAGATTAAATGCCTGAACCCTGATTTGTGGTTTTTGTTGGATTTTAACTCTAGCCTACCCCAACTTGCTTGGGACTGAAAGGCTATGTTGTTTGTTGTTGTTGTTGTTCCCTAGTATAGGGATTATCTATATGTTAATTAGGAAGTTAGAGGTATGTTCTGTTACGAAGTAGAGATTGTAATAATCAAGGCTAAGTTACTATTCATGGTACTCCTGACGTGAATAGTACCTGTGACACTGTAGCACAAGAACCATCCCGATATAAGGGACACATATACTTCATTATAATTAAGAAAGAATGAAAAGCTAGTCCTAGCTTGATTGGAGTATCCTAGCGTTTGGGAAAAGCCCAGATAGGCTGCCTTATCATTCTTATGAAGTTATGATAAGCTGCCCTGATCAGCTTGTCTCCTGCAGTCACGTCTGCAGCTTCCACTTACTATCAAAAGCATGACCTCCATGGCTGTCACCCCATTAGGATGGGAGGAAAATGGGACCCAAAGCCAAGTAGGGAGCAAGAGTAAAAAATTTTACGCTCAGGGTGGCTGGTAAGAGACCTTTCAGCTAGCTACCATCCTAGCCAGATAACTCCACTGTGTGGCTAGATATAAGTATGGCCTTTAGAAACCATTAATCAGGCAGACCAGTGTTGTGTTACTTTATTATATATTAAAATTAGAGTGAATTGCACTTTGCACTTGGTAAAGTGTTAGTAATTTCTCTTTACACAATGTTTACACATGGAGCAAAATAAGTCTCACCTTGCACCTGCCTAACCACTTAATATTAACCCGTTCCACATCTTGCCAAGCACGGTCCACCTGTAGGTGATGGCATCAACCACACAGGCACTTCGAACCATGCTTATACTTGATAGGTTGTGAAACGTGTCAAGTCAAATTGCTTTTGCTGGTGACTGGTGCAAAGTGAAACTACCAACACTTTGCCTGCCCAAATGCAATTTAGTCAAAATTTAAAAGTTATACATAATTGTCTGAAGTTTTTTTTTGAGAATAATAATTGTCTGAAGTTGTAGACAAGAGGTCATTTTTGCTTGGTTTCATGTCGTGCAAAATTATTTATGAAATTAAAGCTTAATATCTTATTGTCCATGATTTTTGCAGGTTATCATTTAAGGTTGAAAATGATGTCTTACATGGATTAATGGATGATTCATGAAACATACTTATGTATAATGTTGTTAATTTTGAGATTCTACAAAATTATGTGTTGGACTTGCATGTTTTTTTTGAGGTTAGCAGGAGAGGCTCCTACTAAAATTATATTAAAACGGTGCAAGGGGTTGAGCCCCAAACAAGAAAAACAAGGAGGAGGTTACAAGGATTGTAGCCAGCAGCGGGTAGACATCCGGAGGGAAGGCGAGAAACACAGAGATTGAAGAGAGAGTTACAAGAAAAATGTTCAACCAAGCCGAGAAATCTGGCACTACATTGTGAAAAATACATTGATTTCTAAAACAGCCAAATGGACCAAGACGCAATTAGAACAATGTCCATGAAGAAATCTTTGCGAAAGGCCCGCTTGGCCTGAAGCAGCTTGTCTTCAATGGGGGCAGTGTCTGCCCAGTTGATGTGGAGGAAGCTTCAGCACTGGCCGCTGAAGGGGCACTCAAAAAACAGATGAGTTGTGGATTCATCCACCCCAGTGTTGCAAAGGCAACAACTCAAGTCCTGTTGCAGAGGTAGTAGATGTTTCTGTTGTAAAATCACCTTGGAGTGGATTCTGTTTCTGAGGAGCAGCAAGAAGAAGATTTATTCTTGTTAGTACTCTTGGCTTTCCAAAGCCAAGAGAAGACAATATGGGACGAGAGCTCTGTGAACTGATGTCTGTAGAACTGACTGGAAGAATAAATGGGAGTCCCCAAATGAAAGACCAGGTGTCAGGGAACTGACGAAGGTGGTTAAGGTTCTCCAAGATATCCGAGAGTAGATTGAACTCCAGAAGAGCATCTTGAGACAGAGGGAGAAAGAAGTTGTCCTCCAAAAGAGCTTGTCCCATGAAGTGGCTAAAGGAGCAGTTGGAGATCTTGGAGAAAGAAAAGAGCCTAGGGAAGGCAAATCTTAGCGGAGTATTGTGCCAACAATCGTCCCAGAAGGCAACTGAGGTACCACTGGAGAGTGGAGAGCTTAAGAATCTCCTTCCACTAGCGGGAACCTCTCGGAGGAGCGAGGTGGGGGGCCAAGGAAGTGTTCTGTAATGTCACCAGACCAGATGGACCCAGGGGGTGTCCGCCGATGAAAAAAAATTTTGGGCATGCTTGAGCAGGAGAGCTATATTCTGGGTTCTAAGGTTAATAACACCAAGCCCACCTTTGAGCTTGGGCTTGCAAACACTGCTCCAAGCAACTCTCGGATGGAAGGAAGTGGATGAATTATAGCCTCTCCACAGGCAGTGGCGACGGGCACGATCAATGTGGTTGATCACCTTGACAGGAGTTTAAAAGTGCACATAGCATAGGTGGGTAGGGCCGAAAAGACAGAGTTGACCAGTTGGAGCTTACCAGCCAAGGAAAGGCAGAAATTAGTGCCAGATAAGCGACGCTCAATTCTGTCCAAGAGGGAACTGAAATCCCTGAATTTAAGCGCAAGGGTGCCCAGGGGAAGGCCCAAATATGTAAACGGTAGGGATTCCAATTTGTAGCCGAAAGTGCCCGCCAAGTTACGAGCGTCGTCTTCGGAGGTGTTAAGGGGGATGAGGCTGGATTTGTCGAAGTTGACCCTAAGGCCCGAGGCAAGGGAGAAGGAGTTTAGAAGGGCCTTGAACAGAAAAATGTTTCTCTGATTAGCATGAAGGAAGATCATGGTATCATCCGTGTATTGGACGATTGGGAAATCGTCATTGGTATTGTGACAAGCTGGAGCGTCAAGGAACCCCAAAGTAGCAGCCTGGTTGACAATGTGCTGGAGGAGATCAACTGCGACCACAAAGAGGAGAGGGGATAGAGGATCCCCCTGCCGGACCCCCCTCTTGCAATGAAAGAATTTGCCCGGTATACCATTGAGGAGGACCAAAGAGTGACCCGAAGCAAGGATGGCTTGAATCCAATCAATCCATTTGGAAGGAAAGCCCAGATGTTTAAACATGAGAAGAATAACAAAGTGTTCGATGGTGTCGAAGGCGTTTTCAAAATCAAGCTTCAGGATGACAGTACTGGCTTTGGAAGATTTGCAGAGATGGGTGTATTCAAGAGACCAAGCGATGCAATCTTGAATGGACCGGACTTTGATAAATCCATATTGATTTTTGTGAATGATAGAAGGAATGATTGGTTGTAAACGATTAGCCAAGATTTTCGTTATAATTTTGACGCTAGTGTTAAGAAGAGAGATGGGCCGGAAGTCCTTTACCAGGGAGGCCTGTTGAGATTTCGCTATAAGGGCAATGTAGGATCCGTTAAGAGGCAATAAAAGAGCAGGGGAAGGGTAAGAAGAAAAGGATCGGCCAAGATCCAGGAAATCAGGTTTGATTATGGGCCAGCAAATTTGAAAAAAGGCCATTGAACCCGTCGGGACCAGGGGCCTTGTCCGAGGGCAAATTGCGAATCACATGGTCGAACTCGTCGACCGAGAGGTCAGCAACCAGGTAGTCCAACCCAGAATGGCTAGGAATTAAAGTTTGAAGGTTAAAACTCATTGTTGGGTTAGAGGAGAAGCCCATTTTACCAAGGAAGAAGTCGAGAAAGGTCGAGGCCTTGTCCTCCGCAGAGTAAGCCCAAGTACCCTCAGGAGTTTGAATGGCTGGAATTAGATTTTGGCGCTTGCGAGCACTGGCTGCAGCATGGAAGAATTTTGTATTCTCATCACCCAATTTTGTCCATCGAACCGTGTAGCGCTGATGCCAATAAACGTTTTGAAGCTGAAGGAGGGTGGCGATGTGGTCTTTGAGGATAGTTCTAAAGGTTTTCTCTGGCCGGGAGAGAGGCTGGAGATCCTCAGTGTGATCCAGGAAATGGATGATTGCGGCGGAGTTATTAATACGAAAGCTAAGAGGCCCCAATTTAGAGTGCCACGTAGAGAGCCGTTTTTGGAGCACACGGAACTTATGAGCAATTCTGTAAGCAGGGTTCGAGTGGGAAGAGGAAGAGTTCCAACAGGAAGACAAAGTAGGCAGGAAATGAGGGAGCTTTGTCCAGAAATTCTCAAAGCGAAATATCGAGGAGCGAGGTATGGTGGTTGCAATGCGAACAAGGCACGAACAGTGGTCAAAGGAGGAATTAGGGAGAGCTTCAAAGTGGGTGGCAGGAAAGGAGTTGATCCAATGAGCAGAGGATAGGCACCAATCAAGCTGAACCAGGAGGGGTGGAGATTGCATGTTGCTCCAAGTGAAAGTTCGATTCTGAAGGTGGATGTCCATGAGGCCAAGAAGGTTGATGGTGTTATTGAAAGCGCGCATGGTTGCAAGATTAGCCCCCTGTCTATTATGGTTCGAAGGAAAACAGTACATGTTGAAGTCTCCCACGAAGAGCCAATCATCACCCGAGTGGATGATCAGAGAGTGAAGCCACTCAATGAAGGCAGTCTGTCACGGCTATGACAAGGACCATAGACGTTGGAAAGGGTCCAAACCCGGTTATCAGAAGTGCTCCTGAGGGAGATCGTAAGGTGAAAGGAAGAGCTAGAATGAAGAGTGCCCACGAATTGTGAACTTTTCCAAGCCGTGAGAAGGCCACCAGACGCTCCAATAGAAGGATGGAAGAGAAAACAATCAAATCTCTTAGGGAGGAATTTACGAACCAACGTCTGATCAAAAAAAACCGGTTTTAGTTTCTTGAAGGCAAACGATGTCCGCAAAGCTGGAGGTGGCAATGTTATGAACGGCGAGGCGCTTGCTAGGGGCGTTGAGCCCGCGAACATTCCAAGAAACAGCACGCCACTCACGGGATTTAGTCATATTTAGACGTTAAGTAGAGGTCCCAGGAAGTGTGGCTGGACCAAGACCAGGACAGTAGGGTGAAACACCAACCCTCCCAACTGAGAAGAAGAAGATCCCATAGGGAACAAACAAAGTTATTAACACAAGGTAGGGCTAAGCCTACCACCAGATTCGGGTCAATCGAACGAGAGTAGCAAAGACAACAGTCTAACATAGAAGGTAACAAAACACAAAATGGCACCCCCGACAGGCGAAGATGCGGGAGGAAGGCGCAAGGCTGTTGCAATTGGGGAGCTTCATGGGCAGACGACCGAAACATAGAGACTAAGCTTCCCTGGGGCAGCTGAGCAGCACCGGGACGGTCCTCCATGGTGTGGTCCTCAGAGTCACTGGACGTAAGACGAAGTTAGTTGACTTTGGACTCCTCAATGCCACAGAGGTTAATGGCAGAGAACTGAATTTGTGAGATGGAAAGGGGAGGACAGGAGTGTCAGACCTTGAGATGTCGATGAATTCTTGACGCTCGGGTCTCTGAGAGGGCGAGTCCCTTGCGTGTCGACTTGAAGCCTCTGGACTTGAGGCGCAGCCGGAGACTTCGCCGGAGCCCATTGTCCGAGAGAGGCGTCGAGGCAGTAGGTTGACGGTTGAGAGGAGTAGACGAAGGGGAGGAGATCCTTTCCAAGTTTGCTGTCTGGGACGGCGCCTGGCGTAAAAAAATTTGATAGGCCTGTTATCACACGCCCACGAGGCGGGCTGAACCAGGAGGGGGAGGCTGATTGGAGTCGATCGCCTGGTTGGAGGCGCCGTCTTGAGGTGGAGGAGACTGCTGTTCTTCCTGTGGTGGAATAGGTTGAGGCAGCGGAACAGTAGCTCCACAATGAGCGCCATGGAGGAGGCGGAAGAGATACCTGAGACCGCCGCACTGTTCTGTGGCTCAGCCCCGACTAAGTCTCCCACCTCCGGGGGTTCTTCAGCGGCGAGGTGCAGGAAGTCGAGCAGATCATCCTGGTCCGCCTCGGCCTCCAAATCATTGGGAAAGTTGTCGTTGTTGATTGGGCTTGCATGTAGCCATGTAGTGTTTTTTAATTAATTTATGTGACCTTTCATATGGTTTGTTGAGGATATGGTGTTGCATGTTCATGTGTCAATGAGCAAGGAGCAGAGGCGCTTCACACAAGTTGGAGAACACAACACACAAGATGCAGAGTCAAGAAGCAGAGCGTGAGATGGATGGCATCCCGCCATATACATGGAACAGGGATTGTGTGTTGCCATGTTTGCTGCAGGGTTGCCAGATGATGTGTTGTGGATAACATGGCAACAGCCTGACAAGGCCAGATCCCTTCACAAATGGGGTCTCTCATCACATTTTCATCCTAATCCTAAAAGGAGAACGAGCTTAAGTCCGATTTAAGTTTGTGTTTCTCTCAAGCCAAGCCTACTTGCCTTGCTCAACCTCAACCCAGTGACAACTGACAACCCCACATGCTTATTTCATAAGGCCTGGCCCATCAGCTGCAGTTTACACTCTTTATGAACTATGATTATAAATAGCAGGGAATATTGCTAGGCATTTCCTACTAACTTTGAACAGAATCATATTCAAGTACAACTATGAGTTGAGCACATGTAAAGTGAACATAAAATACGAACCTCATCCGACTCCTTAATCTTGGGTACACCTGCAATAATACATCACAGAATGTAAAGAAATATTCCACAAATATTAATAACAGAATAAATTTGGACAGGCACTGTTTTTTTTTATTTGAGCTTTTACAAAACTTGAGAGTTAAGACCACAAAAGCAGCTAAATAAATTAAAAACTAAAAGATGACTAACACGAAAGCACAGTGCACAGCAAGCAGTTGATCTTGACTCTTGAGTCATGGTAAAGAATACCAAAACCAAACATGGAAAAAACTCAGGAATATGGTTTACGAACAATTATCACTCATGTGCACCCTATTTGTCAATCTGCAATTTTTACCTTGTGGCAAATCTGTAGCTGGTTCAGATTGAAAGTAGAAACATTGATGCTATGATGTCACAAACCCTACATCATCTGACTATGTTGACTTCGCAAAAAAGACAACATTTTGCATCATTCTACTCTCTCCAATGCTCAATTGACCTCAAACTCGCCAGTCCAGGAACGCCTAGTCGTTGTAGTTATCTTCGTGAGCATCAAGTAGGGGGCTGAGCCAACAGCCTCACCACACGATGCACGACAACATCACGACCAGAGCCAGCGCCATCTTGCTGTTGTGGTTAACGT
>JAAALK010000082.1:45283129-45303785 GCA_019279435.1 Zizania palustris | reverse complement strand
TGGTGCTATTGCCGTTACCCAACGGTGAATCAGCATCACATTGACGACACGAGCCAAGGATGGGTTCCAAGTACCATCCCTGTTCCATGCCGCCCCACTGTCTCCAGTCCCGAAGACCTTCCGTGGTGCCCTTGCCGATCCCAATTGGCGGGCCGCCATGGAAGAAGAACATGCTGCTCTCATCCAAAACCAGACCTGGGATCTAGTCCCTCGCCCGCGACATGCCAACATTGTCACCGGTAAATGGATATTCAAGCACAAGTTCCTCGCCAACGGTTCCTTGGAGCGTTACAAGGCACATTGGGTCCTCCGCGGCTTCACTCAACGTCCAGGTGTTGACTTTATAGAGACATTCAGCCCTGTCGTCAAGCCTGCCACAGTTCGCACGGTTCTCTCGTTGGCTCTGTCCCGCAAGTGGCCCGTTCATTAGCTCGATGTCAAAAATGCTTTCCTCTATGACACTCTGACAGAGATAGTGTTTGCGGCTCAGCCGTCTGGATTCGAAGACCCTGCTCACCCAGACTTTGTTTGTCGCCTCAACAAGTCTCTTTATGGGCTGAAACAGGCCCCACGTGCTTGGTACAGTCGTTTTGCCACGCACCTGGTCTCCCTCGGTTTCGTGGAAGCCAAATCAGATACTTCGCTGTTCATCTATTGTCGTGGCACTGATATGGCATATCTGCTTCTCTACGTTGATGACATCATTCTCACCGCCCTCCTCAGCACAGCTCCTACGGCAAGTTATCTCAGCTCTTCAGCAAGAATTTGCCATGAAGGATCTGGGTGAGCTCCACCATTTCTTGGGGATGCAGGTACAACGCGATGATGATGGTATGATTCTCTCTCAGCGGCAGTACATGCTTGACATTCTGGACCGAGCAGGCATGATAGAGTGCAAACCTTGCAATACGCCAGTGGACACTAACCCCAAAGTTTCTGTCGACTCTGGGGCTCCAGTCGCCGATCCTTCAGATTACCGCAGCCTTGCAGGTGCCCTGCAGTATCTGACCTTCACGCAACCTGACATCTCCTATGCCGTACAGCAAGTCTGTCTCCACATGCATGATCCTCGAGAGGATCACCTTGCTGCTCTCAAGCGCATTCTTCGGTACATTCGGGGTACCTTGCACCTGGGACTTCTCCTCCGGCCATCGACGCTGGATGACTTGGTGGTCTATACTGATGCCGACTGGGCTGGTTGTCTAGACACTCGCAAGTCCACCTCGGGCTACGCTGTGTTCCTTGGTGACAACTTGGTTTCTTTGTCGTCCAAACGTCAGAACACCGTCTCCCGCTCCAGTGCCGAAGCTGAGTATCGCGCCGTGGCCAATGGTGTCGCTGAGGCTTCCTGGCTCCGTCAGCTTCTTCATGAGCTTCACACTCCGCTTCACCGCGCCATACTTGTCTACTACGACAACATCAGTACGGTCTACATGTCTTCCAATCCAGTTCAGCATCAACGAACGAAGCATATCGAGATCGATCTTCACCTTCGTCCGTGAGAAGGTGGCCATGGGTGCCGTTCGGGTCCTTCATGTCCCCACGACATCCCAGTTCGCCGACGTCTTCACCAAAGGGCTGCCTTCTTCGGTGTTCACTGAGTTTTGGTCCAGTCTGAATGTCCGTGGCTAAGCACCGACGTTCAGACTGCGGGGGCGTGTTAGTGTGTCATGTTGTGTGTGGGCTCTAGGGGGGTTCGGCCAGCCCTTATCCCCCTGGCCGGGTTGTTATATCTGTTGGCAAGGGGTTATCTCTATCTCTATCTCTATCTCTTATCTCCTAGATTAGATCTATTCAGTTATAGGTAGTTATCCCCTTGCCTCTATATATATGTACCTGAGCATTGGCTCTTCATCAATAACAATTCTATTCCCAGCCATACTCCTTCAGTTTCCAAGTTTGGAGGCTTGACCGGACCATGTTCATCATATAAACTGTATGGCTAAATCAATTTTTTTTACCTTAGAATGTAGGTTACTCAAGTTATTCCTTGAAAGTGGTATCATGGTAAAAAAGATGTCTATGGAAACCATATGACTAGTCGATTCTTTTAACAATATTTACTGTGCAAGTTTACCATGTGTTTTAATTACCATATGACCTATCTTTGGAAACACCTTTGGTGTTGTGGTGTAGTTGTGGTCCACTCACAAGGATTCAAATCCTAGTGCCAACAATTAAATGACTGTGTGCATCCATAGTTGGTGGCTTGGTGCAGAGGCCAGAAGCTACTTCTATTATCTAAAAAAGTCTAATATTTTTAAGGAGTTACTGTGTATACTGTTTGTATTTTTTGATGAGTGACCCATAATTCTTTGTAGCTAAAGGTTAATTTTACAGTACCCATTTCCCTGTTTTTCTGGTCATATATATTTTGGATTGTATGTAAATTGTGCCTTTTCAAAGGCCTATTGAATCAACATCACCTTCTCCTTTTATGTTTTTCTTTGAGTTAGTGTGTTTGCCTCTGTGATTCACTACAATAGATGTTAAACTACTTATCTTAGGGATTTTATGTTGTTCTTTAGGGAGCTTATGTTGATCTCATTGGTGGTGTGAAAGAAAAGTTGAGAGACCATTGGCAAAAAGTTCTCTCCTATCAGTTGGATTCAAGATTGAAATTCTTCTCACTTTGTAAGTTATCTATATTACAATAACTTCATACCCAAAACAACTCTGTTTTATTCATAGCTGTCAAGGTCATACATTTTTTCTAAGTACGATATAAGGATGTCAAGTTTGGCACCAATATTACTTTCTTAAGTACTTTAGGATATATTGACTCACCAAGTTCCTTCTTTAGGGTATAACAAAAAAGTGCAAAAGTAAAGATTGCTACTTCTGATAAAATGCAGCACAACCTATCAAAACATTAAGGTGAACCTAAGTTCAATTGGATCATTAGTTCACATGTAATTAGTATGTAATGTTAGAAAAGCTAATGAGAAGTGGGAAGTTGAATAATCTTACTCATTTTTTTGTTAATTTTGCATATGTAGAGATTGAAACTTGAAAGTATCAAAGCACCTATATTTTGCTGTTTATGGTTGGAAATACGATTTAGCACCACCAACTTCCATCCCTAATTTCTCCTATACTTAAGTAAACTATGCCAAATCTGAACTTCATTGTTTATATTTTTTTAGTAAAATGATGTATTATGCTTTTAACTTTTAAGTCTATTTCCTAATTGCTTGTTGCAGGTAGTAGTTATTGTGACATAATGCATTGTAATAAGAAGCCATTTTATCTCAAGGGAGGTAGAGCTATGGATTCCAGTACGATGGACTCATATCTTATGCATGCTGTAAGTTTTAGTATATCATTATTTTGTCATCATATTGCTACATAATCTATTATGACACTGATTATTCCTTCTTGAAGGAGAATGTAATTTGGATGATGTATTGATGAGCCATGGATAGGTACATATATAGAGGCAAGGGGATAACTACTTTATAACTGAATTACTAGTCTAGAAACCCCCTTGCCAAAGAGTACAATAGAGGCCGGACAGGGGTCCTGGCCGAACCCCCTTATAGCCAATAACAGAATATGCTAACACGCCCCCGCAGTCTGAACGTCGGTGCTTAGCCACGGACATTCAGGCTGGACCGAAACTCAGTGAACACCGAAGAGGGCAGCCCTTTGGTGAAGACGTCGGCGAACTGAGATGTCGTGGGGACATGAAGGACCCGAACGGCACCCATGGCCACCTTCTCACGGACGAAGTGAAGATCGATCTCGATATGCTTCGTTCGCTGATGCTGGACTAGGTTAGAAGACATGTAGACCGCGCTAATGTTGTCGCAATAGACAAGAGTGGCGCGGTGAAGCGGAGTATGAAGCTCATGAAGAAGCTGGCGAAGCCAGGAAGCCTCAGCGACGCCATTAGCCACGGCGCGATACTCTGCTTCAGCACTGGAGCGGGAGACGGTGTTCTGCCGTTTAGACGACCAAGAAACCAGGTTGTCGCCAAGGAACACAGCGTAGCCCGAAGTGGACTTGCGAGTGTCGGGACAGCCGGCCCAGTCAGCATCAGTATAGACCACCAAGTCATCCAACGTCGATGGCCGAAGAAGAAGACCCAGATGTAGAGTACCCCGAATATACCGAAGAATGCGCTTGAGAGCAGCAAGGTGAGCCTCTCGAGGATCATGCATGTGGAGACAGACCTGCTGTACGACATAAGAGATGTCTGGTCGCGTAAAGGTCAGATACTGCAGGGCACCAGCAAGGCTGCGGTAATCTGAAGGATCGGCGACTGGAGTCCCAGAATCGGCAGAAACTTTGGGGTTAGTGTCGACTGGCGTATTGCAAGATTTGCACTCTGTCATGCCTGCTCGGTCCAGGATATCAAGCATGTACTGTCGCTGAGAGAGAATCATACCATCATCACTGCGCTGAACCTGCATCCCCAGGAAATGGTGGAGCTCACCAAGATCCTTCATGGCAAATTCTTGCTGAAGAGCTGAGATAATTTGCCGAAGGAGATGTGCTTGAATATCCATTTACCGGTGACAATGTTGGCATGCTGCGGGCGAGGAACCAGATCCCAAGTCTGGTTTGTGATGAGGGCAGCATGTTCTTCTTCCATGGCAGCCCGCCAATTGGGGTCGGCAAGGGCACCACGAAAAGTCTTCGGTACTGGAGATAGTGGTGTGGCATGGAACAGGGATGGAACTCGGAACCCATCCTTGGCCCGTGTCGTCATGCGATGATGGTTCACCGTTGGGGTAACAGCAATAGCACCAGGAGGTAGCGGCACCGGTGCTGGGGAAGTAGTGGATGCCGCTGGAGGAGGAGGTTCAGGTGGTCGGGGACGCCTGGAGTAGACACGCAGAGCCGGTCCCGCACGTGGGAGTGCAGGAGACGTGGCATCTGCGCATGGTACGGGTGTAGGCGTCGAAGATGAAGTCGGGGCCGCGCGTGGTACAGTGGATGTTGAGGGACCCGTGGCCGCGCGTGGCACAACACCTGCGCGAGGTAAGGAGTGATATCCTGGTGGAACCAGTGGCGCCGAAAGTGGTATGATGGGAGATGTACCTGTAGAAGAAAAAATTGGCAGTCCTATGGGAGCGGCTGCCGTGTTAGAAAATTCATCTAAAAAGGTAAAATCCGTAGCATTGGGAGGTGAGGGTTGCTCAGCAAAGGGAAATGAGGTTTCATCGAAGATGACATGACGAGAAATAATGATTCTATTGGTGGTAGGATCAAGACAGCGATATCCCTTGTGGTGAGCAGAGTATCCCAAAAAAATACAAAGGGCGGAGCGGGGTGAAAGTTTATGGGGAGCAGTGGCCGAGAGATTGGGGTAACACTTACAACCGAAGACCCGAAGATGTTCGTAGGACGGCGCACTACCATGGAGGGCAAAGTGCGGGGTCGAGAAGTCAAGGGTCTTGGTAGGTAAGATGTTGAGGAGTAGGGTCGCAGTGTGCAACGCTTCAGCCCAATATGAAGGAGGCATGCTCGCCTGAAACAAAAGAGAACGGATAACGTCATTAGTAGTACGAATGATCCGTTCGGCCTTACCGTTCTGGGGCGACGTGTAGGGGCACGACATGCGGAAAAGGATGCCATGTGTCGTAAAGAAAGTGCGAGCGGTGGAGTTATCAAACTCCCGTCCGTTGTCGGTTTGGACGGCCTGGATGCGAGCACCGAACTGGGTAGAGACATAGGCAAAAAAGTTAGATAATGTCATGAATGTGTCAGACTTTAGCCGAAGGGGGAATGTCCACAGGTAATGTGAGCAGTCGTCAAGAACAACTAAGTAATATTTGTAACCAGAGACACTAGCAACAGGAGATGTCCACAAGTCACAATGTATAAGAGCAAAGTTGTTTGACGCCCTAGAGACTGAAGTACCAAAAGGAAGACGAACATGTCGACCTAGCTGACACGCATGACATATAGAATCCAAGTCTTTATTACAAGCGGGAATGGCCGAAGCAAGTTTGGAAAGAGCTTCGCGACCAGGGTGACCAAGACGTCGGTGCCAAAGTGAAGCTGGTGTGGAGCCTGCAACAAGCGAATGCGCCACTGGGACCTGCAGAGGGTAAAGTGGTCCGGAGCTATTGCACCTGATGGTCACGGTCCCCGTGAGAAGATCCTTCACAGAGCAACCATAAGGGTCAAATTCCACAGAACAATTATTATCAATAGTAAATTGGCGAACAGAAATAAGATTCTTAATGAGCTGTGGTGAGACAAGAACATTATTTAAGGTAAGGTGGCCAAGATATGTCGTCCCGGTCGCGGCGACTGGGAGGAGTGAACCATTACCGACAATAATAGAAGTGGGGGAGGGATACCGTGGAACCGAATAGTGAGAGAGGGTACCGTCATGGGATGTCATGTGGGAGGAGGCACCAGTATCAAAATACCAGTCGTTATTCACCGGAGGGGTGAGAGTCATGGTGCTGAAAGTGGAGGCGAGGGAGCTCTGGTCCCAAGTCGGAGCTCCTGTCATGGGCTGTTGTGGTGCTTGGGGGGTCCAGGGTGGCAAGGCTTGCTGTTGTGGCTGCAACAGAGGTCCTGCAGGGGTCCCGTAGGGAGGAAAAAAATGCGGTTGATGAGGATTTTGTTGAGCCATCTGTGAAAACTGTTGGGGCCCCTGGAGAGCAAGCATTGCTTGCTGCTGTTGGGGACCCATTCGGCCTTGAGGAAGCTGGGCCAGGGGAGGAGTCCGTGGGCCGGGCCACATCTGGATGGACCCTGTCCACGGATTGTAGAAGGAGGGCCACGTCCCGTTGGGCCCGGTTGTGGGGGAGGGGCTGCTGCCGGCTGGGGCAGGAGGACCTCCGGAGGAATTGCGTCCCTTCTGTTTCTTCTTTTTGTTCTGTTTTGGGGCGCGTGTGCTGCCTTCAATTGGTGCGGACTGCTGGGGTGCAGAGGGGACAACGATGAAGGCAGTGGGGGGGGTGGCAGCGGGGTGCTGAACCATATTAATCTCCTCAAGGAGAAGCTCATTTCGAACAGCAGCAAAGGAGGGAAAGGGGCGCCCACGCCGAAGGTGAACACCGATGTCCTTGTAGTGTTCGTTGAGGCCGCGAATAACATTGAGGACCAGGGTGCGGTCGGTCACATGTTCGCCAAGATCGCCAAGGTCATCGGCCATCTTCTTGAAACGCTTGCAGTACTCGGTGATAGAAAGATCCCCTTGCGCGAAGGCACGAAACTTGGCGTCAAGATGTAGGGCGCGGGTTTCTTGATTCCCAAGAAAGTGGCCCTCGATGGCAAGCCAAGCTTCTCGGGCGGTGGCGCGGTGGTCAATGACGGCCTCAGCAAGATCGGAAGAAGTCGTGCTGTAGAGCCAAGATTTCACCACGGCGTTCATCCGCGTCCAATCAGGCAGGGCCGAGGTAGCGTGGTCGCTAAAGATATGATCTTGCAGCGAATACTTTGTGACGGCGAGGAGGAATTGTTCGCGCCATCTTGAGTAGTTGCCGGCTGTGTCAAGAGTGATGGGAACCAGGCTGCGTGCGTTCTGAACGGAGACCGCCTGAGCATGGAGGTTGAGGATAGCGGCTGCCTCGTGGAGGGCCATGGCGTTGGAGACGTCCAGGCCGTCCCCTGGAGGAGGCGCGATGGGGTCAGCTGCAGCGGCAGCGTCGGCCCGAGCTTTGGCTGCTCGTGCTAGAGCAGCACGGATGCGTTCGGTGGCAGCGTCGCGATCGGAAGCGGCAGCAGCAGCTTCTTCTTCAGCTGCCTGGGCTTCTGCAAGGGCAGCCTCACGGGCAGCCATGCGGGTGTCCGCGAGACGCCTTGGTTCGTCGTTGTCGTTGCGATGAACGAGGTCTGCAGGGTCAACGACGGAGTTGGGGGAGAACCGGCCATGCTGAGCAGGGAGGGCAGCCGAAGGGAGGGAAGAACAGGGTTCTTTGCCTCCCTAACTCCCTGTGCCGAAGGGAGGAAAGGTTCCCTGAGCCGAAACCAGGGAGGAGCAGGGTTCTTTGTCCTGACCGAGCCCCCTAACTCCTTATGCCGAAGGGAGGGGAGAAGAGGGATTCCTTGAGCAGAGGGCAGGGAAGAACAGGAGTCCTTATGCCGAAAGCAGGAGGAACAGGGAAGAGTTCCTGGAGCAGAAGGCAGGGAAGAACAGAGGTTCTTGTGCCGAATAGCAGGAGGAACAGGGATTCCCTGTGCCGATCAGGGAGGGCAGCGGAAGGTGGAGAGGAAGAGGGGAACCCGGACTCCTGATACCATGAAGGAGAATGTAATTTGGATGATGTATTGATGAGCCATGGATAGGTACATATATAGAGGCAAGGGGATAACTACTTTATAACTGAATTACTAGTCTAGAAACCCCCTTGCCAAAGAGTACAATAGAGGCCGGACAGGGGTCCTGGCCGAACCCCCTTATAGCCAATAACAGAATATGCTAACACTTCTGAATCCAAATATAAGTCATTTAGTGTTCTTAACTCTTTCCTAAATTTATGACATTCTATAACTTCAAGGCACTTTTCATTCTTTTCTTCCATTCTTTCCTTTGTAAGTAATTGCTATCAGAATCAATGGCTAAATTTTCTCAATGTGCTATACATGAAGGGAGTTTTATCTGTTTCATAATAACTGTGCTTAAGTCTATGGAATCAAAGGGATTGATTTGTAATGTTATTGTATTTGCAGTTGAATCATATTCATAGAACAAGAGATATTGTTGTAAAAAATGATGCAAAGCTTAGGAGTGACCCTAGCAAAGATATCTTGGATGATAACTCATTCCTTGATCAGGGTTTTACACGTCCAAAGGTAAATATAACTAGCACAATGGAACTGCATTTTGGGTTGTATTTTGACATGCTAAACTTTCCATTTTTATGTGCACAACCTCTTCTATCTTTATTACATCTTGTGTTGGCTTGATTAAAACTGTCATGATGATGTGAGATGGTTGGGTGCATTATGCTTGCATTTCTGTCATATTTATTTATAAGATATTTTGTTTTTCTGCAAATTGTACAACTGCTACATCCTATACACTTATAAAGTTGGAGATGTATGTTTACACCTTGAGAGAATGTCCCACATGTATCTTTGCTTCTTAAATCCAATCCAAACAGAAAAATTCAAGTCACTAAACGTACAAAGTGAGAAAAAAAAACAAATTTAGTGGCAAACAGTGCAAATACTGTTCATAGTTTTGATTTTTTTCTCAATATGTGGGTTGACTGGTTGAGCTTAGACCTGGAAATTTTATGGAATGGTGTGTAATACTATACAAATGCTGTCAAATATTTTGATAAAGATTGAGTGAAGGATGCAACAACAGAGAATTGGTTAAGAGGGGAGAAGTGTTTCTAGTGCACTTTGTGGTGACGGCTGCTCTGGGAGAGGGAGGAAGATGTGCTTCTAGTGCACTGCTAGGTCAAGAGATCCTAGTTAGATGCCCGCGCGTTGCTACAGATTAAAATATATACGTATAATCAAATCTAATTGCAAAATGATAGGGATCAAGAAAAGCATTGGTGATCATCCTGGAAGCAAAAAAACAACAACCTGATTTAAACAGTGAATGCTAAATAGGCATATCAAAGACACAGGAGATGGCATTAGCATCTGAATGAAGTTATATGAGAATCTCTAGCATAATCTGTTATGAATCGAAGTCAATTCATTGCTTGAGACTTAGTCTTGGATCAACACACCAAGAGATTATAGTGAATAGCAAGATCAATTACTGTCTTACTGATTAGGCTCTAAGAGCAATTCATGGTTGATTTTTTCAGCAACAACAACGAACGCTAGTCACTTAGATGATATATTGTATTCATTGTTCTATACTTGGGTTCATACCTATTCATTTCAAAAACAAAATCTGGTAATGAATAGACCACTATAATACCTTTCTTCCTCCTCCCATATCTCTGGTGCAGTGGTGCTCCATTCTTGTTCTTCCTCGTCCCTCACTGTCATGTCTCCCCTTATCGCCTCAGATTCTTACAGGGGTGTGCAAGGGAAAGGGAGGATAGACAGCCAGTGGTGTGGTGAGCAGGGGCTTCATGGTGGACAGCAGGCCAGCATGGGGAGTTACCAGCCTACCAGGTGCGGTGCAGTGGGTGGCAGCACTGAGGAGCAGGAGCAGTGTGGTGTTCATGTCAGGGTCAGGCTGGCAGTGCGGCGAGTAGGAGTGTCGCGGTGGACAGCAGGGGATTTACCAGGGGCGGGGCACCGGTGGGCGGCAGCACTGGGGAGCAGTAGTAGTGCGGCGAGCATGTGAGTGTCCGGCCGGCGCGGGGTGGAGTGGTGCCGAGCAGGGTGGTGTGAGGTGGGGCCAGGCAGAAGGGGGAGGGGGTGGGGCACTACTGAGCGAGGCGGCGTGGGGTGGGGCTGGGTGGGGGAGAAGGGGGCAGGGCGGCGCCGACGCTGGGCAGGGGGACCGTGTGGGATGTTGGGGAGAGCTGGAAAGGGGGATTTTTAACTATTTGTCACTCTAAAGGATGTCACATGTTCAAATGTCACTTAATTTGTCGCCTTCAATTATTTGCCACTCTTATCATGTGAAAGCTAACTATTTGCCATTATGCAGCCCAAACCTGCCACATCATGTGGCTGGCCTAATGCAATTTCCCCATTTCTCCTTTTCCTTTTCTTTTCTCTCTTTCTTTTATTGTGTAAGGCTTTGCCTCGCCTTATCGCCTAGGCTGTAAGATGGGGTTGGGTCACCTTGCCTTGTCTTACTGCTTTAATAACTATGCTTTCAACCATTACTAGTATATGCCGCATAAGAAATTTGAATAATAAATACTTCAGTCACAACTGGATATCAACATGAGAAAATTCCTTTAATTGCTTAACTTGATATATCTATTTCATCTAGTAATTTAACGTGTCAAACTGCCTGCTTGATGTTTTATGCTTATATGCCACTCTATTGTCTAATCATCAGTGGAACTTCATACTCTTTTATTTTTTTATAAATATGTTTTTAGGTTCTTTTTGTGCTGCCTTTCAAAAGCATCGCAAAGCGTGTTATGAAGAGGTTGATCCAACTTTCCCCACTGTCAAAAAAGGTAAAGATTTCTATTCTTTTTAGCTGTTGTTCTATGCAAACTTTGAAGTTCAATTTCTTCAAATACATACATTATAAACTATTCTTAAATGTATATCATTTTAACTTTTGTTTAGCAAATTGTTCCCTACCGTGTAATCAGAATATTTTACTTCCTCTCTCTATTAGGCTGAAGTCATTGAACAATTCAAACGTGAGTTTGGTGAATCAGAAGATGAATTGGAGGAGCCTGTTCAAAGCAGTAAACCTGCAGACTTTGACCTTCTTTTTTCTGGAGATACTGGAGACAACTTTCTTTTTGGCATAAAATATACAAAGTAAGCGTGTTAGAATGTTTAATGTACTAATTTTCTACGATTGGTTATGTTAGAGATAACAGATTATCTGCATGTAACAGATTATATTGCCTATATAAATAAATCTCCCCCCACCTGTTTGGGTGTGCGGGGTTCCTTTCATGGTATCAGTTTTTCTGTTCCTGGCCCTCTGCTTCCGCGTCTTCCTCCAAGGAGCGCCCCGCACCGGCTTCCTCTGGAGGTCCGCGGTGCAGCCGGTGCAGAGCGACGGGGGATCGCAGCGGCACGACGAGGAGGACGGCGAAGAAGCGTGAGGACCTGGCGCAGCCGCTCGTCGCCGCGCAGATCCCCGCGACGAGCCGGAGGAGGCCCAGAAGAAGCGTGAGGAGGACGGCGGGGGTGGCGCCCGCGCGGCTGATCCTGCATGGTCTCAGCCCGACGCCTGCATTCGCGGTTGGATGTATGGCTCAATCGAAGACGCTGTTCTTGATCTTGCTATGGAGCCTGACCAAGATGCGCGTGCTCTATACGTCTCCATTGCAAATCTGTTTGAGGCAAATAAAGAACCACGCGCTGTTGTTCTTCAGCACGAGTTCCACAATTTGTCCCAGGGTGACCTTTCCGTTGATGCCTACGCCCAGAAGATGAAGCGCACTGCTGACGCCCTTCGGGAGGTTGGCCACACCATCCCCCCCGCGCAGCTTGTGCTGAACCTCCTGCGTGGCCTCAACTCCCGCTTCGCCCACACCGCTGATATCATCGCCAATTCGTCACCACTTCCTGATTTTACATCAGCCACTAATATGCTACGCGTCAAAGAACTTCGCCTCGGCTCTGAGGGGAAAGAGGCTTCTGCCTCAGCTCTTGCCGCATCCAACAACCCCTCCTGCACGTCTACATCTTGCCAGAATTCATCAACTACCACCCCTCGCGGGAACGATGGCAAAGGAAAGGGAGGCAAGGGCAAGGGTGGCCGTGGCAGAGGCGGACGTGGCGGTGGTGGGCGTAACCAGCAGCCTGGCGGCAATTTTGCCGGACCCGGTGGGCGTCAAGGGTTTCGTCCATCTGGTCCCTGGGTTTGCTACAACCCTTGGGGACCTCCGTGGCCTTCCCAGCAGCAGCAGAACTGGGGTGCACAGCAGAACTGGGGTGCACATGCGCCCCCTCCACAGGCTCACACTGCTTTCGTGCCACCTCAATATTCTACCGCCGGTGTTCCCCCCACGTTCGTGTCTCCAGGAGGCTGGGATTCGACCGGTCTGATTGCTGCCCTCAACCAGATGGCGGTTCAGGGTGGGTCCCCCTGGGTCATGGACAGCGGAGCGACATCCCACATGTCCTCCAATGACGGTATACTTCTTTCCCGTCATCCGTCACCACCGTATTCCATAACGGTTGGTAACGGCCAGTCTATTCCCGTTCTTAGTCGTGGCACCTCCATCATTCACATTGCTGATCGTCCTTTTCATCTTGATAATGTTCTTGTCGCCCCACAACTCACTCGTAATCTGTTATCTGTTCGACAGTTTACCCGCGACAATAACTGTTCAATTGAGTTTGACGCTTCTGGTTTTTCTGTTAAGGATCTCCAGACCAAGACGGTCCTCCTGCGGTGCAATAGCCATGGCGACCTCTACACCATCCCGCACCACATGCCACCTCGCTGTCATGTTGCCGTCGTCACTCCGGAGCTGTGGCACGCTCGTCTTGGTCATCCCGCACCCGCCATCGTCAACACTCTTCATAGGCTATCTGCTATTCAGTGTAAAAGAGCAGCCCGCCGCATTTGTCACCCCTGCCAGCTAGGCAAACATGCTAGGCTCCCCTTTGCTAGTTCAGCCTCTATACATCTGTACCTTTTGAACTTGTTCACTGCGATGTCTGGACCTCTCCTGTCTCAAGCATCTCCGGTTATAAATACTATCTTGTGTTGGTTGATGATCATACTCATTTCTGTTGGACGTTTCCCCTTCGACATAAATCTGGGGTGCATGAGCTTCTTGTTCAGTTTGTCGCCTATACTCACACACAGTTCAACCTCCCTGTGCGATGCTTTCAAGCGGACAACGGTCGCGAGTTCATCAACACTGCCACCGCCGCTTTTCTTGCTGACCGAGGCATCTTGCTTCGGTCCTCATGCCCGCACACATCCGCCCAGAATGGCAAGGCCGAGCGGATGCTTCGCACACTGAACAACACCATCCGCACGCTTCTGATTCATGCCGCCATGCCCCCGCCCTACTGGGTCGAAGCTCTCTCCACTGCCGTGTTTTTGCTCAACTGGCGGCCCTCAACGTCCATACGTAATGGTATTCCCTATCACCTCCTATACCGCAAAATGCCAGACTATTCAATCCTTCGGGTTTTGGTTGTCTTTGCTATCCGAACCTTAGTGCCACGACGACCCACAAATTGTCTCCTCGCTCCACAGCATGTGTCTTTCTGGGTTACCCTCCTTCCCAGAAGGGCTATCGGTGCCTTGATCTCTCGACTCGCAAGATCATCATCTCTCGTCATGTCGTGTTTGATGAGACTCACTTTCCATTTGCAGCCTCCAAGCCTCGCTCGGATTCTCTTGATTTTCTGTTGCAGGACATTTACCGGCACCTCCATCGTCTTTATCAGACATCGAGCACATAGTCGCACCTGCCCCGGCTACATCCGATGATGCCGACGATCCTGTCGAGTTGGATCCGACCATTCTGTGGAATGGTGCCACCTTCCGGATGCCCCAAGAGCCACGACAGGTCGCCCCAGCTCCATCGACTCCGACACCTTCGCCACCTACAGTTGAACAGCGCCGCTATGGCATCCATTACAGTCGTCGGCCTCAGCCTGTGGCACCGCTGGCCCCTGAGCCGATGGCACAGGAGGCCCCGGCTCCTGAGCCTCCTGCACGGGAGACTCGCTCTCAGACAGGCTCGCTGCCACCACCAATGCAGCGTTATGGCTTCACTGCGGCGGTCTCCAGCTTAGCCTCACCGCTACCAGGCAACACTCGAGCCGCACTCGCTGATACAAATTGGCGCGCGGCAATGACAGACGAATATAAGGCACTCATAGACAATGACACGTGGCGCCTTGTTCCTCGACCACCACATGCGAACGTTATCACTGGCAAGTGGGTTTTCAAGCACAAGTATCATGCCGATGGCTCTCTGGCTCGTCATAAAGCCAGATGGGTCGTTCGCGGTTTTTCACAGCAGTATGGCATCGACTACGACGAGACCTTCAGTCCGGTTGTCAAACCGGCCACCATTCGAGTCGTCCTCAGTATTGCCGTCTCTCGCTCCTGGCCGATTCATCAACTGGACGTAAAGAACGCCTTCCTTCATGGCCATCTGACCGAGACGGTCTATTGTCAGCAGCCGGCAGGTTTCGTTGACCCGGCTGCCCCTGATCACGTCTGTCTCCTGCAGAAGTCTCTCTACGGGCTCAAGCAGGCGCCCAGGGCATGGCACCAACGGTTTTCTGCTTTTGTACAGCAGTCCGGCTTCACTGCCTCGACCTCTGACACGTCTCTCTTTGTCTACAGGAAAGGCATCGACATCGCCTACCTGCTGCTCTATGTCGACGACATCATACTGACGGCTTCATCGACCTCACTCCTTCGTCGCATCAACGATCTTCTTCACTCGGAGTTCGCCATGACAGATCTTGGGGACCTTCATCACTTCCTCGGGATTTCTGTCACACGCTCCGATGATGGCCTCCTCCTCTCACAGCGTCAGTATGCTGTGGACCTCCTCCAGCGCGCTGGCATGGCTGAGTGCCACTCTACATCAACACCTGTGGATACTCAAGCCAAGCTATCTGCTACGGACGGTGCTCCGGTGGCTGATGCCACTCAGTACCGCAGTCTTGCCGGTGGTCTACAATATCTCACATTGACTCGTCCGGATCTTGCCTATGCGGTTCAGCAAGTGTGCCTCTTCATGCACGATCCACGAGAGCCTCATCTCGCGATGCTCAAGCGTATTTTACGATATGTCAAGGGCACTCTCTCCTTCGGTCTACATATTGGTACAGGCAGCATTGCTAGTCTGACCGCCTACTCTGATGCTGATTGGGCTGGTTGCCCAGACTCTCGGCGCTCCACTTCAGGCTACTGCGTCTTCCTCGGCGACTCCTTGGTCTCTTGGTCCTCCAAACGACAGACTACGGTCTCTCGTTCGAGCGCGGAGGCTGAGTATCGTGCTGTTGCGCACGCAGTGGCTGAGACTTGCTGGCTTCGTCAGTTGCTTCAAGAGCTTCACGCACCCATCTCTTCGGCGACGATCGTTTACTGCGACAACGTCAGCGCTGTCTACATGACCGCCAATCCAGTCCATCATCGCCGCACAAAGCATATTGAGATTGATATTCACTTTGTGCGTGAGAAGGTTGCTTTGGGCCAGGTCCGGGTGCTTCATGTTCCATCAGCCTATCAGTTCGCGGACATCATGACAAAAGGGTTGCCTATACAGTTATTCACTGATTTTAGGTCCAGTCTTTGTGTTCGTGACACTCCCGCTTAGACTGAGGGAGGGTGTTAGAGATAACAGATTATCTGCATGTAACAGATTATATTGCCTATATAAATAAATCTCCCCCCACCTGTTTGGGTGTGCGGGGTTCCTTTCAGGTTATTTCACCGTGTTCTTAACCTGCAATAAATTTTAAGGGATTTACCCCCAGATTTATTAAGATTAAGTCATTTTAGAATCCAGTGACAATTATCTTTTTTATTTCTCTTTGTACATGTAGTGTCCATATTGTATTCGATGTTACAAAATAAATTAAAAAATTTTGTGACTTTGCATAGTATAGTAAAATAGTATTTTGGATAATAAAGTATGACTTCGCTTATCAGCCCTGAAAACCACAACTTAAAATATTAATTGTTTCTTTCAAAAAAAAATTAATTGTTCAAAAAGAACTACAAAGGGAAAATACCACTAGGAAGTAAAATCACCTAGTTTTAGTTGTCTAGTGATAAAATGAGGCAAAAAAAGTAAGGGAGGTTAATTGCTGCAGCGAGATAGTTTAGCATAGTATAGTGGACCTTCTTGTTTCTTTTTACAATAGTTAGAAAAACTATTTTCCTTTCTGTTATTGCATTAAAGGTGTCTGAAGTGTTGTAAATTGAATAGATTTGGTAATACAATTAGCAAAGATAATTTTTTCTTCGAAGTTTTGTTCAGAACTTCTGGTTTCTTCTGTCCTTTGAAATGAATTTCAGTGTTTCTTGTCTTTGGAAATGAACTACTTGCCTGCAATTTACTGGATCTTTACCATTTATTCCATTCCTGAATCTGTCTTTCTAGCTCTGGAACTTTGTTTCTGAATACATGCAACTGACTAAATGGCACAATATAAGGGAAGACGTTTTATGTCCAACTTTGTGAAATCTAAAAAAACTTATGCCCCCGAATATATTTTTGCTTGTATTTTTTGTATTTTTATTTCCATATAGAAGATCTAGAAGTTTATACTCGTGCTAATGAATCTGCAGGAAATCTATTAAGTTGTTGAGTAACTTCTACTCCTCTGATATCATTGTTGCATCTCCTATGGCACTTAAACATGTAAGTATAATTGAACCAAGGTTTTTCGTTAGAGTTAGACTCAATGACTCATAATCATGACTGCATTCGACAGATGTTTTGTTCTTGCTACTGGAATATTTCGTAGATCGCTCCTTTTATACTAGCAGTAGGTGAGTGGACACGCAGTATCAAAGACCTAAGTCATGCCAGGAAATGATGGGATTAGTGTAACATGCTATTTTACATTTGAACAAGAGTAAATTTCACAAAACCCCAGGTTTTAAAATTTATTTCAAGGAACCACATGTTTTTGGGCAATGTTTACAAGTCGTCTAGTTGACCCTAGTCGCCATGGGACTGACTAGATGACTAGTCACGATTAGTCGTTGACCAGACTGACTTGTCAGCTTGGTCAGTCCTAGTTGTCATATATATTTCAGGACATATACATACTATATATATACCTTTATATAATATATAGTGTATATATATACCAATAAAGTAATAATTAAGAGTTCAAGACTACATTAATGGCTAGTTGGTGGAAACTAGGCAAAGAGCAACCGTGTGCCTTGGAAAAGAGCACTCCTATGCAGTGGAGAAGAGTTGCGGTGACGCACAGGGAGGAATCGCCGATCGCGTGCCTTATTAGAGCGCTGCAAGACACACGAGCTACGCCACCTGCACATGGAGAACCTAAAGGCGATTGCTTCCTCTGTTCACCTTGGCAACAAGTCGGTGTTGATGATCGTGATCCCAGATGCGCAACACCCCATGCTCGATCTCCACATGCGAGCCGTTCTCATCTAGCTGGCCAAGGCTGATGATGGAGTTCCTCAGCGCGGGGATGTAGTAGACACCGGTGAGTATCCGATGCTCGCTGGTCTTGGTGGTGAAGATGATGGAGCCGACACCCCTTATCTCCACGACAGAGGCGTCCCTGAACTTGACAGAGCCTCGTACGCCAGAGTCTAGGTCGGAGGAGTGATCCCGCCACCCGGTCATGTGGTGGGTGGCGCTGGTGTCGCGGAACCAACCGTCGATCTTGTCATTGCTAGACCCATTGCCGAGGAAGACGTGTGAGTGCGGCTCGTTGACATGGAGAAGAGCGACGGCTGTCGACGTGGGGGGGGGAGTGCAGCTCAATGCTCCCGTGTATGAGGAATAGAGCCGACTCCTCCTGTGCTTGCGCGACGTGTGCCTGACCGCCGCGCTTCGCTTGCCGACAATCCCTAGCCCAATGATTGACCTTGCCACAGTTGTGACAAGTGTTGTTACGGGTGGCCTTGCGATCACCGTTGGCGCCGCTAGTAGTGCCTCCACACGCCTGGGGAGCCTTGCACCCCTTGCGTGGCTGGCGCTTGCGGCCACTCGACGAACTTGATGCCTCCCCCTTGCTCTTGCTGGCGGGCGAGCCACTGCTCCTCAGTGAAGAGAAGCTTGCCACCAGTGGTGACTGGCTCTAAAGAAGGCTGGGACTCGTCATTGTCAACGACCTTGAGGCGACCTATCGCCTCTTCGATCGACATCTCGGAGAGATCTAGCAAGGACTCGATCGATCGAGTGATCTGCTTGTATCTCTCAGGAATGCAACGAAGGAGCTTCTCGATGACTCTTTCCTCGTCGATGGTGTCGTCGTCGTGTTGCACCAACTTTTGTAGTAGAGTGTTGAGACGGATAGCAAAATCATCAACGTGGGTGGTGCTCGTCGAGTCGCTGGTTTCCAGTGGACCGGTGAGGGAGGGAGACGAACAAGGAGAAGACGTCTCCGCTGGAGAGAGTCACAAAGGGGATTGGATAGGTCACAGAACCATACAACTCTGATACCAATTGTTAGCGAGAACACTCGCATACCTAGAGATGACACTCAGAGTTTGGTGCAATTTTCTTTCATTCACTAGAATGCTATACTCAACCTGAATGATTGGGGTACATATATATAGGTTGGTCATGCAGCCCAAGATGTTAGATGCTAGTCTAAGATGATAAAACAAAGATGCCAATCTAAGATGCTAAAGCAAAGATGTTTAGTCTAGTCTAAGATGCTAAAGCAAAAGATATTAAAGGTGTTCAAGACCATATGACTTATTCCATCACAAGATGGGGTATTTAGAAACCAACCGTTGGAGATGGTTGGTTGAGAGGGAGTAACTATTCTACTACTGGAAGAAGGCAGATTCACATTTTTAGATATTCTGCAGCATGACATTAGTGTTGCTATTTTCTTTTTAAGCATCACTTTCTTCCATAACAGATGCTTGTTCTCAGTATTTCCTCACATAAAGTATTTTTCAATCATTCTCCTTTACTTTCTGTGCTTGTTAAATGTGTTATTTTTTGGCTAAAAATTTACTATTCTATATCTTGGTATCTTACATTCTTACGCCTGCCAATTATCAGAAAATCGATGGAGTTGAAGGTAATAAGGAAAAGGAGTCTGCCAAGGAACCGGATTTTGATTTCCTATCATCAATTGAAGTTAGTTCCACTCTTAACCCTGTACACTTATATATTTTTCCACTCTCCTTTTGTCATATATCTGTATATACAAAGGATCTATTGTCACGTTAAACAGTTTTAGCAGATCCTCATCCGTCTTTCAAAGTACTTGATATAATATTTGAGTTACTCTCCTCTGTTTCACACCATTTGTCCATCAAGAGAATCAAGTGTTCAATTATTAATTATTTCCATTCTCCGCAGTCTGCCCTTTAATAGTTTAATGTTGTGACAAGCTTACATGATTGACTAGTTGTATTTACACATTTTATATGGTTGTGCATGATCATTTAATATTTTTCTAGATCTAGAATAAACAATAGGGCATAGGCCTTCCAATCATGACGCAAGGGAGAACGTGTAAAAAAATCCAATATATGTTTTCTTTTCTACGTGTAATTCTGTTCACTTTTCCAAATATATATCAATGTTTGTTAGTTATGGTTTAGTGTAAGCCTGAAAATAGAATTATCTTTCAACACATACTTGTGTGGTTTTAGCTCCTCTCTCGCATTCAATTTCCTAGGAAGATATAGATTGTCCTAATTCCTAAGTTTTTGCACGACTGCACATGATCGCTATCAAGAGCACAAAAGATGTGGGGATGACAGCACAGCAAGCAAAGAATGTCTCAAGGTGCAATAGAGGCAGCTGTGCCTTAGTGAGGTGAAGAAATATTTGGGGATTTCCTAAAAAAATATTTGGGGAATGCGTAGAACTCTTCTCTGCTTTGAGGAAATGGGAAGCATAGTGGTTCCTTAGCAAAGTGCAAAAGCGTTCCTGCTGCTAACAATCCTAAGCCGAGATTTCATGACTTTAGCTCCTTGATTTCCAAGGTGGAACGTATGTTAGCAGCGACTTCCTTTTGGCTATCCTTGGCAGGTAAAGTACAATTGGTTAACTCAGTCCTCTCAGCTCTTCCCACCTACTCGATGGGGGTATTTCATATCCCGGCCAAGGTGGTCAATTTGTTGGACAAGGCACGACGTCATTGTCTCTGGAGGAACTATAACTCACACTCTTCAAAACAGCCGCTTATTGCCTGGAATCAAATTTGCAAACCAAAGAAATGTGGAGGTCTAGGAGTTGTAAATCTCAGGATTCAGAATACAGCTCTCCTCTTAAAGCATTTGGACAAATTTCTCAACAAGCCAGAAGTTCCTTGGGTGTCGTTGGTCTGGGATACATATTACAAAAATGGGAAACTTCCTCAGCTTCTAGGACGTCGGGGCTCCCCTTGGTGGAATGCAATCTTGAAACTTTGGCCCATTTTTCGTGCTTTGGCCAAACCCCTGGTTGGAAATGGTCGCACT
>JAAALK010000082.1:45175566-45282129 GCA_019279435.1 Zizania palustris | reverse complement strand
TGGCGACGGCACGATCAATGTTGGTTGATCACCTTGACAGGAGAGTTTAAAGTGCAATAGCATAGTGGGTAGGGCCGAAAAGACAGAGTTGACCATTTGGAGCTTACCAGCCAAGGAAAGGCAAATTAGTGCCAGATAAGCGACGCTCATTCTGTCCAAGAGGAACTGAAATCCCTGAATTTAAGCGCAAGGGTCCCAGGGGAAGGCCCAAATATGTAAACGTAGGATTCCAATTTGTAGCCGAAAGTGCCCGCCAGTTACCGAGCGTCGTCTTCGGAGGTGTAGGGGAGAGGCTGGATTTGTCGAAGTTGACCCTAAGGCCCGAGGCAAGGGAGAAGGAGTTTAGAAGGGCCTTGAACAGAAAATGTTTTCTGATTAGCATGAAGGAAGATCATGGTATCATCCTGTATTGGACGATTGGGAATCGTCATTGGTATTGTGACAAGCTGGAGCGTCAAGGAACCCCAAAGTACAGCCTGTTGACAATGTGCTGGAGGAGATCAACTGCGACACAAAGAGGAGAGGGGATAGAGGATCCCCCTGCCGGACCCCCCTCTTGCAATGAAAGAATTTGCCCGGTAATACCATTGAGGAGGACCAAAGAGTGACCCGAAGCAAGGATGGCTTGAATCCAATCAATCCATTTGGAAGGAAAGCCCAGATGTTTTAAACATGAGAAGAAATACAAAGTGTTCGATGGTGTCGAAGGGCGTTTTCAAAATCAAGCTTCAGGATGACAGTACTGGCTTGGAAGATTTGCAGAGATGGGTGTATTCAAGAGACCAAGCGATGCATCTTGAATGGACCGGACTTTGATAAATCCATATGATTTTTGTGAATGATAGAAGGAATGATTGGTTTAACGATTAGCCAGATTTTCGTTATAATTTTGACGCTAGTGTTAAGAAGAGAGATGGGCCGGAAGTCCTTTACCAGGGAGGCCTGTTGAGATTTCGCTATAAGGCAATGTAGATCCGTTAAGAGGCAATAAAAGAGCAGGGAAGGGTAAGAAGAAAAGGATCGGCCAAGATCCAGGAAATCAGTTTGATTATGGGCCCAAATTTGAAAAAAAGGCCATTGAACCCGTCGGGACCAGGGGCCTTGTCCGAGGGCAAATTGCGAATCACATGGTCGAACTCGTCGACCGAGAGGTCAGCAACCAGTAGTCCAACCCAGAATGGCTAGGAATTAAAGTTGAAGGTTAAAACTCATTGTTGGGTGAGTAGAAGCCCATTTTACCAAGGAAGAAGTCGAGAAAGGTCGAGGCCTTGTCCTCCGCAGAGTAAGCCCAAGTACCCTCAGGAGTTTGAATGGCTGAATTAGATTTTGGCGCTTGCGAGCACTGGCTGCAGCATGGAAAATTTGTATTCTCATCACCCCATTTTGTGTCCATCGAACCGTGTACGCTGATGCCAATAAACGTTTTGAAGCTGAAGGAGGGTGGCGATGTGGTCTTTGAGGATAGTTCTAAAGGTTTTCTCTGGCCGGAGAGAGGCTGGAGATCCTCAGTGTGATCCAGGAAATGGATGATTGCGGCGGAGTTATTAATACGAAAGCTAAGAGGCCCCAATTTAGAGTGCCACGTAGAGAGCCGTTTTTGGAGCACACGGAACTTATGAGCAATTCTGTAAGCAGGGTTCGAGTGGGAAGAGGAAGAGTTCCAACAGGAAGACAAAGTAGGCAGGAAATGAGGGAGCTTTGTCCAGAAATTCTCAAAGCGAATATCGAGGAGCGAGGTATGGTGGTTGCAATGCGAACAAGGCACGAACAGTGGTCAAAGGATGAATTAGGGAGAGCTTCAAAGTGGGTGGCAAAAGGAGTTTATCCAATGAGCAGAGGATGGCACCAATCAAGCTGAACCAGGAGGGGTGGAGATTGCATGTTGCTCCAAGTGAAAGTTCGATTCTGAAGGTGGATGTCCATGAGGCCAAGAAGGTTGATGTGTTTATGAAAGCGCGCATGTTGCAAGATTAGCCCCCTGTCTATTATGGTTCGAAGGAAAACAGTACATGTTGAAGTCTCCCACGAAGAGCCAATCATCACCCGAGTGGATGATCAGAGAGTGAAGCCACTCAATGAAGGCAGGTCTGTCACGGCTATGACAAGGACCATAGACGTTGGAAAGGGTCCAAACCCGGTTATCAGAAGTGCTCCTGAGGGAGATCGTAAGGTGAAAGGAAGAGCTAGAATGAAGTGCCCACGAATTGTGACTTTTCCAAGCCGTGAGAAGGCCACCAGACGCTCCAATAGAAGGATGGAAGAGAAAACAATCAAATCTCTTAGGGAGGAATTTACGAACCAACGTCTATCAAAAAAAACCGGTTTTAGTTTCTTGAGGCAAACGATGTCCGCAAAGCTGGAGGTGGCAATGTTTATGAACGGCGAGGCGCTTGCTAGGGGCGTTGAGCCCGCGAACATTCCAAGAAACAGCACGCCACTCACGGATTTAGTCATATTTAGACGTTAAGTAGAGGTCCCAAAGTGTGGCTGCCAAGACCAGGACAGTAGGGGAAACACCAACCCTCCCAACTGAGAAGAAGAGATCCCATAGGAAAAACAAGTTATTAACACAAGGTAGGGCGAAGCCTACCACCAGATTCAGGGTCAATCGAACGAGAGTAGCAAAGACAACAGTCTAACATAGAAGGTAACAAAACACAAAATGGCACCCCCGACAGGCGAAGATGCGGGAGGAAGGCCAAGGCTGTTGCAATTGGGGAGCTTCATGGGCAGACGACCGAAACATAGAGACTAAGCTTCCCTGGGCAGCTGAGCAGCACCGGGACGGTCCTCCATGGTGTGGTCCTCAGAGTCACTGGACGTAAGAACGAAGTTAGTGACTTTGGACTCCTCAATGCCACAGAGGTTAATGGCAGAGAAACTGAATTGTGAGATGGAAAGGGGAGGACAGGGAGTGTCAGACCTTGAGATGTCGATGAATTCTTTGGACGCTCGGGTGCTCTGAGAGGCGAGTCCCTTGCGTGTCGACTTGAAAGCCTCTGGACTTGAGGCGCAGCCGGAGACTTCGCCGGAGCCCATTGTCCGAGAGAGGCGTCGAGGCAGTAGGTTGACGGTTGAGAGGAGTAGACGAAGGGGAGGAGATCCTTTCCAAGTTTTGCTGTCTGGGACGGCGCCTGGCGTAAAAAAATTTGATAGGCCTGTTATCACACGCCCACGAGGCGGGCTGAACCAGGAGGGGAGGCTGATTGGAGTCGATCGCCTGGTTGGAGGCGCCGTCTTGAGGTGGAGGAGACTGCTGTTCTTCCTGTGGTGGAATAGGTTGAGGCAGCGGAACAAGTAGCTCCACAATGAGCGCCATGGAGGAGGCGGAAGAGATACCTGAGACCGCCGCACTGTTCTGTGGCTCAGCCCCGACTAAGTCTCCCACCTCCGGGGGTTCTTCAGCGGCGAGGTGCAGGAAGTCGAGCAGATCATCCTGGTCCGCCTCGGCCGTCCAAATCATTGGGAAAGTTGTCGTTGTTGAATTGGGCTTGCATGTAGCCATGTAGTGTTTTAATTAATTTATGTGACCTTTCATATGGTTTGTTGAGGATATGGTGTTGCATGTTCATGTGTCAATGAGCAAGGAGCAGAGGCGGCTTCACACAAGTTGGAGAACACAACACACAAGATGCAGAGTCAAGAAGCAGAGCGTGAGATGGATGGGCATCCCGCCATATACATGGAACAGGGATTGTGTGTTGCCATGTTTGCTGCAGGGTTGCACAGATGATGTGTGTGGATAACATGGCAACAGCCTGACAAGGCCAGATCCCTTCACAAATGGGTGCTCTCATCACATTTTCATCCTAATCCTAAAAGGAGAACGAGCTTAAGTCCGATTTAAGTTTGTGTTTCTCTCAAGCCAAGCCTACTTGGCCTTGCTCAACCTCAACCAGTGACAACTGACAACCCCACATGCTTATTTCATAAGGCCTGGCCCATCAGCTGCAGTTTACACTCTTTATGAACTATGATTATAAATAGCAGGGAATATTGCTAGGCATTTCCTACTAACTTTGAACAGAATCATATTCAAGTACAACTATGAGTTGAGCACATGTAAAGTGAACATAAAATACGAACCTCATCCGACTCCTTAATCTTGGGTACACCTGCAATAATACATCACAGAATGTAAAGAAATATTCCACAAATATTAAATAACAGAATAAATTTGGACAGGCACTGTTTTTTTTATTTGAGCTTTTACAAAACTTGAGAGTTAAGACCACAAAAGCAGCTAAATAATTAAAAAACTAAAAGATGACTACACGAAGCACCAGTGCACAGCAAGCAGTTGATCTTGACTCTTGAGTCATGTAAAGAATACCAAAACCAAAACATGGAAAAACTCAGGAATATGGTTTACGAACAATTATCACTCATGTGCACCCTATTTGTCAATCTGCAATTTTTTACCTTGTTGCAATCTGTAGCTGGTTCAGATTGAAAGTAGAACATTTGATGCTATGATGTCACAAACCCTAACATCATCTGACTATGTTTGACTTCGCAAAAAGACAACATTTTGCATCATTCTACTCTCTCCAATGCTCAATTGACCTCAAACTCGCCAGTCAGGAACGCCTAGTCGTTGTAGTTATCTTCGTGAGCATCAAGTAGGGGGCTGAGCCAACAGCCTCACCACACGATGCACGACAACATCACGACCAGAGCCAGCGCCATCTTGCTGTTGTGGTTAACGTGATACTGAGCGCCACACCTCTCCCATGGTGGTGTGGTGAAGATGTGGCTCACCGATGCTGACATTGCTCTGATACCACTTGTCAGCCCTCAGCCGAAAGACACAGGAGACAGTGAACAGGTTTTGCCGGCCAACTGCTCTGGCAAACTCTCCTCTATTCTTCTGTTATATATCTTGCAACAATTACAGAAGATGGAAAGAATTCTGCTAATAGAAGGCTTGTAGAAATATTCTAAATAGAGGAGATGTGCTGCTATAAATCCGGCACTGTCTAAACTTAAAACTATGCGCTGGGGAAAGCTAGACAGTATACACCAAATAATTGTCTGCCATCTATATATAAGTCTTATATATAAGATATGCGCCAGATGTTACAAGATCTGCGCAGATACTAGCCTTAACTACTAGATCCTTTCATGTTATAGAGGATACATGCACAGATTTGATCTTGCATGGGAATGCAGGATTACTAGGCAACAAAATCAACTTCTCGCAACACAGGGAAACATCCCATAAAAGCTCAGAAGAACAGACCTTCTGCAGAAATGATCAAAGCGAGCATCATCAGCTTCAGTAATAGAAGATGCATCAAACCTTTCATACACCTGTGAACCAATGGAGTGATGGACATTGGAAATATATTCATCTAGTAAACTGTAAAAAACACATAAGACCCGAGAAAGTTTATCCTTGAATTCATTCAAAGTTTGTAAATTGCAGGAGTCCATGGCACGAAAATTGCTTCCATACACATATCAACCCATCAAATTTGAAATAGTTCCATCGAATCAAAATAAAAGATGGGGAATCAACTGACCTGTGGTGCTTCAAACTGTATTTTAGAAAGAACACCTTTATATTCAGTCGTCAGCTTAACCTGAGAAAATTGAGGTCCAGTATGTCAGAAACATGAGTTCAACAATGTAAATGATGACTGAGTGGCTCCAAGCATCATATTCACCTTTCCCTCATAATTCAAGCATAGTCCGTTGAATAAAGCATTCATCTCTGTGCAACAGGGAAAACAACTAAAGCAGTAAAGCTTACAATGTTTATGAATAAACAAGTGGGTGGAGACAAAAGTGAACTTTACATAGCAGAATTGAAACAGTAAGTTATCAACAGATCAAGGTAAACTAAGAAAAATAAAACGAACAGGTGACCCTAACTATCACATAATTACCAGTTAGGCCACATGATCAGACAGGTTAGGTTGTATTAGTATTACAATCACTGCTAGAGAGTAGCAGAATAAATACTGATTATGAATGCAAGCAACAGAAACAATAAAGCATCTCACATAACTCCACTAGGCCATTCATCAAGATGGACAACATAATTAGAATAAATGAATAATATGGTTTGACATAATAAAATCAAAATGACTGCCATAGGCTAGAGCCTAGAAGCAGCCATTCATGATACTCAGTGAGAGTTCCATGTGAAATTCCATACCTGGAGTAAGATAGGAACTCAAGAGTATTGTTTGCGATAGTAACATGCATGCTGATCCAAGTACCTTGACCAAGCAAAATAAAAATGAACGCATAAAAATTAAGATACTAACTCAGAATATAATTTATTAATACAGCTGCCACTTTGATCTGATGTACACAAAGAAGAAAGTTGACCTTATATAGATAGGAACAGACATACAGCATGGGGCACAACTATTCAAGAAATCAGGAAGTACCATGGTCTAATCCGCATCACATTGGTTCCATGTTCTTTGATGGCAACTGATTTAATTGTTCAAACACAGCATGCAGATGTGACCAGTTCTACATTCATGCCGAACAGAGTCATTTGTGCCAGCAAGCATCAAGAAATCAGTGGAACATAATATGAAAATTGGAGTTTACCTGCATAAGAATCACGTCCGCATGATCAACCACCACGATCTACACAAAACCAGATCATGTCATAAATGTTGTGAAAAGTCAGAGAGAAACAATTGGATAGGGTGCACTCTCACTGTTCTGAAATGTAAGTCATGATAACTTTTCATGACTAAACAATAAAAGTTAAATACTATTTCACAATGTTTGCTACCTAGGCAGTTAAAAGGCACATACAAGGCACAAGGACCTCATTGAATTGACTGAAGCACAATGGACAAAATGGAAAAGTGAACATCCAATGCATTTCCACAGGAGATCAATACATATCCCATATATTCCTAAACGGCACAACAATAATTAGCAGAAGAGCAGATTAGCTCACATTGGAAATTCTATATAAAGTATCGACCTGGAATTCCCAAGGACCTTCATCCATATCGACTCTCTTAAGCAGTGTTTACAAATCGTCCGATTAGTCGCGATTAATCGCGACTAATCGGCCTGGTCGGTTTTGTGGTCACGACCAGGCGCGCCGACCCGATCAGAGCGACTAGAATTCTGGTCGTCCGATTAGTCGACGATTAATCGCGATTAGTCGGACGATTAGGGTGAAAATGGCGACCAGGCGACCAGGTTAGATTTTTGTGATTTCACTGGGCCTTTTCTTGTTCTGGTGGGCTTTTACCTAGCCTGTTAGGGTTAGAGCTATCATGTGTTCTGTGCACCTCCTGGCTGTGCGCCGCCTGGGGTTAGGGCAAGCCTCCAACCAACGCAGGCGCTGAAGCAGTGACGCGCACGCCTCCAGAGTCCAGCCAACGCCGGCGCCGACGCGCACGCCGCCAGCCAACGTCGGCGCCGACGCGCACGCCGCCAGCCAAAGCCGGCACCGACGCGCACGCAACACGCCTCCAGCTAACGCCGCGCTGACGCGCACGGCCACTAGCCAACGCCGGTGCCGACACGCACGCGGCACGCCTCCAGCTAACGCCGCGCCGACACCGACCCCGCGCGCACGCCTCCAGTACTCCAACCGACTCCGCGTGTACGCCAGGCGGAGGTCCTGCCGACGCGCGCCTGTGCCTTGTCCAGCCTCCAGCCACGCCGCGCCCACGCCTGCTCCAGCCGACGCCCGTGCCCACTCTACAGTGACAGTCTACACTCTACAGGTTGATGAATGACTCACAAACTCAGCTTAGGCATATGTTCATTCTTGCTAGGTGCATCTGTTCATTCTATTGATGGAGGATCTGTTCATTCTGTTCATTCTTGCCCGTATTCCAGGTATGTCTCCAACTACTTATCCATGTACTCTTGAATCTTGATTGGGCTTGCTTTTAAGAGGCCACCTATAAATTATCACATAGACACATATTATATAGTATGTAACTATATATATGTCCTAAAATATATGGGACGATTAGACAAACGACTAGAACCGACCAGAATCGACTAATCGCGATTAATCACGATTAGTTTTCTAGTCGGTACCATGGCGACTAGGTTCGACTAGGCGATTTGTAAACATTGCTCTTAAGTTCTAACGGAAGCCAAGTTAGTCCTCTCCCAATCTCTCATTTGCTAATTCATCCATAGTTATTAAGGCAGTAAGGCAAGGCGAGGCCCTCCTAAAGTCCTAAGAGGAGTACTTGACACCAGGTGGTGGGTTTTGGGGGATAGTATGACTCGCCCCCCTGGACCATGCCAACCAAGATTTCCACCAGGTTTTCCTATTTGGGGACAATTCCAGATATGCAAGATGCATATGGGTGGACTACCGCCGTACCGCCTAAGCGATAAGGCATAAGGCAAGGTGATGCCTTATGCCTATATAAGTATAGAAAATATAGGATTAAATAGTATGATAAAAATAGCAATACAATATCAAGTTACAATATTGTCACTTTAGATACCTTATAAGACTAAAAAATATATAGTTAAAATTGCACTAACGCATTAAAATTGTCTAATATTATATTTAAAGTTCAGTTTAATAACATATTATATAAATCTGATCTAACAGTCTATTTAAAGCTCATCCCATTTAAAGCCCATTAGTATTTTTCATCTCTAAACCCAACTTTTCTCCCACTTCACTCCCCTCCCTCTCTCTCTCTCTCTCATCTCAACTCCACCAGCCAGCGCACCCATCTTCCCCTCTTTTCTCCCCCCACTGCACTGCGTCGCGCCCGGCCCCATTGCATGTCACTCACGCCTAGCCACACCTGGCATCTCCGTGCCGGATCTGCGCTGCACCCAGCTGTGCGGAGGGCAACATGGGGGGTAAGGCATCAGGACACCATACCCTCCACAACCGCTCTAATTCCTAACAAAAACCAATATCTTCTTATCTAATCTTACCTTTTAATGTCTCGATCTGATATAATCGAATTCTTTCCTTTTAAACTATCAAATCCCTAATCATTGCTACAGTACCCCCCACAGGTACAGTTCAGGCTGCAGTACCTGCGGGGTATTGTTCCCGAGTGCTGGGTTGGTACTGGCCTACTACCAATGACACACAGCGGCTCTCACTCTCCACATATCTGGGTATAGTTAACAGAAGAGGATTGTTAGCAGCAGGAATGCTTTTGCAGTTTGCTAAGGAACCACTATGCTTCCCATTTCCTCAAAGCAGAGAAGAGTTCTACGCATTCCCCAAATATTTTTTTAGGAAATCCCCAATATTTCTTCACCTCACTAAGGCACAGCTGCCTCTATTGCACCTTGAGACATTCTTTGCTTGCTGTGCTGTCATCCCCACATCTTTTGTGCTCTTGATAGCGATCATGTGCAGTCGTGCAAAAACTTAGGAATTAGGACAATCTGTAGGAAGAGCTAGATGAATAGATTCCTCTCCCTTGGGTTGGGAGGATAAAAGGGGAGCCTTACAGGAGGGGCCCACACACCGGGGGCCCCACACACACACACACTCTAACACCCCCCCGCAGTCGAAACTCCGGCGCAGCGGATGTTGAGACTGGAGCAGAACTTGGAGAAGGTGGAGGAAGGCAAGCCTTTGGTGAAGATGTCGGCGAACTGAGAGGTGGTAGGCACATGTAGGACACGGACAGCTCCCACGGCGACATGATCACGAACCAAGTGGAGGTCAATTTCCACATGCTTGGTGCGTTGGTGTTGGACGGGGTTGGTGGAGAGGTAGACGGCGCTGACGTTGTCGCAGTAGACCAACGTACTCCCGGCGAGGGGGCAATGGAGCTCTCCGAGGAGCTGCCGGAGCCAGGATGCCTCGGCCACCCCATTGGCAACAGCCCGGTACTCAGCCTCGGCACTGAAGCGGGAGACAACCGGCTGCCGCTTGGAGGACCAAGACACGAGGTTGCCACCAAGGAAGACGGCGTAGCCGGAGGTGGAGCGACGCGTGTCTGGGCAGCCCGCCCAGTCGGCGTCAGTGTAAACCACGAGGTCAGCAACATGAGAACGCCGAAGGTGAAGCCCAAAGTCGAGGGAGCCGCGCAGATAGCGGAGAATCTGCTTCATAGCGGTAAGGTGCGGATCCCTGGGGTCGTGCATGTGAAGGCACACCTGCTGCACCGCATAGGAGATATCCGGACCGAGTGAAAGTGAGGTACTGAAGGGCGCCAGCAATGCTTCGGTAGGCAGTGGGATCATCCACTGGTGTGCCCTTTGTACCGGAAATCTTGGACTGAGCATCGACTGGAGTGGCACAGGGCTTGCAGTCAGTCATCCCTGCGCGTTGAAGGACATCCAAGGCGTACTGGCGCTGGTGAAGGAAGAGGCCATCAGGGCGGTGTTCCACTATCACTCCCAAGAAGTGATGGAGCACACCAAGGTCCTTCATGGCAAACTCCTGCTGCAACGAGGAGACAATCCGCTGAAGTAGAGACTGGCTGGACGCAGTGAGAATAATGTCATCCACATAAAGCAGCAAGTAGGCTGAGTCAGCACCACGGTGGAGGACAAACAAAAAAGTGTCACTCTTGGCTTCGCTGAACCCACAGACACCAGGAAGGAGGCGAACCGACTGTACCAAGCCCGAGGAGCCTGCTTCAGACCATACAGAGACTTGTTGAGCCGGCAAACACGCTCAGGGTGAGCGGGATCAACAAAACCCGCAGGCTAGCTGCAGTACACAGTCTCCGTCAGGGTGCCATGGAGGAAGGCATTCTTCACATCGAGCTGGTGAACTGTCCAGGACCTCGAGAGAGCCAGGGAGAGCACGGTCCAGACAGTAGCAGGCTTCACCACTGGGCTGAAGGTCTCATCATAGTCAACTCCAGGGCGCTGGGTGAAACCCCGAAGGACCCAGCGAGCCTTGTAGCGATCCAGCGAGCCATCTGCCTTGCGTTTATGTGTCCAGATCCACTTGCCGGTGACCACATTGCAGCCAGAGGGGCGAGGCACCAGGTCCTAGGTCTGATTGGCCAGAAGGGCCGCATATTCTTCCTCCATCGCGTGGCGCCAGTGTGGATCCGCCAGGGCACCACGAACAGTGGAGGGTATGGGAGAGACTACCGGCTTCGTAGCGGCGGAGAGGACCAAGCGGTCAACTGGACGGAGGACCCCCGCAGCCCGCCGAGTCACCATCGGGTGAGTGTGGTGGGGATCGCGGTGGAGGAGGGGGCGGGTGGTACACCGGCGGCTCGGCGCGAGAGCGGCCGGTGCAACTCCCGTCGGGCGTCGCTGGTAGACCCGAACAGGGTTGGCGTAGCGGGAAGAAGATGTCGGGGTCGCGCGTTGCGCGGCAGGTGTCGCGGGGACACGGGCATGGCCGGGGCCGTGTCCGGGGCGGAACACGGCGCCGACGGCAACAGCGGGCCAACCCCGGGCGCAGGAGGCGACAAGGAAGGGGCCGCGTGCGGCACGGACAAGGACACCGGGGCCGCGCATGGCACGGGGGGCCACGTTGGCTGGTGGGGAGGGGCCACACGTGGCACAGCCGGGGGCACGGGGGCCGCGGGCGGCACGGCGGGCAGCTATGCTGCCACACACGGCTCGTCAGCTGGCGGGAGAGCCACCGGAACAGCCGGTGATGTACCTGCAGAAGACAAAGGTGGCTGAACCACCGGGTCAGTATAAAACAGGGAGTCCAACTTGTTAAGGCCCAATATAAGGCCCATATATCATCTAAGTCATCTAGGCCCATCTCATGGCAATATATATATATATATATACATCCACCTTAATGGTGTGATTATCTTCTCTCTAATTGAGGTTAGTAACATGGTATCAAGAGCTAGGGTTAGGGTTAGGTATCTCTAACCCGATCTGTTTTTTTCCCCTGTTTCCACGGTCTCCCCGAGCCGCCGTCGCGGCTCCTCTTCCTGCCGCCGTCGCAGCCCGTCCGGCCGCCGTCGCGGACCCCCCCCCCCCCCTCCGGCCACCGTCGCGGCCCCTGCGGAGCGTCCCGACCGCCGCCGTCGCGGCTCCTCTCCCGGCCGCCGTAGCGGCGCCTCCGGGCTGTCCCGTCGGGACCTGCTTCTGCCTCGGCCTGCTCCTGCCTTACCGTCGCGGGTTGCTCCTACCTCGCCGTCTCGGCCGTCCAGCCACCGTCGGGTCTCGCCGTCGCGACTGCTGCGTGCCCCAAGCCGGTCCCCGCTGCTGCTGCGTGCCCTCTGCTGCTGTTTTATTTTTCATCTATTCTGTGTTTCTCTTTTTTTTGTGGCTGCCATGACTCAATCTAGTGCTATTGCCATCCCTATCAAACTCGATGGTCACAATTATCGAGAATGGGCTTTTTCTGTGAAAACTGTGTTGAGAGGTTATGCCCTTGCATCTCACTTGACTGATGCTCCTCCCATTGATAAGTCAACAGATGGTTCTGGTGCTGTAGAAATCAAGACCTGGCAGAATAATGATGGCAGAGTTATGAGTGCCATTGTCACAAGTATGAAGGAGTCCTTGATTATGAGTCTTGAGCATCACAAGACTGCTAAGGAGATGTGGATTATTTGCAGCGCCGATATGTTCAGAATAGTGGTGCTCTGCTACATACTCTCATGACAGGACTTCATGGTCTTCAGCAGAATGATCTCTCCATAGATGAGTACTACACTGCCTTTGATCGCTTGATGGGACCATTGCTCTCCATGGTTCCTCAGTGCACTAGGGGATGTTCAGGCTGTTGTGATCAGAAGAACAAGTTCATTGAGAAGTTTCTTATGTATCAGTTTTGTCATGGTCTCAGATCAGACTTTGAGTCTATCCGTATGCAACAGCTAAGTAACCTGTCACTCCATCCATTGCTGATGTTTTGTCTGCCCTGATTGCTGAAGAGACCCGTCTTCATTCACTTGCGTCTGCTCCAATATCAGTGCCCCACAGTGTACTTGCAGCTTCTCAGAGGTCCAGCCCAGCTACAGGTGGCTCTTCTGAGGGTACTCTGTGTGACCATTGCAAGAAGACTGGTCATCGTTCGGAGAACTGCTTTGTTCGGTATCCAGAGAAGTTGGCTGAGTATCGTGCACGCCGTGCCCATGGGCGTAGTACCTCCAAAGGTTCTGTGTCCATTGCTGCTGCCTCCCCTGTCAGTGCTGCTCAGTCATCTTGGGTTCTTGATTCAGGAGCTTCTTTTCATGTGACATCTGATCAATCTCAGTTGGTTGCTTGCAAGCTGGTCACTGATGGTGCTTCTGTTCAGACAGCTGATGGTACATCTTGCCATATTACTCATCAGGGTTCACTTTGCAATTCTCAGTTTTCTGTACCTAATGTTTCCTTTGTACCACAGTTGTCCATGAATCTTCTTTCAGTAGGTCAAGTCACAGACCATAATTGTTTTGTTGGATTTGATGACTCATCTTGTTTTATTCAGGATCGTCGAAGCGGGATTGTGATTGGGACTGGCCATCGCCGTAGAGGTGCCCCTAGCCTCTATGTTTTGGACACCTTGAGGCTTCCTTCTTCCGCTGCTTCTACCGCTCAAGTGTCATCCGTTGCATCGGCACCTACCTCTTCCTTCGCCAAGTGGCATCATCGTCTTGGTCATCTATGTGGGTCTCGGTTATCTACATTAATAAATAAAGGTTGTTTAGGTCCTACATCTATTGAGTCTAGTTTTCATAGTAAGGGTTGCAAGCTTGGCAAACAGATACAACTTTCATATCCCTCTAGTACTTCCTACTCTGCTAGACCTTTTGATCTTGTTCATTCCGATGTATGGGGTCCTGCCCCCTTTGTTACAAAGGGTGGTCATAAGTTTTATGTCATTTTTATTGATGATCATTCTCGATATACTTGGATTTATTTTATGAAACACCGTTCTCAATTGCGTTCCATTTACCAGTCTTTTGCTCGCATGGTTCATACTCAGTTCTCTACCTCCATCAAAAAATTTCGCTCTGACTCTGGTGGTGAGTATTTATCTGATTCTTTTCGCCAGTTCTTGACCGCTGAAGGCACCCTTGCTCAGCTCTCATGTCCTGGTGCCCATGCTCAGAATGGTGTTGCTGAACGCAAACATCGCCATCTCATAGAGACTGCTCGCACCCTTCTAATTGCCTCTTTTGTTCCTTCGCATTTCTGGGGCGAAGCTGCTTCCACTGTCGTTTATCTCATTAACCGACAACCTTCATCCAAACTGTCTAGCAAGAGCCCAGGTGAAGTTCTTTTTGGTACTCCTCCTAGGTATGATCATCTCCGGGTGTTTGGGTGTACGTGCTATGTTCTGCTTGCACCTCGTGAGCGAACTAAGTTGACAGCCTAATCCGTTGAGTGTGTTTTTCTAGGATATAGTCCTGAGCATAAGGGTTATCGTTGTTATGATCCTTCTTCTCGTCGCATACGTATCTCTCATGATGTGACTTTTGATGAGAACTGTCCCTTCTTTTATAACCAGTCTACCCAGTCATCCTATTCTCCCACAGAGTCCACATCGTTTATGTGTCTCCCTCCACCCAACGATCCTTCCCCACCCACCACAGTTGCACCTCCACATTCTAAACCACCCATCATACATGTTTACACTCGTCGTCCCACTAATCCCATAGAGTCTCCATCGAATCCTAACTCGGCCAGTCCTAATGTACTTGTTTCTGATGATTCTAACATACTTGATGAGTCACATGGTATCTCTGATGAGTCACAGGTTGGTTCGAGATACAATCTACGAGATCGTGCTACTATTGAGCCTCCTGACAGGTTCGGTTTCCCATGTGTAAGTGCCATCGTTGATGAGCCATCCACTCATCAAGAAGCTTCTAGTAGTCCGAAATGGCAACTTGCTATGTCTGAAAAGCTTGCTGCCCTGGATCGTACTGGCACTTGGGATATTGTTCCATTACCCTCACATGCAGTACCAATTACATGCAAATGGGTGTTCAAAATTAAGACCAAGTCAGATGGCACTATTGAGAGATATAAAGCTCGTCTTGTTGCTAGAGGTTTTCAGCAGACTCAGGGTGTGGATTATGATGAGACCTTTGCTCCTGTTGCCCACATGACTACTGTTCGTACTCTGATTGCCGTAGCTGCTACCTGTTCTTGGACTATATCTCAGATGGACGTCAAGAATGCTTTTCTTCATGGTGATTTGCATGAGGAAGTTTATATGCAACCACCACCAGGCGTTGATGTACCCTCTGGACATGTTTGTCGTCTTCGTCGTGCTTTATATGGTCTTAAACAAGCTCCACGTGCTTGGTTTGAGCGCTTTGTCACTGTGATAAGAGCTGCTGGTTTTTCTCCTAGTGATCATGATCCTGCCTTGTTTGTTCATCTCTCGTCACATGGACGCACTTTGCTTCTTTTGTATGTGGATGATATGTTGATAACGGGTGATAATGGGGAACATATTTCTCATGTGAAAAAGCAACTTAGTGAGCAATTTCTGATGTCTGACCTAGGACCTCTCAGCTATTTCTTAGGGATTGAGGTTTTACATTCTGCCAAGGGCTATTATCTTTCTCAGTCTAAATATATTCGAGATCTTATTTCTCGTTCTGGAATTACTGATAATCGGACGGCTGTAACACCTATGGATCTTCATTTACAGCTTCGTCCTACTGATGGCACACCTCTTGAGGATCCCTCTCGATATAGGCACATTGTGGGCAGTCTTGTTTATCTCACTGTTACCAGACCTGACATTGCTCACGCTGTCCATATTTGAGTCAGTTTGTGAGTGCTCCTACTTCGGTTCATTTTGGGCATTTACTTCGTGTGCTGCGATATTTACAAGGGACATCATCTCAGTGTTTGTTTTATGCTCGTGATAGTCCGCTTCAGCTTCATGCTTACTCGGACTCCACTTGGGCGAGCGATCCGATAGATCGCCGCTCTATCACTGGTTATTGCATTCTTCTTGGTTCTTCTCCTCTTACATAGAAGTCCAAGAAGCAGGCAGCGGTGTCTCGCTCTAGTACAGAGGCAGAACTTCGAGCACTTGCTACTACCACATCTGAGATTATATGGCTTCGATGGTTGTTGACAGATTTTGGTATTTCTTGTGTTGATCCTATACCTCTTCTCTGTGATAATACTGGAGCCATACAGATTGCTAAGAATCCTGTGAAGCATGATCTTACAAAGCACATTGGTGTTGATGCATCATTTACTCAGCCTCATTGTCATCAGAAGACTATTGCTCTTCAGTATGTGCCATCCGAATTACAAGTTGCAGATTTCTTCACTAAAGCACAGACTCGAGAGCAACATCGGCTTCATTTGCTCAAACTCAGTGTTTCCGATCCACCTTGAGTTTGAGGGGGGTGTTAAGGCCCAATATAAGGCCCATATATCATCTAAGTCATCTAGGCGCATCTCATGGCTATATATATATATACATCCACCTTAATGGTGTGATTATCTTCTCTCTAATTGAGGTTAGTAACACAACTCAAGGTTGGTGGTGGGTGTGGAGTCAACGGAGAAAGGAAAGACGAACTCAGCGAAGATGACATGTCGTGAGATAAGAACACGACGAGAGGAGAGGTCAAAACAACGGTACCCCTTATGATCGGGGGAGTAGCCGAGAAACACACACAGGGTTGAGCGGGGCGCAAGCTTATGAGGAGCAATGGCAGAAGTGTTGGGATAGCAAGCACACCCGAAAACACGAAGATGAGTGTAGGAAGGTGGGGTACCGAACAAGGCATGGTGAGGGGTGGGAGCGCACGTGGCCTTAGAAGGCAGACGGTTGAGCACATATGTGGCAGTAAGGAGGCTCTCAGCCCAGAAGAGAGCGGGAGCCGAAGCCTGAAAAAGCATGGAGCGCATAACATTATTAGTGGTACGAATCATGCGCTCAGCCTTGCCATTGAGGGGAGGTATAGGGGCAGGACATGCGCAATTGGACTCCCTTTGAGAGGAAGAAAGCCCGGAAAGCAGAGTTGTCAAACTCACGACCATTATCACACTGGACGACCTTGATAGTAACCCCAAACTGAGTAGCAACCCAAGCAAAGAAGTGAGTGAGCGTGGGGAAGGCATCCAACTTGGACCGCAAAGGAAACGTTCATGAGTAGTGAGAGAAATCATCAAGAACAACCAGATAATATTTATAACCAGAAATACTCAGGATCGGAGAGGTCCACAAGTCACAGTGAATAAGGTCAAATGCATGAACAGCATGCGAGGAAGAAATGGGAAAAGGTAGGTGAACATGATGACCTAATTGACACGCATGACAAATGTGCTCACTAGTAGCCCTAGTACAAGGAATAGAGGAGCTACGACAAAGCTGAGCCAAAATGTCGACACTGGGATGACCAAGCCGGCGGTGCCAAAGTGTGGAGGACGCTGTGGCGGCAAGGGCGAATGAAGGTGGAGCAGCGGAAGGTGGAAGACGAAGCGTGTAGAGGGGTCCGGTGCTATCACAGCGGAGAAGAGGACGTCGGGTGGCCATATCCTTCACAGTCAAACCAAAAGAGTCAAATTCAACAGAACAGGAATTATCAGTGGTGAATTGACGAATGGAAAGAAGGTTGTGAACAATGTCAGGAGCGACAAGAATGTTTTGCAGACGAAAAGACCCACAAGGAGTCACATCACCCACGGAGGTGACCAGAAGGCATGAGCCATTCCCAACCATGATGGAAGAAGGGTGAGATGGGTGGGGGGCCTGTGAGAGGAGATAATACCATCATGGGGAGTGGTGTGGAAGGAAGCACCCGAGTCGGCCACCCAATCCGTGGCGGCCGACGGAGTCAACGCCATGGTGTTGAATGACTGCGCGAGGGCCGTCTGATCCCACCCACCGGACCACGGGCCCCACGCCGAAGGAGCAGGCGGGACCGGCCACCCGGTGAGCATGGCCGCAGGTGGGGTAGAAGGCCGAGGAGTGAACTGGCCTGGCCACATGGAAATGCGCCCCGTCCATGGGTTGGAGAAGGATGGCCAGGGCGCACTCCCGGCGGCAGGGGCTGGTGTGGCGGAGGTAGGAGCCGGAGCGCGACCGGTACCACCACAACGCCCCCCTCCCCGGCGACGACGATCGCCACCACGATCGCCACCACGCCCCCCTCCCCCGCCAGTGGTGGAACCGGCAGTAGGAGTACCAAGAAGGGAGGGAGCCGAGGACGGCGGTGGGTGGGAGGCCGGCCGGTTGGAGCCGGAGGTGATGAGAGCAGTCGCAGTAGTAGAAGGGGGAGCGAGTCCCCGGGTCAGCTCCTCGAGGACAAGGTCATCACGAACCTTGTGGAAGGAGGGGAACGGCACTGTCCTCGTGATCCATGTCCGGAGATGGGCGTAGCTGTCTCCGAGACCGCGGAGGATGTTGAGGACAAGAGTGCGGTCCGCAACAGGCTCGCCAAGGTCACGAAGAGAATCCGCCATTCCCTTCATGCGTCCAACTTGAGAGCACGAGCCTCGCGGTTGCCAAGGAACTGCCCCTCGATCGCAACCTAGGCCTGCCGAGCGGTGCCACCAAGTTCCCGCACGATGTCCTGGAGCTCGACAGTGATGGACCCAAGGATCCATGACAGCACCACGCTGTCCATGCGCCGCCAAACGGACCCCTGGGCGACCACCGGAGTGTCAATGAGGACGTGGTCATCCAGGGCATAGCGCTGGAGGGTGAGGAGCACCAGGTCGCACCAGCGTGCGTAGGAGGACGATGAGGGATCGAGGGTGACTGGCACAAGCGCCCGGATGTTCTGGACACCGGCCGCCTGGGCGTGAAGCTGTGCGGCATCCGGATCTGCGGCGACAACTGGAGCCGCGGTGGCAGTGGGGTCAACACCCCTGAGGTGATGCTCGGCCTCAGCGACATGCTGGGCTAGGGCATCAACGGTCTGGCGAGCATTCTCCCAAGCAAGAGCGGCTACCCGCTCGCGCGCCCGAGTAGCAGCGGCAGCAGTCTTGGCAGTGGCAAGGGCGGCAGCAAGGGCAGCGTCGGCAGCCACCACATCCGTAGGGGCCAGCCAGCCCGAGGCCACGGCGGTGGGGAGAAGGGCGGCGGCCCACCCAGGGTCAGCCAGGACATGGCGAGGGGAAGGGGGAGGGGGGCGGCACCCTAGGGGCCAGGGGAGGGCCGGGGGCGCCAGATCCGGCCGCCCCGGCGTCGGGTCCGGGCGGGCGGCGGCGAAGTAGCTCGGGGGGAGGCCGGCGGCGGCGGAGCCGGCCACGCCGACGTCGAGGCAGGGCGGGGGGAGCTCGGCGGCGGCAAAAAACCGGCAGGGGGAAGCCGGCGGCGCCAGATCCGGCCGCCCCGGCGACGGATCCAGGCGGAGGAAGGCCGGCTGCGCCGGATCTGGCCGCCCCGGCGGCAGATCCGGGCGGGAGAGGGGCCAGGGGAGGGCCGGCGGCGGCGGAGCCGGCCACGCCGGCGTCGAGGCAGGACGGGGGGAGGCCGGTGACGGCGAAACCCGGCGGGGGGAAGCCGGCGACGCCAGATCCGGCCGCCCCGGCGGCGGATCCGGGCGGGAGAGGAGCGGATCCGGCCATGGTGGCGGAACCCAGCCCACGAAAAGGGGAGGAGGAGGAGAAGGAGAAGGTGGTGCTCGCCGGAGGAGGCTCGCCGGCCATGGAGGCGGCGGCGGCGGCGCCGGCGGCAGGAGAGAAGAGGAAAGGTGGAGCCTAAGGCTCTGATACCATGTAGGAAGAGCTAGATGGATAGATTCCTCTCCCTTGGGTTGGGAGGATAAAAGGGGAGCCTTACAGGAGGGGCCCACACACCGGGGGCCCCACACACACACACACTCTAACACAATCTATATCTTCCTAGGAAATTGAATGCGAGAGAGGAGCTAAAACCACACAAGTATGTGTTGAAAGATAATTCTATTTCCAGGCTTACACTAAACCATAACTAACAAACATTGATATATATTTGGAAAAGTGAACAGAATTACACATACAAAAGAAAACATATATTGGATTTTTTTACACGTTCTCCCTTGTGTCATGATTGGAAGGCCTATTGTTTATTCTAGATCTAGAAAAATATTAAATGACCATGCACACCCATATAAAATGTGTAAATACAACTAGTCAATCATGTAAGCTTGTCACAACATTAAAGGGCAGACTGCGGAGAATGAAAATAATTAATAATTGAACACTTGATTCTCTTGATGGACAAATGGTGTGAAACAGAGGAGAGTAACTCAAATATTATATCAAGTACTTTGAAAGACGGATGAGGATCTGCTAAAACTGTTTAACGTGACAATAGATCCTTTGTATATACAGATATATGACAAAAGGAGAGTGGAAAAATATATAAGTGTACAGGGTTAAGAGTGGAACTAACTTCAATTGATGATAGGAAATCAAAATCCGGTTCCTTGGCAGACTCCTTTTCCTTATTATCTTCAACTCCATCGATTTTCTGATAATTGGCAAGCGTGAGAATGTAAGATACCAAGATATAGAATAGTAAATTTTTAGCCAAAAAATAACACATTTAACAAGCACAGAATGTAAAGGAGAATGATCGAAAAATACTTTATGTGAGGAAATACTGAGAACAAGCATCTGTTATGGAAGAAAGTGATGCTTAAAAAGAAAATAGCAACACTAATGCCATGCTGCAGAATATCTAAAAATGTGAATCTGCCTTCTTCCAGTAGTAGAATAGTTACTCCCTCTCAACCAACCATCTCCAACGGTTGGTTTCTAAATACCCCATCTTGTGATGGAATAAGTCATATGGTCTTGAACACCTTTAATATCTTTTGCTTTAACATCTTAGACTAGACTAAACATCTTTGCTTTAGCATTTTAGATTAGCATCTTTGTTTTATCATCTTAGACTAGTATCTAGCATCTAGCATCTTGGACTGCATGACCAACCTATATATATGTACCCCAATCATTCAGGTTGAGTATAGCATTCTAGTGAATGAAAGAAAATTGTACCAAACTCTGAGTGTCATCTCTAGGTATGCGAGTGTTCTCGCTAACAATTGGTATCAGAGTTGTATGGTTCTGTGACCTATCCAATCCCCTTCGTGACTCTCTCTAGCGGAGACGTCTTCTCCTTGTTCGTCTCCCTCCCTCACCGGTCCACTGGAAACCAGCAACTCGACGAGCACCACCCACACTCCGAGCAGCAACTCGACAGCAGCGACTTCCCCCTAGTGCAGCAACAACCCCCACGAACTTTCTCCCCTAGCGGTGTGCCATGTCCGCAGGAGACTCTCACCACTCGATCACCTCGAGCGTGTGGCATCAGCAGGAGGCCAAACTCGTCGCGGCAGAGGAGCGCAAGCAGGTGGCAGCAGAGGTCGTGGCAGTGGAGGCTCGGAAGGGGAGGTTGGTAGCAGCAGAACTGGCAGCGACGAGAGCAGCAGAGGAAGCTATGGCGGCTGCAGTGGCAGCACGTGTTGCAGCGACAGAGCTTGAAGCTCTACGCCACGGTAGCAGCAGTGGCACTGCCTTCGAGGCAGGCAGCGTCGACCTAGAGGCCGAGTTACCAAAGAGGGAGGATGAGCGGGTGGCGAAGTGGGCAGCAACGCAGCACCGCGCACGCGGCGGTAGCCCAAACGGGCCCAGACGCACTGGCAACACTCGCGATGGATGCGCACATCGAACGCAGCCTTCACAAGCGATGTGGCTCTCCTTCCCCGGACCGGCGCAATGGTCATCACGGCTTCCAGACCATCATCAAGGACACTAGCGTTGGTGATGGATGGCCCGCCCTTACTAAGACCAACTACGTCGAGTGGTCCATGGTAATGAGGGTGAAGCTCCAAGTACGACACATGTGGGAGGCGGTCAAATACGACGACGTCGACTACAACGAAGATCAACTGGCGTTGGAGGCCCTCCTTGCTGCAATCCGCCGGAGATGCAGTCTTCGATTGCTTGCAAGCAGACTGCCAAGGAGGCCTGGGATTCCATCGCTGCAGTGTGTATCGACAACGATCACGCCCGCAAGTCTACGCTGCAGGCACTATGCAAGGAGTTGGAGAGCCTGGCTTTCAAACCAGGTGAGGATGTTGATGATTTTGCTATCTGTCTCAACACTCTACTACAAAAGTTGGTGCAGCACGGCGACAACACCATCGACGAGGAAAGAGTCATCGAGAAGCTCCTTCGTTGCATTCCTGAGAGATACAAGCAGATCGCTCGATCGATCGAGTCCTTGCTAGATCTCTCCGGGATGTCGATCGAAGAGGCGATAGGTCGCCTCAAGGTCGTTGACAATGACGAGTCCCACCTTCTTCAGAGCCAGTCACCACCGGTGGCAAGCTTCTCTTCACTAAGGAGCAGTGGCTCGCCCACCAGCGAGAGCAGAAGAATGGGGAGGCATCAAGTTCATCGAGTGGCCACAAGCGCTAGCCACGCAAGGGGTGCAAGGCTCCCCAATCGTGTGGAGGCACTACTGGCGGCGCCAATAGTGATCGCAAGGCCACCCGTAACAACACTTGTCACAACTGGGGCAAGGTCGATCATTGGGCTAGGGACTGTCGGCAAGCGAAGCGCGGCGGTCAGGCACACGTCGCACAAGCACAAGAGGAGTTGGCTCTATTCCTCATACACAGGAGCATTGAGCTGCACTCCCCCCGCGTCGACAGCCATTGTTCTTCTCCACGTCAACGAGCCGCACGCACACGTCTTCCTCGACAATGGGTCCAACAATGACAAGATCGACGGTTGGTTCCGCGACACCAGCGCCACCCACCACATGACCGGGTGACAGGATCACTCCTCCGATCTGGACTCCGGCGTACGAGGCTCTGTCAAGTTCAGGGACGCCTCTGCCGTGGAGATAAGGGGTGTCGGCTCCGTCATCTTCACCACCAAGACCAGCGAGCATCAGATACTAATCGATGTCTACTACATCCCCACGCTTAGGAACTCCATCATCAGCCTTGGCACGCTGGATGAGAACAGCTCGCATGTGGAGATCGAGCATGGGGTGTTGCGCATCTGGGATCATCAACACCGACTTGTTGCCAAGGTGAACAGAGGAAGCAATCGCCTTTATGTTCTCCATGTGCGGGTGGCGCAGCCCATGTGTCTTGCAGCACTCTAATAAGGCACGCGATCGGCGATTCCTCCCTGTGTGTCGCCGCAACTTTTCTCCACTGCATAGGAGTGCTCTTTTCCAAGGCACACAATTGCTCTTTGCCTATTTTCCACCAACTAGCCATTAATGTAGTCTTGAACTCTTAATTATTACTTTATTGGTATATATATATACACTATATATTATATAAAGGTATATATAGTATGTATATGTCCTGAAATATATATGACAACTAGGACTGACCAAGCTGACAAGTCAGTCTGGTCAACAACTAATTGTGACTAGTCCGTCTAGTCAGTCCCATGGCGACTAGGGTCAACTAGACGACTTGTAAACATTGCCCAAAAACATGTGGTTCCTTGAAATAAATTTTAAAACCTGGGGTTTTGTGAAATTTACTCTTGTTCAAATGTAAAATAGCATGTTACACTAATCCCATCATTTCCTGGCATGATTTAGGTCTTTGATACTGCGTGTCCACTCACCTACTGCTAGTATAAAAGGAGCGATCTACGAAATATTCCAGTAGCAAGAACAAAACATCTGTCGAATGCAGTCATGATTATGAGTCATTGAGTCTAACTCTAACGAAAAACCTTGGTTCAATTATACTTACATGTTTAAGTGCCATAGGAGATGCAACAATGATATCAGAGGAGTAGAAGTTACTCAACAACTTAATAGATTTCCTGCAGATTCATTAGCACGAGTATAAACTTCTAGATCTTCTATATGGAAATAAAAAATACAAAAAATACAAGCAAAAATATATTTGGGGGCATAAGTTTTTGTAGATTTCACAAAGTTGGACATAAAACGTCTTCCCTTATATTGTGCCATTTAGTAAGTTGCATGTATTCAGAAACAAATTTCCAGAGCTAGAAAGACAGATTCAGGAATGGAATAAATGGTAAAGATCCAGTAAATTGCAGGCAAGTAGTTCATTTCCAAAGACAGGAAACACTGAAATTCATTTCAAAGGACAGAAGAAACCAGAAGTTCTGAACAAAACTTCGAAGAAAAAATTATCTTTGCTAATTGTATTACCAAATCTATTCAATTTACAACACTTCAGACACCTTTAATGCAATAACAGAAAGGAAAATAGTTTTTCTAACTATTGTAAAAAGAAACAAGAAGGTCCACTATACTATGCTAAACTATCTCGCTGCAGCAATTAACCACCCTTACTTTTTTTGCCTCATTTTATCACTAGACAACTAAAACTAGGTGATTTTACTTCCTAGTGGTATTTTCCCTTTGTAGTTCTTTTTGAACAATTAATATTTTAAGTTGTGGTTTTTCCAAAATACTATTTTACTATACTATGCAAAGTCATGAATTTTTTTAATTTATTTTGTAACATCGAATACAATATGGACACTACATGTACAAAGAGAAATAAAAAAGATAACTGTCACTGGATTCTAAAATGACTTAATCTTAATAAATCTGGGGGTAAATCCCTTAAAATTTATTGCAGGTTAAGAACACGGTGAAATAACCAATCGTAGAAAATTAGTACATTAAACATTCTAACACACTTACTTTGTATATTTTATGCCAAAAAGAAAGTTGTCTCCAGTATCTCCAGCAAAAAGAAGGTCAAAGTCTGCAGGTTTACTGCTTTGAACAGGCTCCTCCAATTCATCTTCTGATTCGCCAAACTCACGTTTGAATTGTTCAATGACTTCAGCCTAATAGAGAGAGGAAGTAAAATATTCTGATTACAGGGTAGGGAACAATTTGCTAAACAAAAGTTAAAATGATATACATTTAAGAATAGTTTATAATGTATGTATTTAAAGAAATTGAACTTCAAAGTTTGCATAGAACAACAGCTAAAAAGAATAGAAATCTTTACCTTTTTTGACAGTGGGGAAAGTTGGATCAACCTCTTCATAACACGCTTTGCGATGCTTTTGAAAGGCAGCACGAAAAGAACCTAAAAACATATTTATAAAAAAAAATAAAAGAGTATGAAGTTCCATTGATGATTATAGACAATAGAGTGGCATATAAGCATAAAACATCAAGCAGGCAGTTTGACACGTTAAATTACTAGATGAAATAGATATATCAAGTTAAGCAATTAAAGGAATTTTCTCATGTTGATATCCAGTTGTGACTGAAGTATTTATTATTCAAATTTCTTATGCAGCATAGTAATGGTTGAAAGCATAGTTATTAAAGCAGTAAAGCAAGGCAAGGTGACCCAACCCCATCTTACAGCCTAGGCGATAAGGCGAGGCAAAGCCTTACACAATAAAAGAAAGAGAGAAAAGAAAAGGAAAAGGAGAAATGGGGAAATTGCATTAGGCCAGCCACATGATGTGGTAGGTTTGGGCTGCATAATGGCAAATAGTTAGCTTTCACATGATAAGAGTGGCAAATAATTGAAGGCGACGAATTAAGTGACATTTGAACATGTGACATCCTTTAGAGTGACAAATAGTTAAAAATCCCCCTCTCCAGCTCTCCCCAAGATCCCACACAGTCCCCCTGCCCAGCGTCGGCGCCGCCCTGCCCCCTTCTCCCCCACCCGGCCCCACCCACGCCGCCTCACTCAGTAGTGCCCCGCCCCCTCCCCCTTCTGCCTGGCCCCACCTCACACCACCCTGCTCGGCACCACTCCACCCCGCGCCGGCCAGACACTCACATGCTCGCCGCACTACTACTGCTCCCCAGTGCTGCCGCCCACCGCACCGCCCCGCCCCTGGTAAATGCCCCTGCTGTCCACCGCGACACCCCTACTCGCCGCACTGCAAGCCTGACCCTGACATGAACACCACACTGTTCCTGCTCCTCAGTGCTGCCGCCCACCGCACCGCCCCGCCCCTGGTAAATCCCCCTGCTGTCCACCACGACACCCCTACTCGCCGCACTGCCAGCCTGACCCTGACATGAACACCACACTGTTCCTGCTCCTCAGTGCTGCCGCCCACTGCGCCGCACCTGGTAGGCTGGTAACTCCCCATGCTGGCCTGCTGTCCACCATGAAACCCCTGCTCACCGCACCACTGGCTGTCTATCCTCCCTTTCCCTTGCACACCCCTGTAAGAATCTGAGGCGATAAGGGGAGACGTGGCAGTGAGGGACGAGGAAGAACAAGAATGGAGCACCACTGCACCAGAGATATGGGAGGAGGAAGAAAGGTATTATAGTGGTCTATTCATTACCAGATTTTGTTTTTGAAATGAATAGGTATGAACCCAAGTATAGAACAAGGAATACAATATATCATCTAAGTGACTAGCGTTCGTTGTTGTTGCTGAAAAAATCAACCATGAATTGCTCTTAGAGCCTAATCAGTAAGACAGTAATTGATCTTGCTATTCACTATAATCTCTTGGTGTGTTGATCCAAGACTAAGTCTCAAGCAATGAATTGACTTCGATTCATAACAGATTATGCTAGAGATTCTCATATAACTTCATTCAGATGCTAATGCCATCTCCTGTGTCTTGGATATGCCTATTTAGCATTCACCGTTTAAATCAGGTTGTTGTTTTTTTGCTTCCAGGATGATCACCAATGCTTTTCTTGATCCCTATCATTTTGCAATTAGATTTGATTATACGTATATATTTTAATCTGTAGCAACGCGCGGGCATCTAACTAGTATCTCTTGACCTAGCAGTGCACTAGAAGCACATCTTCCTCCCTCTGCCAGGGCAGCCGTCACCACAAAGTGCACTAGAAACACTTCTCCCCTCTTAACCAATTCTCTGTTGTTGCATCCTTCACTCAATCTTTATCAAATATTTGACAGCATTTGTATAGTATTACACACCATTCCATAAAATTTCCAGGTCTAAGCTCAACCAGTCAACCCACATATTGAGAAAAAAATCAAAACTATGAACAGTACTTGCACTGTTTGCCACTAAATTTGTTTTTTTTCTCACTTTGTACGTTAGTGACTTGAATTTTTGTGGAGTGGTAGACGTCGATATACTCTACATCATCACATTTTTCAAAAAATTCATTGCTGTTTGGATTGGATTTAAGAAGCAAAGATACATGTGGGACATTCTCTCAAGGTGTAAACATACATCTCCAACTTTATAAGTGTATAGGATGTAGCAGTTGTACAATTTACAGAAAAACAAAATATCTTATAAATAAATATGACAAAAATGCAAGCATAATGCACCCAACCATCTCACATCATCATGACAGTTTTAATCAAGCCAACACAAGATGTAATAAAGATAGAAGAGGTTGTGCACATAAAAAATGGAAAGTTTAGCATGTCAAAATACAACCCAAAATGCAGTTCCATTGTGCTAGTTATATTTACCTTTGGACGTGTAAAACCCTGATCAAGGAATGAGTTATCATCCAAGATATCTTTGCTAGGGTCACTCCTAAGCTTTGCATCATTTTTTACAACAACATCTCTTGTTCTATGAATATGATTCAACTGCAAATACAATAACATTACAAATCAATCCCTTTGATTCCATAGACTTAAGCACAGTTATTATGAAACAGATAAAACTCCCTTCATGTATAGCACATTGAGAAAATTTAGCCATTGATTCTGATAGCAATTACTTACCAAGGCAAGAATGGAAGAAAAGAATGAAAAGTTCCTTGAAGTTATAGAATGTCATAATTTAGGAAAGAGTTAAGAACACTAAATAACTTATATTTGGAATCAGAAGGAATAATCAGTGTCATAATAGATTATGTAGCAATATGATGACAAAATAATGATATACTAAAACTTACAGCATGCATAAGATATGAGTCCATCGTACTGGAATCCATAGCTCTACCTCCCTTGAGATAAAATGGCTTCTTATTACAATGCATTATGTCACAATAACTACTACCTGCAACAAGCAATTAGGAAATAGACTTAAAAGTTAAAAGCATAATACATCATTTTACTAAAAAAATATAAACAATGAAGTTCAGATTTGGCATAGTTTACTTAAGTATAGGAGAAATTAGGGATGGAAGTTGGTGGTGCTAAATCGTATTTCCAACCATAAACAGCAAAATATAGGTGCTTTGATACTTTCAAGTTTCAATCTCTACATATGCAAAAATTAACAAAAAATGAGTAAGATTATTCAACTTCCCACTTCTCATTAGCTTTTCTAACATTACATACTAATTACATGTGAACTAATGATCCAATTGAACTTAGGTTCACCTTAATGTTTTGATAGGTTGTGCTGCATTTTATCAGAAGTAGCAATCTTTCTTTACTTTTGCACTTTTTTGTTATACCCTAAAGAAGGAACTTTGGTGAGTCAATATATCCTAAAGGTACTTAAGAAAGTTAATATTGGTGCCAAACTTGCCATCCTTATATCGTACTTAGAAAAAATGTATGACCTTGACAGCTATGAACAAAACAGAGTTGTTTTGGGTATGAAGTTATTGTAATATAGATAACTTACAAAGTGAGAAGAATTTCAATCTTGAATCCAACTGATAGGAGAGGACTTTTTGCCAATGGTCTCTCAACTTTTCTTTCACACCACCAATTTGATCAACATAAGCTCCCTAAAGAACAACATAAAATCCCTAAGATAAGTAGTTTAACATCTATTGTAGTGAATCACAGAGACAAAACACACTAACTCAAAGAAAAACATAAAAGGAGAAGGTGATGTTGATTCAATAGGCCTTTGAAAAGGCACAATTTGCATACAATCCAAAATATATATGACCAGAAAAACAGGGAAATGGGTGCTGTAAAATTAACCTTTAGCTACAAAGAATTATGGGTCACTCATCAAAAAATACAAACAAGTATACACAGTAACTCCTTAAAAATATTAGACTTTTCTAGATAATAGAAGTAGCTTCTGGCCTCTGCACCAAGCCACCAACTATGGATGCACACAGCCATTTAATTGTTGGCACTCGGATTTGAATCCTTGTGAGTGGACCACAACTACACCACCACGCCAAAGGTGTTTCCAAAGATAGGTCATATGGTAATTAAAACACATGGTAAATTTGCACAGTAAATATTGTTAAAAGAATCGACTAGTCATATGGTTTCCATAGACATCTTTTTTTACCATGATACCACTTTCAAGGAATAACTTGAGTAACCTACATTCTAAGGTAAAAAAATTGATTTAGCCATACAGTTTATATGATGAACATGGTCCGGTCAAGCCTCCAAACTTGGAAACACAAAACCATAGTCTTACTAATAACTTATGAAAGTTGATTTCCTGGGATACCTTTATCTTTTCACATGTTCCAACCCATTTGGATTTTGGAATGTCCTCTGCAGCCACCTCCCATTTAAATTTATACTTCTTCTTCAATAATTCATTGACTTCTGCTTGTGTTATGATATGACTAACATGGCAATGAAATGAACTGTGACATACAACGGGAGGATAGTGTTATAAAGAGTTGCATGGAAAATCATGGATCATGCAAAAAGAAAAAGAAATGGAGAACATATAGGAAGTATATACATCATTCTTGCTAATTGATAAGCATATATGGAGTTTCCCAAGGAACTGTGCATCCTCAGATAAAATGGCAATAAAATAAATCTAATCATTTTTAAATCGAGCAAGATCACACAAAAATACTTCAAAAATGTATCATGACTGATGACTTTAAAGAAATGTAGAAACGGTTGCCATTGACCAAGTAATCTGAAAACTACCCTTCTTGTCAATCAACAGAACTATAGAAGTAGAAAATGAAGAGTGTCATAAAAATAACACCAACCATGGAGCTTCCATTTCATCAGAGGCATCATCTTTATTGTTTATCATATCATTTGCCTCATCCTCACTGGAAATGGTGTGTCCATCTGTTGTGCCATCTTCATCGCTCTGCTCTACAGTACTTGATATTTTAGCTGCATATAGCACACAAAACCAGTGAGAAGAAATCAAGTGCATTGTTTGCTGCATGAAGCAAGAAAGCATCAATACGCAAAGGATATTTTAACCCAAGCAATAATGCCTTCGAAAACAACACAAATTGTAGGAGGGGAACACTCCGGCTGTCAAAACAAATGCTAGCAAATTGCTACTTTTTAACACTAGATTAGCATATCGGTGCCACCATTTAATGCATATATTCTACTAATAATCCAATGCTGGAACACAGTGACGACTGCCTACTGGAGACAAACCATCAAGAACAAACCTGGGCTGGAGTCCAGTGGCAACGCCTCCGCTAGACCACCATCACACTCTCGCCTCTTGGGCTTCTCCTCGCATGGCTCATCTCCTCCCTTGCCACTGGACCTCACCCTCTTCGGCCGCCTCTTCTTCCCTGTAGCCACAACAACAACAACAGTAGGATAGAATAACAAATAAGACTATGGGCATGTTTGGGGGAGCTTCTAACAGCTGTAACTACTTCTAGAATCTGAAGCTGAAACAAACGGTCCAGATTCTGGTTCAGATTGTGAAAATCAGTAGCTATAGAATCTGGAAATGAACTAAAATTCAGAAACTGAAAAACAGCAGCTTCTCCAGATTCTCATCAGCTACTCAGACTAGCTAGCTACTGAGAATCTCTAGCTACCTGAAGCTCCCCCAAACAGGCCCTATAAGAGGCTGCAAGAGATAGAGGCGATTGTTGGACATCTAGAGTTCGCACCTCGAGCAGTGGCGGAGACAGGCTTGGGCTTCCCCATCGGCCGGTGGGTTGCCTAGATGGCGGTAGCGTGCGGTCACCACCAGTGGCCAAGCCAGAATATATCTATGCCTAGCGATCAAAATAATGACTAAAACCATCCATGTCAATAAACATATGAAAACATAATAAATGGTTGGATAAAAATATAAATTATACTAAAAATTAGCAGTATATTGCATATAAAATTGTATCAAAAATGTATAAGTGTATATAAGTGTTGCAAAAATGAGAACTTAATTTCTTATGCATATAAAATTGTACCGAAAATGTACACGCGGGCTAGCAGCGGCGGGCGCAGGCGCACAGAACGCGGGCCAGGGCCAGGGGTAGCGGGCACGAGTGGGTAGCGGCCGCCGGGCGCGCGGCGGTGGCGGCAGGCGCAGGCGCACCGCGAGCGGGCGAGGGCAAGGGGCAGCTGGCTCGAGAGGGGTCCGGGCGCCGGCCGCCGGGCGCGCTGGCGGGGACGACGAGGGCGGCGGGGAAGGCACGCTGGTAAGCGGCGTGCTGTTTGGGGGAGGAGGCGGGTGGCGGCGGCGAGGTTTAAGGGTGAGGAGGCGGGCCGTGCGAGAAAGGGCAGGTAACGAAGGGGTTTCCCTTTGATTTTTGAGTGCGCGTGGAGAGTCGGATCAGCCGATCGGACGGCTGGAAGCAATTGACAGAAACCCAAATCTACGAGACTACGTTAAAATGTTGTCAATATTTTAAATGTCCGGCAAAGGACAAGTGTCCTTTGGTTTGTCTTTTAGGAACAGTTTTTATTTTTTAAAAGTTAAAAATTAATTAAGGGTTCCAGCAATTTTTAGTAAAAGCGGTTTTTGACACGGTAAAATTATGGATCTGGCTTCTAGTTTCTTGCTTCTGTTTTTGAATCTTTGATAATGTTAATATTCACGTATTGGCATTTCAAAATTCATGCAATCATACAAAATTTTATAAATTGATATTTCAAATTTCATACAACCATACAAAATTTCATAAATTGATTTTTTACACGGCTCAAAGCAGCTTCTCCACAGTCATTTTAGTCAAACGGCTTTCAGCTTTCTTACAGCTGATATCTCACAACAGTTTTTTCATAGCCTACAGCCCACAACAACTTTTTTTCAGTGTCATAGCTCAACCAAACACACCCTAAAGCCTTTCATAACAAGTTTCTGGATCATCTATAAAAATTATAGCCGGTTAACTAAGTCATTCAATGGTTTTAGAAAAAACATGATATGTCTTCATTTAAACAGTAATTATCATGCAAACATAATATCAACAACATAGATGAAATATTCAACACTTAAACATAATCTGGTAGTTTAATAACAGATCAACATGCATGCAAATTCAACAACACTTGTAAAAAGGCATTGAACCATTGTCTAACAAACTCACAAACATCAAGTTGCAAAAAAAAAATTAATAAACCAGCATGGAGCATAAACTGATCTACTCATCTCCTAAATCATCTGAATTTTGATGCATTGAAATGTGTTTTTAGCTCTGACCTCTCCAATAGTTATAGCAGACTAAATAGCCGTTATTAGCCAGCTATTTAGAACATTGGTTTGGGCCGGTTCGGGCGTTGTAATTAAAATATAATGTTTTCACCAAATAATGTCTAAAATCTTTAAAATATGTTCCTTTACAAGTCAAAATTTGATCATGTCAATATTTATTACACTTGTTTTGAAAACCCTAAAAGATCTTGTGGCCTACCATAGATATGTCCTAGACATTGGCTAAATACGGTGGTTTCATAAAAAAATACAATTTATCATTTTTCATCAGCGGAAATCACCTATGTTTTCTTTCTTCTTTTTTTTTTGCCACCTTCACCCAATGCAAGTTCATACTGTCACCTTTCTCGCCCATTGGACGTGAATTCGTTCCATGCTATTGAAATTTGAATTATTCATGGAACATTTCAGTTTTTTTTACACTTTGTTTCACCTTTCATTGTTTTTTTTGCATTAAGGATCATTGACATGTATTGCTTTGTATTTGGATGATCCAATAATCTTGAATAAGATTGAATGGCATGGGGTGAGATTGTTCCGGATGAGATGGTACTAAATAAGATGGTACAAATAGGTTATTTGGTTAGATGTATAAGATGATATATAATTTTATTTAGTCGATATATGTTTAGTCGAGGAACTAAAGGAGTTGGGTAGTAAAATCACACGTAGTTTAAAAAAATATTAGACGAACTTGACATCGTTCATTTGCCACACGAAACGATTCATCATGAATGGCATCGTTCATTTGTTTTTGCAGTATGAAACGATTGAACGTCTAGAAGGATATTTTAAGAATTTGAATCAACGGATGATCCTAAACAGCTTACGTGTGATACAACCGAAAAAAAGAGACTCGTTTTCGAATCTATACCGAAACCATCCTAATAGGTATACCTAATATTACTGCAGTGTGGTATGCTGCTACCGTAACATTTACATGCTACCTACGGTCTGTGAGAAGTGCTGCAAATAATTGAAGTACAAGAAGAATATTTTGTTGAAGCTTTCTCTGTCTGCATTTTGTTCTGATCAGAATGTACTTGCGCTAGTTGTTCTCTTCGTTACGTTGAAGAACACTTGTAAACCACAAAATATCAGATCAACCACGGTGTTTCCTTTTGACAAATGAACAAGTTCAAACTCTTTACAATATATATATGATATCAGACTTTTTTTAGGTCTTCAAAGTGTGAGTTTGACAACAATTTTATGTTAGAATAAGTTTACAAATATAAAAAGTTTACGAGATTACGAAAGTAATTCTCAAGACAAATCTACTGATACCATCTTTATACCATTCTTATTTTGCAAACTAAGTATTTTAAAAGCCATTGATAGTTCAGACCGTCTCTAACAATAAGATCCAAAACAAGGTATCTATATGTGGTATGAATCACAGCAAAAAAAATAGGTCTCACACCCAAAAGCATTTGTCTCCAACAGAGAAGGTAAAATGTGACTGCATGACGAGATTTGTTGCATGTGAGAAAAGCAAGAAGACATTTTAGGTTCCACCCCGCCTCTCACTCAAAATGAGTATTGTATTTGCCTACTCCGTTGGACCCATTTGTCTACTCCTACTCTGTTGGACCTAGATTTTTTAAGCAAAAGCTACATGAACTACCTATTTTTAGGTTTAGGTGTTTTAGGTTTAGGTGTGGAGACAATCTAACATGCATTGTGCCCAAATGATTTTAATAACAGTAAGACAATATTTCTTACAAGCATCCTAACGGTAGGTATATCCTAAAGCTAAACAAAAAAAAACCTCCAAATGAAAACATTTTTCCAAATATAGTAAGGTGTGGCCTATTCTTTGTCTAAGTTGTTGGTAAAGCGCCAAATTAGGCCTCCGATAATATTGTTTATGGAGTGAGAAGCCATTGGAACAATTATGCTTGAAGAAGCTATGGTAGCTAAACCATAGGCTACGCCAACAAATGTTGCCCTGGAAACATAAAAAATATAGAGTGTAAGAGAAGATAGAAGCTTATCATCTTGTTAAGCTAAACCATAGGCTACGCCAACAAATGTTGCCCTAGAAACATAAAAATATACATGTAATTCGTTTTGCAAGACATGCAAAGCAACTCATGGTCCTGCGTTAAATTATTTCCCATTCTAGACATGTATAAAAACATTGCAGCAAGATATCTTACCAGATTGCAAATGAATATTTTCTGCCATTGCCCAAGTGAAGAACACCAAAAATAGCACCAGTTACAATGGCACTTATCCAGTTCAGTCCAAAGATAGGCATCAGTGCCCCTCGAAACAGCAGCTCCTGACATATGAAATATATTTATATATATTCTTCTGAGTGGATTCAGTATTCTAGAAAAAACTTTAAAGAGTTTATATGTTTACCTCACTTATCCCAGGAAGACAAGCAACCACGATATAGTCGAGAGTCTCTAGGGAAGTAAGTATCTAGTTGACAAGCATTAAAATAATTAAGACTTGAAGTTTAACAAAGGAACTTGCGCAATCTAAGAATATTAAATGTCCCAGGGACAAAATCCCAAATGACTATAAAGAAAAGATACCTGACAGTATTTAATATAATATTTTTTTGCATCTTGAAATAAAGATGTTAATTGATGTTAATACAATGAAAACACTTGAATTAGGGGAATTAGGCAACTTGGCCTGGTGGGCAATAATGTCATGGAGACATGGAAAAATCTCATGTATGATGTATTACTCAGGGTTCCAAATAATGGTTTGTCCAGAATTATTGGATACCAGTTAAATTCGGTAACTGGACAATAACCAGACAAAAAACAAACAAAAATTTTAAAGTTTTGGCCGGCAACTGCCCGGTTATCACACAGAACAATTCTAACTTTTGATTTTAAAATTTGAACTTGAATTTATAGGTTCCACCCATTAAGCACTCCCCAACTGGTCCATGGCTATGGACTGATTACTGGTCAATTACTGCCGGTTTTTTGAACGTTGATTGCACTAAGTTCACAAGAAGAGCAAGACATTCATTGAGGAGCATGAAAATGCATGCCATTTTCTGCGATGTAATGCAAATTGGATGAGTTGTTACAATGGTACTCCAAAAGTCTTGTTTTTCATCAAGGCAATAGCGCAGAACATACAGCTACGTGAGAAACCGTATTTGTCAGTGATGGATATGTAATGACCCTCATGAGAGGGACAATAAGATTAAAAGGTTGCACATACTTGTCTATTTGTAGTCTCACTGGAATTCCTGAAATCTGACCATGTCTGCAGTAGAATATATCTGCTAGAGGATACTATTATTACAAGTCCTGCGACCAACTCGAGATGCCATGTTTCAAAATTGACTGCGGAAAAAACAATAGAGAAATTTTCTTACAGCCATTTAGCTAACTCACCATTACTACATGGTATATAATTAATTTGTAAAATGGAGAAGCAAACATACGTGATATATCTGTAGGATCAGCAATTGGCCATCCATTCGAATATGCCAAATGTGATACCTGTAAACATCTCGAGAAATCTCAATTGTTCAGCTACTGTTTTAAAAAACTAGTTTTGCCATCACTAAACAAACAATTTTTACCTCGCGAAGCACGAGACCTCCTGCAAGCAGTAAGCCAGACGTGAGAGTACAAGCCTGAAGAACGGCATTCCTTGGGGCAACTGCAACCTTCTCATCACCAGTAACATCACTGCCATTGACCTCAAGACTGGTGGTGGGATTTTCACCGCTGCCTGAAGAAGCTTCATTGGCTAATGTTGGTTCTTTCGATATGCCACGTGATCTCCTCCTTTTCCTCTCGTTACCCTTTGCTGCAAATGTTCTTACAACCTTCAACATTAAAAAAGAGAGTCTTACTACGAAATACATGAAAATCCAACTGAAACCTTCAGATGTCAATGTAACACTTACATTACGTGGGACATTATGAAGGTGTCTCCATGTAACAACTGCGATTCGGCATTTGGAACCTGATTAAAAACATAGTCTGCCAATGTAAGGATATCAGGATGGATGAACAGAGACATACAATTAGATCTCCCAACATGGTAGATTGTACATGACAAGTCAAGACAATGGATTAACTGGGCAAAAACTTCAAACCCAGAGATTAGTTCGTACGAACAGAACAGTGTCCATGTATGATCAAACAAACGAAACAGCTCTCCATTGGGGGAGAAGGAAACCGGCCACTAGGTTTGCCGGTAACAATCTGCCACGCCATACCTCCCCGACCAAACAAAGCCAGAGGGAAACAAACTGAAACCCTCTCGATCTGGGTGGAGACAATGAACATGGGAGGCCGAACGAATGAGGAACTACGGAATCCGCCTGAGTAAAAGACGAGGGTGAGTTAAGGATAGACTGCGTACACCTCTCAGGGGGAGAGCGCGGCGACAGCACAGCGCGGTCGGCGCGAGCATCAGCGCCGCCATCAGCAACCAAGCTTCTGCAGGATTCGGGGTGCTCAGGGGCACCGGCGCCGAGGTCGCAGGCGGCGGCGAATCCGTGGAGAAACGGAGATGAGGCCGTCCGCTGCAGATTTTTGTGGGGTCTCGGGACACGACAAAATTGGTTATTTTTGCAAAATTGCTATTTAAACGGTGTACTTCGTAAAATTTTTTTGAATAACACCCAACAGAAAAGACTCCTACTATGGTAATCGGGCAAAATACCCAAAGAAGTAGTTATCTTACAATTTTCTAATTCTTTCTTTTCAATGAGCCAAAAATCATAGTTTAGCCTATAAGATCTTAGAGCATCTCCATTGTAATTGCTATTTTTGACTTGCTATTCATAGCAATAGCAAGTCTTCTTATTTTAATTGGCTTGCTATATTGTTACTCACTCCATTGTACTTGCTATTTGACTTGCTATTTTAGAAAATTTGCTATTTCTCTCATCAAACTTGCTACATGTAGCAAGTTTGGTGAGAGAAATAGCAAGCTCCCTAAAATAGCAAGTCAAATAGCAAGTACAATAGAGACAACTTTTTGATAATTCTTGCTATTTTTAAGGATAGCAAGTTGGATAGCAATTACAATGGAGATGCTCTTACAAGACCTAATTAAACTTTTTACAGAGCTTAGTGCATATTTATTGTAGTCAGTCTTCTTTTTTTGTTAATCTTCTTCCTTTTTCCATTCACTGTTTACTAGTCATCCAGTTGTTAACTTTTTCCTTGGTGGCTTCTTTCTGTCTGTATGTTTGGATTTTTAGGATTGCTAAGAAAGATAACCACCATTGCTGCACCGATGGAATGTTTTGTCTGAAGACACAATTATTTCTGTGTAATCAGATTGACCATGCTCCTGTTAATATCAATTCCATGATGAATCCTCTGTTGTCATTTGATCTGATTGAGGTCACCCTATCTTCAATGCTTCTATTGTTCAGCCAAAGTATTTCTATTTTTGCCCAGCAACTTTTCGTGAATTCGCAATCAGCAAAAAGGTGTAACGAGGTTTCTAGGTGTCTTTCTATGCAAAGTGAATAGTGACATTCTTCCTGGTCCTGCAGAAAATTCTTTCTTTTCAAGATATCTTTAGTATGTAGTCTATTATTGATCAGTAACCAAAAGAACAATTTAATCTTCTTTTCACATTGGCAAGACCAGATCCATTTGAAGACAGGGTGGGCTTCCATGTTGCTGTAGGTGTAGTTATAGCATTTTTTGATGAATATTTCCTAGCTCCCCAAATATAGGCCCAAGAGTTCTGTTCATGAGTTGAAAGGTTCAACATTTGTATTTTCATCTTTAGTTGATCAAATTCTTCTTAAGCTTCGTTGATAATGGTAAATAGAATAATTTATGGGCATCTGTGAGGTTGTGGAATTGTGAAACTGAACATTCTTTCTCTTTAGCGAAAGTGAATAACCTCTGGAAGGTACGATGAGCTAGGTTTGTGGTCTAGAGATCATACCATAATGAAACAGTGAGGCCAAATTTCATCATTGGTTTAGCAATTGCTAAATAAATTGGGATCTGTTTTAGAATTCCATGCCACCATGCCGAACCTCTCGGGCTACCTAGCTTGCGGTAGCCTGTGTGCGCTATAATATTTTTGCCAGATTAATCTTACCCATGGAATATTTTCAGTTGTTGAAGAATTTATCCAGATGTTTGATCAGAAGCGCATTGTTCTGCCCTTTAATGTTAATCACTCATAGGCCTCCTTTGCTCTTTGGCTTGCATACTTTATTCCAGTTGATCAGAGGGATTGCTTTTCTGTTGTTGTTGCTCTTCTTCCACGGGCACCTTCTTCTGACTTGATCTATTCTTTTGACGACTGCTGCTGGAAGTTGATACATTGCCATTGTATAAGTTGGTATTGTTGTTATAGCTAAATTTACTATCTATAGCCGACATGCTGTGGATAGCCAATACGATGTGAGAAGCAACCTTTTCTCAATTCTGGCGATGATGTTACTCAGATCATGAAATTTTGGCACTCTAATTCCAAGTGGTATACTGTAACACCCCAAATTTTCAAAACAATAAATATATTATTAAATTCAATTTCTTGGAATTATTATTTCAGAAAATACTTTAATTCCCCTTTATACCCTTTTGAACTACAACATAGAGTAGATGACCAAATTAGGAGGTGAAACTTTTTGTATATGATCCTAAGACCAAAATATAATTTTGGGAATTTTTATAAATTTTTACCAGCCTTGGAAGTAACCCTAATATTTTAATCTATTTTCTGGAATTATTTTTATTCAGAAAAGTATTAGAACAGTAATGGGCTCCTCCCCTCCCTTCTCTCTCTCCCGGCCGGCCCAGCCCGTTACCGCGCTCGCCTCTGGCTGACAAACGGACCCCACCTGTCGGCGCCGAACTCTTCCCCTCGCGCGCCGCGCCCGACATCGTGGCCCCACCCGTCAGTCGCCACCCCACTCGCTCGCGCCCGCTGGCCAGTAGGCCCCACCTGTCAGCTTCGCCTTCTACCTCGCGCCGTCGCCCCCAAACTTCGCCGGCCACCTTTACTCCCTCGGATCCGCTCGTCGCCGGTCCCCTCTCCTTCATTATTCGCCAGCATTAAAACCCCCGGATCACGTCACCCGTTTTCCCTTTAATCCCACGCGTAATCCCCCCCGCTGTCGCCCGCATGCAGAGAAACCGCTCGCCGGCGTTAACTCACTGCCCTCCCCCGATGGCGCCCTCCCTGTCCCCGCCGGCACCACTATTTATACCCTGGCCTTCACCGCGTTCGACCCCCACGCCCATTCGCACTCAGACCGAACAGAACAACCACGATTCGCCGTTTAGCGCATTCCCTCTGGTTCGTCTCCGGCCACCGCTCGCCGTCGCACCGGACCACCTCCGCCCGTGCCTTCGCCACCATCGTGACCGCCGGGACCTCCCCAACGCCGGCCACCACTCCGTCGACGACAACCCTCGCCGGATCGCCGTCGCCGTCCAGAACCCGAACACCTCCACCGCCCCCGCTCGTCGCCGGCCTCGCTCCGTCGACCTTTTCTCACCGCCGAGGTACCCTCGTGATCCCCGTAGAACCCTCGTTCCGTTTTAGGCCTTAGACTAGGTCGCCGTCACTCGCCGTGGCCGCTGGCCCGCTCGCCGTCGTCGGAGAAGACGACCGGCACGGGTCGAGTACCCGTGCCGTGTCGGATTCGATCCACGCCATGCGATCCAGATCTAACGGCCCAGATTTAATCCCTCGTGCGATTTAATCGGCGCCGTCGGATCTGAGTGAAGCGGTACGGTGCGATCTCGTGCGTCCGTTAGTTTTAAAACCCCGCGTTTAATCTCGTGCGTCCACGTGGTACCCCTTCGCACGTTTTAATCCTGGCCGTCCGTAGCCACTTACGCGTCCCGCCTCGCCCTCGCGCGTCGGATCTGGATCCAACGGTCCAGATCGACCCGGCGCACGCGCACAGTGCGCGGGTTCACCGTGGGCCTGGCTCACCGTGGACCCGAGGGGTTTAAAATTTGAAAATAATTCCAGAAATGCTTTTAAACTTGTAAAATTCATATCTAATGCATTTGGACTCTAAAAATTACCATTCCAATTTCAGAAAATTCATAAAATTATTCTCTACATATTTATGCAATAAAAACAGTAGGTTTACTTTGACATTTTCATGTTTATTTAAATGAGTATTCAAATGTCCTTAGGATTAAAATGCAAATTTAAATATTTAAACTCCAGAAAATTTATATAATTGTTCCTTTCTGTTTAAACACTAGAACCACTGAGTTTTCTCTGAATCATTCATATTAAATTGATTTGAAAACTTAATGTAGTATTATTCACACTTAAAAACCCTTTTAGGAAAAACAATAATTCATTTTGATTCATTTTAAATTAATTGTGAAATAAATTTCAGAACCTTAACAACTGATTTTCTTTAAAATCAAACCAACTAAAACCCACATGCTTGTTGTGTGATTTTACGTTGTTCATATCGAATGTTGTATTTATTCTACTTTATTATTATTGAAAAGACTACGACGCCGTCGAGGAGCCGGAATACTTCCCGGAAGTCCCTCCCTCGCCTTTCGCTGAACAAGGCAAGTCACCAAACAATTCTTTTGAACATATTGAACCCATGTTTGAATTGACTATCGCTAAAACACATAGGTTATGTATATGCATTAGTCAAATGAACCCTTACATTATATTTATTTAGGATCCCCCGACCTTGATGTGCAACCCAAGCCATGCTATCTCGCCTAACCTCCTTGTCACCATATGATCAATGATATTAGTTAGTGTCCAAAGTATTGACACGGCCGCTATAGGATAAAAATGAGTCGTAGCAAAATGGTTCTATTATATGATCCCTGTTACTTCTTATCCTTGGAAATTCTGTTGGTGATGAGTCATGGTTGTGAGTGTATGCATGGTGGGTTCCGGGTGCAAGCTAGGGCATTGGTCAGTCGCACCCGGGGCACTATAAGGACCGGTCTGAGGGATCCGTTGCAATACACTTACGTACTAACCACAAGTCTAGTGGGTAAGTCCTAACTAAGGTATGGGTTGTTCCAAACCGAGGCCACCATTTGGAGATGGGTCAAGTTGCACCTGCGGGTGACTTGTACCAATGTGGCGCAAAAGGGGGTGCGACGTTAGCCGGGATGCGGCCCGGCGCGCCGGCGAAACCTAGAGCGGGTGGTTATCGCTTGGAACATCTCATATTGAGGTTTTGGCACGAGTTCCCGTGTAATGGGTCATCTCGTTGAGATGAGTGCGTGCCTTGTGGGTACAGTAGTACATCTCTGATCAGAGTCTTAAATCTTTTCGAAAAGCCGAGCCCACGGTCAAGGGCGGGTTGCGTGACATCCCCCAGTTAGTTTACTTTGAATATGAATGTGCATGATGGATTGACATGTAAGGACCGTTGTGCGAGGAGGTAAAACGTACTCCTCGAGTTAGTTGGTGTTGATGATGCCCATGTTTACTTTCCGCATGATTAAAATATGATTACACTAAATGCCATAACTGCAACTGCTTTATACTGCAATGTTAGCCATTATCCTTCCTTGTTTATTATCCTGCATTATTATTTGCATTTGCGGTGGCTTGTTGAGTACTTTTTGTACTCATACCCGTTGGACCCCACAGAGGATGCTTACTTTGAAGACGGTCTGGAGTAGCGACCCAGTCGAGAAGAAAGATCCTGAAGAAGACGTTCGTCATGCCGCTGTTTAAATTATCTTATTACTGTTTTTACTAAAACAATGTTGTAATAAATATGGTCTGCGTACCATGGATATTATCGTATGTACGTTGTCGCATGATGAACCTCTTGTATTATTGTTTTTCTTTGGAAATTCAATAATGTCTCGATTTTGTTAAATCGGGGCGCTACAAGATGGTATCAGAGCCGACTCGACTGTAGGAAGCCAAACAGACCCGCCTAGCCATTAGCCATAGGAAATTATTTCTTGAAAATCTACTTCATAAACTTTGTTCCTCTCCTCACTTTTATTCAACTTGCTGTTTTGTAGATGCCTGTCTACCAAGTCCACAGCTACTGCCGCCACTATGAGGGCTTCGTCCGGGAGCTCCGCATGATGCTCACCTTCCTCGGGTTCCTCTTTGAACCCGAATTCCAAGGAGTGTACCCCGACGAGTTCGTCGGGCCTTGCGACGTCTCCCTCACCGTCCACGGCTCCGGAGAACATCTGCCGCCCTACACCACCGCACTTGGAGGCCCGACTTTCGACATCGCGTGCCAACGAGTCGCCCTCCAGGCCCTCATGGAGCTGAGGATGATCTACGACGATCGTCTTCAGAACTCATCCTTTCGACTTGTGCCGAAGCGTACTCCCGGAGCCCACCGTAGCATCTACCTCGGAGTTCACTCCGTGCGTGATCCGGTCATGGCCCGGCAGTCGCGTCTTCTGCAGGCCATGGATGATCTCCACACTGAGGCGGTGCTCGACGCCGACGAGCACCATGAGGCGGTTGCATTTCTTCGTGAAGAAACGAAGAACCTGATCCAGCAGAACGGCGAGCTGCAGTGCAAGATTATGCAGCTGCAGAAGGACATCGCTGAGATGGTTCCTCTTCTTCCAAGGAAGAAGAAGCCCATCCGTGAGCCCCTCCCTCGCCCCAAGAGGATCCCGCCACGACCCTCCCCCGCCGGGCCTTCCACCAGCGCCCCTACACCACGCCCCGGCCTCGTCTCCGACTCCATCATCGAGAATTTTCTCGAGCCCACCATCTCTCTGGAGCCGCGCACCTCGTGGTTCCGAGAGCACGGAGACCGCCTCCGGTGGCGAGTAGGCGTTAGGAGACGCGAAATTAAATAAAAAGCATTATTTTGTATGTGGTGCTACCCACGACGAGTGTGTTGTGGGTAGAATAAGAACTTGATTGTAATGAACATTTTACCACTTAATTTATATGCTTGAAATATTCTTGTTAATTGTGTTGTCAACTTTTTGCCTTATTACCTTATGAATTCAGAAGATGGCCGACCACCAGAACACCGGCTCTAACAACGAAGCAGGAGGAAGCCGAGATGCGCCTGAGGGTGTTGTGCCCAACTGGGGTGCAACGGGCCCGCGCCAATCCGGGTCGCCTTCCGCCAACCACCCCACCTTGGCGGAAATGATGGCAAATCAGAACCATCTGATCACCGCCCTCCTCACCCAAATGCAGCACCAACAGGCTCAGTTGGACCGTCTGCAGAACGGGGAGCCCGCCCCTCGCGCACCAGCACCCGCGGCCGCTCCGCAGCTCTCCGAGTTTTTGCGCGTGCGTCCGCCCATCTTCTCGAGCACAACCAACCCGATGGAGGCCGGAGATTGGCTTCGCACCATCGAGAAGAAGCTCGACCTCCTCCCCTGCACCGACCGGGAGCGGTGGCCTTCGCCACTCACCAGCTCCAGGGTCCCGCCGCTGAATGGTGGGACAACTACCGTGCGTCCCAGCCAGAGGGCCACATGGTGACTTGGGCGGAGTTCACCATCGCCTTTCGTGCCGCTCACGTCCCCGCCGGCGTCATCGCGGTGAAACAGCAGGAGTTCCGCGACCTGCAACAAGGCAACAGGACTGTCATGGAGTACCTCCATGAGTTCAACCGCCTCGCCCGCTACGCACCGGAGGAAGTGCGCACCGACGCCCTCCGCCAAGCCAAGTTCCTCAGGGGACTTAAGGATGAGCTGTCCATCCAGCTCGTCGCCGCCGACTTCGCCGACTTCCAGCGGCTGGTCAACAAAGCGCTCATCCAAGAGACTGAGCAGAACAAGCTGGACCTCAAGAAGAGGAAGATGATCGCCTTCAAGCATCAGCAGGCGAACTCTCAGAGGCCCCGCTTCGTCCCTCCGCCACCAGCGCCCGCCTACCATCCTCGGCCCGCCTACAGGCCACCTCACGCAGCCGGTGGATCCAACGCCGGGCATCCTCGCCCCGCTCCACCAGCTCCGGCCGCTCAACCGGCACCGGCCGCCAAGGCCCCAATCCTGAAGGATCGTCAGGGAAGGCCGGTCATCTGCTTCAACTGCCGCAAGGAAGGGCACTATTCGCACCAGTGTCCTCACCCCAAGCAGAACCAAGGCGCAGCACCCCACCAGGCGGTTCGCGCCCGCGTCAACCACATCAGCGCGGAGGAAGCTCAGGAGGCTCCTGAAGTCGTGCTCGGTACGTTTACTGTGAATTCCGTACCGGCCGTCATATTATTTGACTCTGGAGCAACCCACTCCTTCGTCTCGGAAAATTTTGTGAAAACAAACAATCTGGACGTGCTCCCTCTACCCATTCCCATGGTGATTGCCACCCCCGGCAATAGGACCTCTGCTCGCTTTTACAGCCCTAAGGTTCAACTTGACATCCAAGGAGTGCTGTTTCGGGCCGAGCCTGTCCTCATCCAATGCACCGGACTCGACCTTATACTAGGTATGGATTGGTTGATGAAGCACAAGGGAGTGATCGACTGTGCCAACAAGTCCGTCACGGTGACCAGTCGCAAACCACTCGGAGCATCCCTTCGCTCGATAGCTCTTGAAGAGGTGCCAATAGTCAAGGAGTTTGCAGATGTTTTCCTCCCCGAAGATCTGCCCGGAATGCCTCCCAAGCGGGACATCGAATTCAGAATCGAGCTTGTCCCGGGGACCACTCCAATCTCCAAGCGCCCATACCGAATGGCCGCCAATGAACTAGCCGAAGTCAAGAGTAACATCGAAGACCTGGAGCAGAAAGGTTACATCCGACCGAGTACCTCACCTTGGGGTGCACCGGTTATATTTGCCATGAAGAAGGACAAGACCAAGAGGATGTGCGTGGACTATAGAGCCCTGAACGACGTAACCATCAAGAACAAATACCCATTGCCTCGGATCGACGACCTGTTCGATCAGCTGAAAGGATCCTCGGTGTTTTCCAAGATTGACCTCAGGTCAGGTTATCACCAGTTGAGGATCAGGGAGGAAGATATACCCAAGACTGCCTTCACCTCCCGCTATGGACTCTACGAGTACACCGTGATGTCGTTCGGACTCACGAATGCCCCGACCTTTTTCATGAACATGATGAACAATGTATTCATGGAGTTCTTGGACAAGTTCATCGTGGTATTCATCGACGATATCCTCGTTTACTCCAAGACCAAGGAAGAACACGAGACTCACCTCCGTCTGACCCTCGGAAAGCTAAGGGAGCAGCAACTGTACGCCAAATACAGCAAATGCGAATTTTGGTCGTCTGAGGTGAAGTTCCTCGGCCATGTTATATCTGCCGGAGGAATAACAGTGGACCCAACCACCGTTGAAGCGGTAACCAACTGGCTACAGCCCACGACCGTGACCGAGATCCGGAGTTTCCTCGGATTGGCCGGATACTACCGCCGGTTCATCGAGAACTTCTCCAAGATCGCCAAGCCTATGACCGGACTTCTGCAGAAGGAAGTGAAGTTTGATTGGACCCCCGACTGCGAAGAAAGCTTCCAGACTCTCAAGAAGAAGCTAGTATCAGCTCCCATTCTGACTCTGCCAGACATCCGGAAAGACTTCCACGTCTACTGTGATGCCTCTCGTCAAGGATTGGGATGCGTCTTAATGCAAGAAGGGAGAGTGATATCCTACGCCTCCCGGCAACTGAGACCGCACGAGCTGAACTACCCAACCCACGACCTGGAACTAGCAGCCGTGGTTCATGCCTTGAAGATATGGAGACATTACCTTGTGGGAAATCGGTGTGAGGTCTTCACCGACCACAAGAGCCTCAAGTACATATTCACCCAACCAGATCTGAACCTCAGGCAAAGGAGATGGTTGGAACTGATCAAGGATTACGACTTGGGCATCCATTATCATCCGGCAAAGCGAACGTGGTGGCAGACGCCCTTAGTCGAAAAGGGTACTGCAATGCCATCATGATTCAAGACCAGGCTCCTCTGCTTTATAAGGAGATGGAAAGGCTAAACCTAGGGATCACCACTCGAGAGTACCTCGCTGCCTTGGAGTCTCGGCCTATCTTAATAGACCAGATCCGAGAAAAGCAGAAGGAAGACCCGGACATCCTGGAGATCCAGCAAAACATGAGGATGGGTAAAGCCCCCGGATTCTCCGAGGATGAACATGGTACCATCTGGTTCGGAAACCGAGTATGCGTACCCAACCTACCTGAGTTGAAGACTCTCATCCTTCAAGAGGCCCACGATACTCTATACTCCATCCATCCCGGGAGTACAAAGATGTACCAAGACCTGAAGGAAAAATATTGGTGGGTCAGCATGAAGAGAGAAATAGCTGAGTATGTGGCCAAGTGCGACACATGCCGGCGAGTCAAGGCAGAACATCAGAGACCTGCCGGACTGCTTCAACCCCTCAAAGTCCCTGAATGGAAGTGGGAAGAGATAGGAATGGACTTCATCACGGGACTGCCCAGGACCCAAGCTGGTCATGATTCTATCTGGGTGATCGTCGACCGACTCACCAAAGTAGCTCACTTCGTCCCGGTCAAGACAACGTACACCGTCGCCAAGTTGGCTGAGTTGTATATGACCCGAATCGTGTGCCTTCACGGAGTTCCTAAGAAGATTGTATCTGACCGTGGGAGTCAGTTTACCTCCAAGTTTTGGAAGAACCTTCAAGAGGAACTCGGCACCCCGGCTGAACTTTAGCACCGCCTATCATCCACAGACCGACGGTCAGACCGAAAGGGTCAACCAAATATTGGAGGATATGCTTAGAGCTTGTGCTCTAGACTTTGGCGGAATGTGGGACAAGAACTTACCTTATGCGGAGTTCTCCTACAACAACAGCTATCAAGCCAGCCTGCAAATGTCCCCGTTCGAAGCACTCTATGGTCGTAAGTGCAGAACGCCGTTGCTCTGGGATCAAACCGGAGAATCACAACTGTTTGGGACTGACTTATTGAGAGAAGCTGAAGAGAAGGTTAAGATCATAAGAGACCGACTGAAGGCAGCACAATCTAGGCAAAAGAGCTATGCCGACAACCGTCGAAGAGACCTAGCCTTTGAGGAGGGCGATTATGTCTACCTCCGGGTCACTCCCCTCCGTGGCACTCAAAGGTTCAACATGAAAGGCAAACTGGCACCCCGCTACGTCGGACCTTTCCAGATCCTCCGTCGACAAGGAGAAGTGGCATATCAACTGGATCTACCTCCATCCTTGGCAGGAGTTCATGATGTGTTCCATGTCTCTCAGCTGAAAAGTGCCTCCGTGTACCCACCGAGCAAGCCGACCTTCAGCAGCTCAATGTCCAAGAAGATTTGACCTACATAGAGAAACACGTCAAGATCTTGGAAACCAAGGAGAGAGTAACCATAAGTCGCGTCGTCCGCTTCTGCAAAGTCCAATGGAACAACCATCCCGCCGAAGAAGCCACTTGGGAAAAAGAAGACGAGCTGAAAGCCCAATACCCCGAGCTATTCGAGTAACGTTCCAATCTCGAGGACGAGATTCTTGTAAGGGGGATAGGTTTGTAACACCCCAAATTTTCAAAACAATAAATATATTATTAAATTCAATTTCTTGGAATTATTATTTCAGAAAATACTTTTAATTCCCCTTTATACCCTTTTGAACTACAACATAGAGTAGATGACCAAATTAGGAGGTGAAACTTTTTGTATATGATCCTAAGACCAAAATATAATTTTGGGAATTTTTATAAATTTTTACCAGCCTTGGAAGTAACCCTAATATTTTAATCTATTTTCTGGAATTATTTTTATTCAGAAAAGTATTAGAACAGTAATGGGCTCCTCCCCTCCCTTCTCTCTCTCCCGGCCGGCCCAGCCCGTTACCGCGCCTCGCCTCTGGCTGACAAACGAACCCCACCTGTCGGCGCCGAACTCTTCCCCTCGCGCGCGCGCCCGACATCGTGGCCCCACCCGTCAGTCGCCACCCCACTCGCTCGCGCCCGCTGGCCAGTAGGCCCCACCTGTCAGCTTCACCTTCTACCTCGCGCCGTCGCCCCCAAACTTCGCCGGCCACCTTTACTCCCTCGGATCCGCTCGTCGCAGGTCCCCTCCCCTTCATTATTCGCCAGCATTAAAACCCCCGGATCACGTCGCCCGTTTTCCCTTTAATCCCACGCGTAATCCCCCCCGCTGTCGCCCGCATGCAGAGAAACCGCTCGCCGGCGTTAACTCACTGCCCTCCCCCGATGGCGCCCTCCCTGTCCCCCGCCGGCACCACTATTTATACCCCTGGCCTTCACCGCGTTCGACCCCCACGCCCATTCGCACTCAGACCGAACAGAACAACCACGATTCGCCGTTTAGCGCATTCCCTCTGGTTCGTCTCCGGCCACCGCTCGCCGTCGCACCGGACCACCTCCGCCCGTGCCTTCGCCACCATCGTGACCGCCGGGACCTCCCCAACGCCGGCCACCACTCCGTCGACGACAACCCTCGCCGGATCGTCGTCGCCGTCCAGAACCCGAACACCTCCACCGCCCCCGCTCATCGCCGGCCTCGCTCCGTCGACCTTTTCTCACCGCCGAGGTACCCTCGTGATCCCCGTAGCACCCTCGTTCCGTTTTAGGCCTTAGACTAGGTCGCCGTCACTCGCCGTGGCCGCTGGCCCGCTCGCCGTCATCGGAGAAGACGACCGGCATGGGTCGAGTACCCGTGCCGTGTCGGATTCGATCCACGCCATGCGATCCAGATCTAACGGCCCAGATTTAATCCCTCGTGCGATTTAATCGGCGCCGTCGGATCTGAGTGAAGCGGTACGGTGCGATCTCGTGCGTCCGTTAGTTTTAAAACCCCGCGTTTAATCTCGTGCGTCCACGTGGTACCCCTTCGCACGTTTTAATCCTCGCCGTCCGTAGCCACTTACGCGTCCCGCCTCGCCCTCGCACGTCGGATCTGGATCCAACGGTCCAGATCGACCCGGCGCACGCGCACAGTGCGCGGGTTCACCGTGGGCCTGGCTCACCGTGGACCCGAGGGGTTTTAAAATTTGAAAATAAATTCCAGAAATGCTTTTAAACTTGTAAAATTCATATCTAATGCATTTGGACTCTAAAAATTACCATTCCAATTTTAGAAAATTCATAAAATTATTCTCTACATATTTATGCAATAAAAACAGTAGGTTTACTTTGACATTTTCATGTTTATTTAAATGAGTATTCAAATGTCCTTAGGATTAAAATGCAAATTTAAATATTTAAACTCCAGAAAATTTATATAATTGTTCCTTTCTGTTTAAACACTAGAACCACTGAGTTTTCTCTGAATCATTCATATTAAATTGATTTGAAAACTTAATGTAGTATTATTCACACTTAAAAACCCTTTTAGGAAAAACAATAATTCATTTTGATTCATTTTAAATTAATTGTGAAATAAATTTCAGAACCTTAACAACTGATTTTCTTTAAAATCAAACCAACTAAAACCCACATGCTTGTTGTGTGATTTACGTTGTTCATATCGAATGTTGTATTTATTCTACTTTATTATTATTGAAAAGACTACGACGCCGTCGAGGAGCCGGAATACTTCCCGGAAGTCCCTCCCTCGCCTTTCGCTGAACAAGGCAAGTCACCAAACAATTCTTTTGAACATATTGAACCCATGTTTGAATTGACTATCGCTAAAACACATAGGTTATGTATATGCATTAGTCAAATGAACCCTTACATTATATTTATTTAGGATCCCCCGACCTTGATGTGCAACCCAAGTCATGCTATCTCGCCTAACCTCCTTGTCACCATATGATCAATGATATTAGTTAGTGTCCAAAGTATTGACACGGCCGCTATAGGATAAAAATGAGTCGTAGCAAAATGGTTCTATTATATGATCCCTGTTACTTCTTATCCTTGGAAATTCTGTTGGTGATGAGTCATGGTTGTGAGTGTATGCATGGTGGGTTCCGGGTGCAAGCTAGGGCATTGGTCAGTCGCACCCGGGGCACTATAAGGACCGGTCTGAGGGATCCGTTGCAATACACTTACATACTAACCACAAGTCTAGTGGGTAAGTCCTAACTAAGGTATGGGTTGTTCCAAACCGAGGCCACCATTTGGAGATGGGTCAAGTTGCACCTGCGGGTGACTTGTACCAATGTGGCGCAAAAGGGGGTGCGACGTTAGCCGGGATGCGGCCCGGCGCGCCGGCGAAACCTAGAGCGGGTGGTTATCGCTTGGAACATCTCATATTGAGGTTTTGGCACGAGTTCCCGTGTAATGGGTCATCTCGTTGAGATGAGTGCGTGCCTTGTGGGTACAGTAGTACATCTCTGATCAGAGTCTTAAATCTTTTCGAAAAGCCGAGCCCACGGTCAAGGGCGGGTTGCGTGACATCCCCCAGTTAGTTTACTTTGAATATGAATGTGCATGATGGATTGACATGTAAGGACCGTTGTGCGAGGAGGTAAAACGTACTCCTCGAGTTAGTTGGTGTTGATGATGCCCATGTTTACTTTCCGCATGATTAAAATATGATTACACTAAATGCCATAACTGCAACTGCTTTATACTGCAATGTTAGCCATTATCCTTCCTTGTTTATTATCCTGCATTATTATTTGCATTTGCGGTGGCTTGTTGAGTACTTTTTGTACTCATACCCGTTGGACCCCACAGAGGATGCTTACTTTGAAGACGGTCTGGAGTAGCGACCCAGTCGAGAAGAAAGATCCTGAAGAAGACGTTCGTCATGCCGCTGTTTAAATTATCTTATTACTGTTTTTACTAAAACAATGTTGTAATAAATATGGTCTGCGTACCATGGATATTATCGTATGTACGTTGTCGCATGATGAACCTCTTGTATTATTGTTTTTCTTTGGAAATTCAATAATGTCTCGATTTTGTTAAATCGGGGCGCTACATATACCTAGGTAAGGGATTGGTAGTGATGCTATAGGACATCCAAATGTTTTTGCCAGTGCGTGAGCTTGATCAGGGTCCACATTAATTGGGACTAAGCAAGATTTTTTGAAGTTTATTTTTAGCCCAGTGAAAGCCGAATATGCAGCTAGGAGCCCTTTTAGGCAAAAAATATCTTTTTGGTTGCCTTTACAAAGATTACTGTGTCATCTGCATATTGGATAATAGGATAATCATTCTGCAAGTAACATTCCGGTGCACTTAATATGCCCTACGTGTATGCTGTGTTTACCAATAATTGTAACAATTCTGTAACAATGACAAATAGCAGTGGTGATAAAGGGTCCCCTTGTTTGACTCCTCGAACACATTGGAAAAACTTTCCTAGTGATTCATTAAGCAGTATAGCTAACCTTGTTGATGATAATACTGTTTTGATCTAGTTGATCCATTTTTGTGGGAAACCCAATTTTTCCATCATGAAAATTATTGTTGAATGCTCTACCAGATCGAATGATTTTTCAAAGTCTAGTTTTAGTAATGCAACCGGTTTCTTGTGATGATGGCATTGATGAGTATATTCAAAAGCCCATGCCAGGCAGTCCTGTATTGACCTTTCCTTTATGAATCCATATTGGTTTGCATGAATGTGTCTCTGCATGAACGGTTGCAATCTTTTGGCTAGTAATTTTGTGATTAGTTTAGCACTGAAAATTACTAATGAGATCGACATGTAGTCATTTGTTGTTACCGGCGTTTGACATTTTGGCAGAAGTGTGATGTATGAGTTATTCAATGGCGTGAGGTCTAGTCTCTTAGAGTGAAAGGCTAGGCACAAGTCATAGAAGTCATTTTTAACTAAATTCCAGCAGGTCTTGTAGAAGAATGTGTTGAAGCCATCCGACACAGGAGCTTTGTTTGACGGCATATCATGTAGTGCCTCATCTATCTCCTTGTGAGAGAACGGGGTGGTTAGTTCTGCTATGTTGGGAATCTGCCTAAAGATAATTGGGGACTGAAAAGGCCATGTAATTTTTTTAGATCTTTCCAGTCTTTCAGTGAAATCTTCTAGTAGGATCTGAGCTTTTCCAAGGTGTCCACTCAAGACTTGCCCATTGGCTGAAGTTAGGGAGGCTATTGTGTTAAAGCACATACGTTCAGTTGCCGCCCTGTGAAAGAATTTTGTGTTTTCATCCCCTAGTTTTATCCATCTAACTGTGTATCGTTGCTTCCAATAAATTTGTTTAATCTGAAGCAAGTGCTCTATCTGCTCTCGAAGAATCAATCTAAAGTTGTACTCTAGTATGTTTAATTCCCTTCGTTCTTCGAATACGTCTATTGCTGCAATGATAATGTGGCATGCTTTGATTGCAATCTCTATTTTCCCTAGCCTCATTCTCCAGCTTTTTAGTTTTTTTGTTAGATTGGCCAGTTTGATCGCAATTCTGTCAGCCTCTTTATTTGTTTGAACCACAGAATTTCAGGTATTTTCCATTAGTTCCCAGAATCCCGACATCTTTAACTAGAAATTCTCGAATCTGAATAATAGTGGTCTGCATACTGTTGTGTTAATCTCTATTAAACATGGGATGTAGTCAGATATGTACCTTTCTAATCCTGTGAAAGTCGTACTAGGAAACTGTGTTGTCCATTGTGGGGAAGTGAAACACCAATCTAACTATGCCATAATTGGTTGTTTCTACATGTTGCTCTAAGTGAATCGTTTCCCCCTTAAAGGAATTTCCAAGAGGCCATTTGTGCTGATCCAATCATTGAAGCTATCTGATTGTGTTGAGTATTGGGATTGTGTACTTCTATTTTGTGGAAATCTGGTTAAATTAAAGTCCCCAACAAACATCCAGTTAATGTGCACATTGTGATCTAACTCTTGCAACCAGTTTATGAATTGAGCTCTTTCTAGCTCCCGGCAAGGCCCATAGACTGTTGTTAGTAACCAAGAATGCCCATCTGCTATAGAGTTGAAGCGTATGGTGATTTGGAATTTGTTTATGGAGATTGTTTGACCTGTTAGTTTAGAGCCAATCCATCCAACCACTATTCCGCCAGATGCTCCTATAGAGAGTGAAAACACAAAGTGACTGAATTTTTTTGGCGCGAAGGACTTCATTACCGAGTGATCAAGATGAGAGAGTTTCGTTTCCTGTATACAGAATATAGCTATTTGTTTGTTTGTCAGTTGTTCTCTGACTGCCAACTTTTTCTTTGTTGCGTTTAAGCCCCTGATGTTCAAATTCAAAATGCACCATTTATGGTTTCAGGCCATAATAATTTACTGCGATTAGCATTCCTGCAACCAAGTTGCAAGAGATCATAGATAACGAGGAATGAGTACTGATTATTGCAAATATAGTTTCCCATGCCAGATTGTTGCATGTTAGTACAACCCATAAAAGTTTGGTGAGTTCAAGGGTACAAAATACATCCACCATCCATAAGAAAGAGTTCTGAAAATTAAACAACATACAATACCAAAATAGACTTTGCTTCATGTCAGCTACCCAACCATCTTGTCGTTGCATCTGAACCGAATTACTCTTCTTCATCCCTTATTGAAATTCCACAGCCATGGACTAGCTGATTGTTCCTAGCATCTATCATCAGCTTTTCTAGAGTCACTTGTTTGGCAGTGAGACCACAATAGTGGGTTGCTACATGTTTAATCTGTCCAAATGAAAGCTCATTAATTTGCTTACCATCAGTTGTTGCATTCAGGAAGTCCTGTAGAGTAGGCTGGTCTGGCATGATGCTCTTCCCTTTATCAATTTTTGAAGAGGACCATGCATGCAACAGTCAGAAAAACAACGAGAAAAGTATGTTGTCCTAAATCCATTTTGTTTTTCTCGAAGTCTAGCACTTCTCCTTAGTCCTTTCACTGAAAAACTTACTATTGCCTTCATAGGAGATGCTTTTTCTGCCATCTTTTCTCCCAATAGCAGGAGCACGGTTGCGGCGGCTGTAGAAAAACTTGATAGGTGGCCTTGGCTGTGTTGGTGGAGAAATTTCTCTTAGAACAATTTCTTGAATGGAGTGCTCAACCTACTGTACTAAAGCCATCAGTGAAGTATTATTTCCTGAAATGTTAGTTGATCCACTATTTAAGCCAATTGAAAGACCTGAAACCTCCACACTCAGTTCATCCGGAACCTGTGGTACTGGTTGCATGTTTATTTGATGCGTCGGCCATTGATCCCACTACACCTCATCTTCCATTGGTTCAATGATAAAAGGTTCTGCATTTGCAGCCTGCTCTGCCGCCGGGACATGGTGGAAGTGCTTCGTGTATCATTTGGTCGTCTACCCATTGTTAGTACCCAAGAAGGTTCCCCCGGTACACTTCTCCATTGAAAGGATGTGGGTTATCACCATTGGGCGGCAAATAATCCTCATCACCCGGAAAGCCATCCGCTATTTCATTGCTAATAATGTAAACTGGGAAAGTCCAGGATCTACCTTCCCCGTCCATGGAGTGACAAGATTTAACGGTGATACTACGGGGGATATCCAATGTATTATCCACTAACACTTTAACTAAAACTCTGCAAACACTTGTGTCTTCGGAGTGCCAATATAGGAGCTTTCCAAAGGATGCTATTATTTGTTCCAGAAAGTTAAACTCCTTAAAGTCTAGGGGGAAAGCAAGAAACATAATCCATACTATGCGGTTTGCAGTTGAGTTTATAAAGTTTGTTCCTATTGGGGGAGATAATCCCGATGGCTGTAGAGGGGGCCACCACCAGAGGGTCCGAAGCCCAGCGCCGGAGGGCCAGAACCTCCGAGCGACGGAGCCGGAGGCTTCCGGAGGCTTTGGACCGCTCCGGAGGGGGTTCCCGGCGGGAGGTCGTTGGCCGGAGGCCGGAGACCACTCTTCGGACCGAAGATACCGGAGGCCACCCTACGGGGAGGAATGCCGGAGGTCGTCAGGTACCGGAGGCCGCCCTCCGGGGAAGACTGCCGGAGGCCGTCTCTCGGAGCAAGCTGCGGTCCCGGAGGGAGCCTAGGCAGAAAGAAGACCAGTCAAGCCTACAAGGGGACAGGATCGCGATCCTCTGCGCCGTGTCGGGCGGCGCGGGCAGCGCCCGACACGGCTGATATGCTGTCAGAATCGAATCTTCTTGTCTGTACTGCGCGCAGCCCGCTTTGTCTATACTATTTGCCTGTGCTAGGCCTAGTAGCGGTTAGCGGTCCAGGGGCCGTTTGGTCCTCAGGACGGGGGCCCCTATACATACCCCCCAACTACAGTTGTAATGGACACACGATCCAAGAATACAGAGCACGCAACATTCATTATTCCCATCCACCACAGAAACCTGCTGGATCGATCCGTCGTTCCAACAGTTGGCGCCGTCCGTGGGGATCCTAGTTCTAGAAGCTAGCGTCCTCTACATCCACTCACCAAAGCATGTCGGGTCGGAAAGGGCGTGAGCACGACTCCTCTCCGTCGGTCAGCCCGCACCACTGGGATCGAGCCCACTCCGATCCTCGACCCCAATCAACTCGTTGTCCCGCCCACCGGGGCGCCCTCCCTAGAGCCGACCCAAGCCCCGAAAGGGACACCCGAGGCCCAGGGGCCCCATTGGCATACCCGAGCCAGTCTTCGCTAACCTGGCCGGGTTTCCGGAGGGGCCGTCGGAGGGGCATCCTCCGAGCGGACCCCCGGTGGTGCCCCTCCGAACTGACTACGTCCGTTCGCGGGACCCTGAAACCGCTTCAGGAGGAAGCGGAAGCCGGGCCGATGCCTTGGCCGCTGAGAATGCTCGGCTGAAGGCAGAGCTGGCCTAGTGGCGCCAAGAGGTGTCGCTCCACCCTCCTGAGCCCTCCCGCGCTACGAAGGTCGCTGCCGTGGCCTTGAGCGACGACGAAGATCAGGCGGAGGAGGAAAACTGCGTCGTACGATGAGGAGTCCCCCCTGCACCCAGACCTTCAGAAGGTGTGCTTCGGTTCGAGGTTTCGGGCCGCCAAGCTTCCCAAGTACTCCGGGGATTCTGATCCCGGAGAATTCTCCCGCTCGTACGCCCTAGCAATAGAAGCATCCGGAGGGAGCCGAGATACCATGGTGAAGTGCTTCCCTCTGGCGCTCGAGGGAATCACTCTCCGGTGGTTCTGGTCGCTCTGGTCCGGGACCATCCGTTCGTGGGACCAGCTGCGGAAGAAGTTCGTCAACAACTTCCAGGGGACCTTCGTGGCCCCAATGTCCACCGGGAGTCTTTTCAAGTAAAGCAGCAGCCCGGGGAAACCTTGCGATAATATTCCCAGCGTTTCGCACACACCAAGGCCCAGATCAAGGGGCTCTCAGCCTCTTCGGTCATCGACGCTGCTCGGGAAGGGTGTCACCCACCCGGGCCTCCTCGACAAGCTCCACCGGAAACCCATCTCTTCAGTGGCACAGCTCATGACGTACTTCGAAGAGTACGCTCGGTCTGAAGAGGGCCAGGTGCGCCGGCAGGCGATGATAGCTCCTGTCCGGGCCACAGGCACCAGGGCATACGAAGCCCCTCCAGGCCTTGACCGGGGAGCCAACACAGCTCCTGGTTTCCGCCACCAAGATCTCGGCCGGCAGGACTACGCCCACCGAGACTCCCGGCGGGGACGGAAGCATCTTCGAGGGGAAGTCCTCAGCATCACCCCGCGAGACCCCGCTAAGCACCAGCACACTCCCAGAGGGGGCCTCTTCTCCAGGAGCCAAGGCCCTACCTCGGGCACTCCCCGGAGGGTCCAGTCTCTACTGCAGCGTCCATGGCATGAACCGGAGCCACGATACCGACTCCTGCCGGACCATACTCGCCCTTCGAAGCGAGTACCTTGAACGTGGTGCTGGCCGTGGCTACACCGACCAAGGGAACCCCGCCTCTCGCCCTGAAGCAGTCCAAGTGGTCAGGCGCCGCGACGAGCAGGAGGCCCTGGGCCTGACCCTGTAGTTCGGCAGGGCCCAGGCCCCCAAACTCGAAGACACACCGGGATCGGGGGAAAAGGGTAGTCCTCCCCATTTCCGGAGGTGGAGCCCTGGGAGCTCTGTCCAAGCACCAGCGGTGGGATTATGTTCGGTAAGTCGGGCATATCGGCACATTCCGGCTCCCCCGTCCTCCCCGAATGGTCCCATGTTCCCATCTCCTTCACCGCCGAGGACGCCGCCGGAGTCAAGTTCCCGCACGCTGACCCCCTCGTCATTTCGGCCGATGTCGCCGGAGTCGAGGTGCGTCGCATCCTGGTTGACGGAGAAAGTTCTGCTGACATTATCTTTGTGTAGGCCTTCGATCAATTATGCCTGTATCGCAAGCATCTGCTGCCCGCTTCCCGCCCACTCCAGGGCTTCGCGGGCCCTCCGCTCGATGCCTTGGGCCAGGTCATGCTGGAGGTGACTTTCGGCGTCTCCCCCCTCCGGCGCTGCGAGGAGATCCTGTTCGACGTTGTCGACACTCTGTACGCCTACAACGCCATCTTCGAGAGAGGAATGCTCAATCGCTTCGGAGCTGTCGCCCACCACAACTATCTGTGCCTCAAGATGCCAACCCCAGGCGGGGTGTTGTCAGTCCAAGGCGATCAAGGCCGCGGCTCGTCAAATCGATACAACGGCCCCGTCTACTTCGTTTCCAAAGCCCTCTCTGGAGCTAAAGTTCGGTACTCCGAGCTCGAGAAGGTGGCATACGCCCTCGTCATGGCATCCCGAAAGCTTCGGCACTACTTCCTGGCTCATGATGTCATTATCCCGACGGCCTATCTGTTAAGCGACATGTTCCGAAACAAGGATGCCACCGGACCGCATCGGGAAGTGGGCGGTGGAGTTGGCCCCATTCGGAATCTCCTTCGTCGTCCGAACTGCAATCAAGTCTCAAATCCTCGCCGACTTCGTCGCTGAATGGACGCTGGCATCTGATCGCGCCGGCGCCGAAGCAAGCGAATGGGATTTGGACCGTCTATTCGGACGGTGCTTACCAGGCTTGGGGGCCGGGGCCGGAGCAGTCATTGTCTCCCCCTCCGGCCAACATGCCTTGTATTCCGCTCGGCTGAAATTCAAAGCTACCAACAATATCGCCGAGTACGAGGGAGTCCTTTTGGGCCTCCGCAAGGCGCGCGCGCTCGGAGCCGCCCGCGTTATAATCAAGACCGATTCCTAGGTCGTCGCCGGGCATGTCGACAAGAGTTTTCAGGCTCGACACCCATACCTCGTCTCCTACCTCGAGGCCATCCGAAGGTTCGAAGCATCCTTCAAAGGCATATCCAGTTCAAAGCATCCCAAGAGGCGAAAATGGCCAAGCCGATGCCCTCGCCAAAGCCGGAGCAGGAGGCCAAGCTTTGCCACCAGTCGCCTTCTTCGAAGAGGTTATCCAACCTTCGATGCCTCCTCGCGATGAGGCGTCAACCTCCGCATCAGCCAAGCTCCCGCCGTCGCCTCAGCCAGCTCCAGTCTTATGCACAGTCAGGTGACGATTGGCGGGAGCCCATCCTGCGCACGCTCACTGGCAGCGAGGATGATCGGCCTAGCCCGGACCAAGTACGCCTCCAGCTCCGCGCCAGGTCTTTCCAAATCATCAACGACATCCTATACAAATCGAGGGTATGTTCCCCGCTGCTTCGATGCATCTCCCACTCGGACGGAGTGGCCATGCTCCGGGAAATCCACGAGGGGCTGTGCGGGAGCCATCTGGCACCACGGGCACTCGCCTGGCAAAGCTCTCCGGCAGGGCGTGTACTGGCCCATGATCGTTGCCGATGCGAAGACCTCGTTCGCACTTGCCAAGGGTGCCAGTGGATGGGACGACGGAGTCACCGACCCCCGGTCGGCCTGCAGCCCATTCCCCCTGTGTGGCCGTTGGCTCGTTGGGGAATGGACCTCATTGGGCCATTTCCTAAAGCAAAAGGCAACCTGCGTTTTGCCGTCGTCGCAGTCGAATATTTCTCTAAATGGGTCGAAGCCGAGTCACTGACTTCCATCACATCCCAGAGCGTCCAGAAATTCTTCTGGCAGAACATCGTGTGCCGCTTCGGAGTACCCCGACAGCTCACATTGGACAATGGGACGCAGTTCGATGCTGGGGCCTTCCGCGCATTCTGTGACGAATTGGGAGTCCAACTCTGCTTCGTCCGCAGTGCGGCATCCCTAGTCTAACGGGGCTGTGGAGCGGGCTAATGGGCACATACTCTCGGGCCTCAACAAACGCATAGTGGGGCTAGCCAAAGGATTGTGGCCCGAGGAGCTGCCGAAGATCTTGTGGTCCATCCGGACCACCCCTTCCCGAGCTACCGGGTTCACCCCGTTTCGCCTCCTGTTCGGCGACGAAGCAATGACCCCAACGGAGCTTCGAGCCAGTTCGCTACGCGTTATAGCACCTGAAGCCGATCACGAGCGCGCCGTCTCCCTCGACCTAGCGGAGGAGACACGGCTACGAGCCATCGCCAACCTCTCCTAGTACCAGAAGCAAACGAAGGCATGGTACGATCCAAAAGTCAAGCACAACGAGTTCCAGCCAGGGCACCTTGTCCTTCGCACGGTGGCCGCCCCGACGAAACTGGGCAACAAGTGGGACGGACCATACATCGTGACCGGTTCCGAGCGCCCGGGCTCCTACCGGCTCGCTACCTTGGAAGGCGAGGCACTGAAGCATACTTGGCACGCTGAGCACCTAAGCGTTACTTCCCATAAATTTCACCAATGTATCCCGCCAGCGGCCGATAACGCCCGCTCCTGTATCTAAACTACATAATAAAATCGTCAGGCTAGCGTCTTGGCCCACGGTGAACGCGCAACGATGCTAGAAGTTTAGTTTCACCAGGCAAATTGGCTTCCGAGCCCCGGCTCGACGCACCCCCACTCGGGTTCCGAGCTCCGGCTCGACGCACCCCCGAATTGGCTTCCGAGCCCCTGGCTCGACGCGCCCTCACTCGGGTTTCGAGCTCCGGCTCGACGCACCCTCGAATCGGCTTCCGAGCCCCGGCTCGACGCGCCTCACTCAGGTTCCGAGCTCTAGCTCGACGCACCCTTGAATCGGCTTCCGAGCCCCGGCTCGACGCGCCCTCACTCGGGTTCCGAGCTCCGGCTCGACGCACCCCCGAATTGGCTTCCGAGCCCCGGCTCGACGCGCCCTCACTCGGGTTCCGAGCTCTGGCTCGACGCACCCCCGAATCGGCTTCCGAGCCCCGGCTCGACGCGCCCTCACTCAGGTTCCGAGCTCCGGCTCGATGCACCCTTGAATCGGCTTCTGAGCCCCGGCTCGACGCGCCCTCACTCGGGTTCCGAGCTCCGGCTCGACGCACCCCCGAATCGGCTTCCGAGCCCCGGCTCGACGCGCCCTCACTCGGGTTCCGAGCTCCAGTTCGATGCACCCGCAAATCGGCTTCCGAGCCCTGGCTCGACGTGCCCTCACTCGGGTTCCGAGCACTGGCTCGACGCACCCCCGAATCAGCTTCCGAGCCCTGGCTCGACGCGCCCTCACTCGAGTTCCGAGCTCCGGTTCGATGCACCCGCAAATCAGCTTCCGAGCCCCTGGCTCGACGCACCCCCGACTTGGCTTCCGAGCCCCGGCTCGACGCGCCCTTAATAGGTTTCTGAGCTCCATATCAATGCGCCCTCGCTCGAGTTCCAAGCTCCGGCTCCAAGGCGGCTTACCCTCGTTGGTGCAGTATACCCATCGAGCCTTCCTCCTAGCCAATTAGCAACCAACCGACAAGCCGTCTACTCGCTAAGGAGGGGAGGGGGAAAGGAGTAAGGAGAGAAGCCTCGACCGCATATATTGGAAAAAGAAAAAAGGTGGCATACAGTGTTGGTCACGAATCAAGAACGAAGGAGAAGAATTAAGAGAAGTTTTCATCTAAGCCAAGCAGGAACCGGAGGCCACCTCGATCGGACGAACCGCCAGGGCCAGAGCCCGCTCTAGCCTAAAGCCCCAGCACGGTTCGCGTAGACCTCTCTTTCCTCTTCCGTTGTTCCTCCTCTTTCTTCTGGGCACGAAAGGTCCTTTGGTCTTCTTGAAGTTGGGCCCAGCTGTGCAGATTGCCTCCCTCGGAGGGCGCGCCGTCTGGACCAGCTTCTGTGTCGGACCAGTCCACCGGTTCGGGAGACGAGGATGGAGCGCGAAGCCCTTTCTCTTCCTCCTTGACAAGACTCAAAACCCCTTGAAGGATGTCAGGGTCCGCGCACCCGTCGCTACCACGAGCGCCTCGGTTATCTCCCCGTTCCGGGCAACGAGGTCCACCTCAGCCCGCTCCAGATGAAGCACTCGGGCCCCGAGGGCCTCGGCGTTAGCTGCCGCCTCTCGAAGATTGTCTATCTCCGAGACTTGAGCCCGGAGTGCGGAAACTTCTCCTTTGAGTCGCTCCGCTTCTGCGGCCCGAGCCCGAAGCCTTTCCGCCTCGGCGGCTCGGACCCGTAGGGCGTCGACTTCCGCCTCCAGCTCGTCCGCTCGAGCGGCCTGAGCCCGGAGCCCTTCCAGCTCCGCCATGCGGGCTTTGAGGGAGTCCATCTCCGCCACCTGGGCCTCGAGCGCTTCGACCCTGGCGGCCTGGAGCCGAAGGCCTTCGATCTCCGCCACTTGCTCACGGGCCAGCCTCTCGGCGGCGTCCGCTCGGGCAGCAAGCCCCGAGGAATCTGCTTCGCGGCGATGGCGTTCGGAGAGCAGGGAAAGCAGTGATCCCTGCGCCAGCGCGACTAACTGCGCACGAAGAAGAGGATCAGAAAGAAGGAGGGCTAGGGGCTTGTTGAAGGGCACTCCAAGAAAATACCTGACCCGCAGCAGTCTCGATGGCCCTACCGAGCTCCAGTCCGTCCGTCAGCCCCAGCTCGTCTATCATCGGAGCCTCGCGCAGGCACAGGTAATAGTCGTGGACTGGAGCCACCTTAGACGTGAAGTCCTCGCTGACCGACAAGTAGGGACGCAAGAGGGGCACGCTAGAGCGTGTGCCCCGAGGGCTGGAGGGGGGCCGGGGTCGAATCCCTCCGTCTTCGATGGCCTCCGACGAAGCCCCTTTGGAGGCTCCGGGCTCCGTCCCACCCCGCAGTCCCGAGGCCCTCGTCGTGTTAGCGGGGGCTCCGGACCTTGCATCTGCAGCATCCTCGGAGGGCGGAACAGTTGGGTCGATGTCCCGGACGGACGTGCCTGCGCGAAGCAAACAAGGGCTGAGGACGAGAAGGCCCGGCATTTCGGAAAAAAGGATTGGGCAAGTTAGCGTACCTTCGTTCGCGACCTCGGCAAGGTCCCTCGAAAGCTGGGCGTGCCCCGAAGGGCTCGGGCGATAGAACAAGTTGTCTATCGAATTCACCGGGGAGCCCGCCGCCGCCATAGCGAGCTCGGCCTCCACGTCGGCGCTCCCCTCGATGGCGCCGAGCGGGTCGGCCAGCCCTCCTCTGTCTAGACTGTCTGTCTCCCTTATCCCTCGGGAGCTGGCGAAGACCCCCTCCGAAGCCGGCTCGCGTAGGAGAGTAGTCTTGGGAGGCGGAGTAGTTTCGGTGGCTGGCGCCTCCTGCTCGGTCCTCAGCACGGACGTCGTAGGGTCCGAAGGAGGGAGAGCATCTCCAGCCCTTCCGGCGCCTGGCCTGACCGATTGACTCGGGTTCGGAGCTATCAGGGGATCCTCTGACTCCGATCGGGCCCCATCGCTGGAGTACCCCCATTCGGAGTGGGAGGCGGAGGAATGGCTCGGGGAAAGCCGCCTCGGGCCCTTCACCACCTTCTTATTCTTGGAGGGGCGCCGAAGGGAGAGGCCACCATCGGGATCAATCACCTTCCTCTTCGAGATGGCCCGGAGGTCCTCCCCCTCTGGGAGAGGCGGAGGCGAGAGCTCAAGTGCCCCCCACACTCTGTTAAAGTGCTCCCAGGAGACCACCAACTCCAGCCGCCGGGTGCAATCGGCCAGGGTAGGGGCTCCAAGGATCCGCTCCATTGTGCGGGCCACCTCCTCGGGGGTCCGGGAGACGAGCGACCTTGTATTCGAGGATCAGGGCCGAAGTACTTTTCAAAGCACGGAAGAAGGAAATGATGCTAAGGAGCGCGGAAGCTTACCAAGCTGGTGGGAGAGCTCTGTCAGTGTCAATTCATCCTAGCTGCTCCGCAGCGACGCTGGCCACTCTTCCTTCAGCGGGGGAATTTTGAGGGCCACAAACTCCTCTGCCAGGTCCCGCATGCTCATCCGGCGGGTAACGATCTGGAGGAGTTGGATCCTTGCGGAGATCGAGCCGGCATTGGCCCCGACGCGCGCCTCCCTCCGAAACCAGATGTGGCGCGGAGGCCCAGCGAGACCGGAGCTGAGCCCCAAGTGGACGTAGAACCAGCGGTTCACCCACTTGGAGTACCACCTTTCGTTGATGGCCTTCGCCGGGAAGGAGTCCGCATACTTCCTCCGGAGCTGGAAGTTGATGCTCCCGAAGGCCAGAATTCGCCCCCCTTCTTCTTCGGTTGGCAGAGAGCTTCGTGCATCTGCGCAAAGACCTCCGCTCTCCCCTCGTAGCCTTCGGCGCGCATGGCCCATTCGAAGATGGCGAGGCAGGCCACGACGTTCGGGGATAGCTGCGGGAGCTCCAGGTGGAAGGCGTCCAGCACCCCGGCGAGGAGCTCCGTAGCGGGGAACCCCAGTCCCGCATCGAAGAAAGCCTCGAAGACGACGACTTCGCCCTCTCGCGGCTGCGGGACCGCTTCCCGGCCCGGCTTCCTCGCTAGTGTGTCAGGGCCGAGGCGGGCCCTGGTCACTTGCTCGATCGACGCGTCCGTGCACACCGACGGACTGAGCTCCAGCGTCTGCTCTCGAAACCGTTCTGAAGCGGGGCGGAGCTCTCGTGAGTCGCGCACCTCTCCTGCACCAGGCCCCGTCGCAGCCGCTGCAGCCGCCGCCGCCATCTGGTGTTGTAGGAAGCGAGGTCCATTGCCACAGCTGGGGCTGCACTCTCCACCATGGCGAGAGGGGGCGAGGAAGAAGCAAGGAGCAAGCGCTCAGAGAGCAGGCGGGTGCTGTCGAGAGTGGGGAGAAAGAGTGCGATAGGTGAGCGGGGGAAGTGTAGGCCGTGCGGCGAGGGATACTTAAGCGTAAGACTACCGCCGGTCCATCTTCCGCTCGCTCAACGGGTGCGCGCAATGGTCGTGTAGCGCCCGCATTTAAGATTCAACCGGTGCCTCGGGCACGCCAGTTCCTGACGGTTCGCCTTCCCGACGCCGCTTGCGCGCGCGCGACATTAACTGCCCCAGGCGGCGCTTGGCCGCCTCCTCGGGCTCGGAGCCAGGCAGCCAAAGGCGCGTGGGGCGGCCAGCGGGCCCGGTCAAACTCCCACCTCCGAGAGGGGGGGACGATCGACTTGCCGAAGAGTGCCTCGAAGTGGCTCCCGGCCACTGGATCCTCAGGCGCCCGGCGATCTCGAAGCATCTCCACACCAGTTGGGGAGGACCGCATCGCGACTGGATACAATATCTCTGTGTAAGTGATTTCCTTATGAAAGCTATCAGAATTATTATGTGCGCTTCCACCCTCTCTTAATGCAGGGCTCTCGGAGATAATCCCGATGGCTGTAGAGGGGGCCACCACCAGAGGGTCCGAAGCCCAGCGCCGGAGGGCCAGAACCTTCGGGCGACGGAGCCGGAGGCTTCCGGAGGCTTCGGACCGCTCCGAAGGGGGTTCCCGGCGGGAGGTCGTTGGTCGGAGGCCGGAGACCACTCTCCGGACCGAAGATGCCGGAGGCCACCCTCTGGGGAGGAATGCCGGAGGTCGTCAGGTACCGGAGGCCGCCTCTAGGGAAGACTGCCGGAGGCCATCTCTCGGAGCAAGCTGCGGTCCCGGAGGGAGCCTAGGCGGAAAGAAGACCAGTCAAGCCTACAAGGGGACAGGATCGCGATCCTCTGCGCCGTGTCGGGCGGCGCGGGCAGCGCCCTTCACGGCTGATACGTTGTCAGAATCGAATCTTCTTGTCTGTACTGCGTGCAGCCCGCTTTGTCTGTACTATTTGCCTGTGCCAGGCCCAGTAGCGGTTAGCGGTCCACGGGCGTTTGGTCCTCAGGACGGGGGGACCTATAAATACCCCCCAACTACAGTTGTAATGGACACATGATCCGAGAATACAGAGCACGCAACATTCATTATTCCCATCCACCACAGAAACCTGCTGGATCGATCCGTCGTTCCAACAGTTCCCTCATCATGCTTAATGAAAGTAACTAATTTGTCACCGATCCAGTGAGGGGCAGAGTTTACCATATTGTTACATTGAAAGATACTACCAAATTTAAAGTAGCCAACTCCAAAAGGGTAAACTCCATATCTTAGCACTTGTAGCCTAAGTACGTGAGTGAGATGATGATGAATGAGCAAAAGAAATTCATGCCTTTCCAGTGCCGTGAATGCTTCATCGCAGTTTGCTATCGCCAAATCTTCATTCTTCTTGACGTGTTGTCCTGAGAGCATAACCACGCAACGCATTTTCCTGAGTGCACCCCCTCCATCGATGAGCACCCCGCCTCTTGGGACATAGATAAGAGGGTCCATGGGGAAGTTCGCCATTTCTTCCGGCCAGCAGCTTGAGTGATGAGCAAATGGCAATGGGTGGAGAAGGCGAGGGTGATGTTTGAGAATGGTAAACTCTTGCGATGGATTGAGAGCTTTTCCTATCTTTGGTACCCACCTTAGTCTAGCATAGGCAGGAAGTCGTGCCTTAGTTGCTGTGTGAATGCATCTATGTATTGCGCATAGGGTTTCGGTGTATGCATGACTTGCATCCACAACCATCTTCCTATAGCCTCTATACGTAGGAGAAGACATGGCATTGTATAGCCTGGCAAACATCTTGGAAGTTGACACCAAGCTAGGTGATTTGCTGCCATGGTCATGATGGTTCCTGATGACTTTGCTTGCTCGAGTTTGATCCTTGCTAGCCATGCCCGGAGGGAGCAATGAGATGTGATGGTTGGCAGTGCAGTGATCCCCAGGCAAATTTTCTCTCGTGGCATTGAAGATGCTAGCCATGCAACCAGAAAGAGGTACCCTAATAGCACCTACTAATAAATAACTATCCTTCTGTGCCGTTGTAAAACAGGAGCGCCAAGCCCTAGATTTATTCAAATTTGAATTTGAAGCAGACTCTTTGTTGGAAGATGTAATGAAACAGGCTAGTTCTTCCGATGAAAAAACTAGGGTTTCCAGGGCGTTTGAGAAGGAGACATGCTTGCATCGACGATGAGCTCGGCCTGAGGCAGTAGTGTGTTGAGATGAAGGCTGAGATGAGGGGGCTCGTTTAGAGCGGCGTTGAACCATACAGCTCTCTGCTTCTTCACGTTCCCATCGAGCCCTCTCAACCCTCCAGTTAGCACCGCCATCACGCCAGAGAAAAAAATGCACTTAGAAGTGATCAATCTGGAAGCGCTTCTGCAAGCTGATTAGAAGACCTACATCCCTCGACGCCACTGAAACTCTAAATTGGCCCTTTTGGACTGAGATTGCATGAAAGCCAGCAGGCATCCCGCCAAGACATGCATGCAAGGCCATCTCAACCGAGGACGTAGTTAACTTGAACGTGTAACGCCGAAAGATGGCCAGCAAGAGGAAAGAACCCTTCGGAGAAGAAGAAGGATGATGCACAGGGGAGTGAAAGCGTGAAAAGACCAAACATTGAAAATCTGCTCCCTTAGAGAAGTCCCATTGTGCAACCAACTCGGCAAGATCACTGTCCTGAAGAAGCTCAGAGAGCAAGAAGTGAGGACCAACCATAGATACAAACAAAGAACAAGAAGGAAGCGAACATATCTATGGCTCTAGCGTCGGCGCAAAGCGCCGGCGAAGAGAGGCTTCAAGCTCCAAGTCGTTGCTCAGCTCCAAGCTCCAAGCTCAGCTTCAGGGACTTGAGTTGCCGTTCTTGTTCAAGGTTGACTTCATAAAAATTATCACTCTTGATGTTGGATCTTCGTTTTCTCCGCAATTCCTTCTATTTGAATTTTTTTTAAATCATTTTCTCTTTTCTAGAAGGAGAAATGACTAGTTTGTACCTAGTATTTTTACACTAATCTTATTTAGAATTGGAATTAGTAGTCAGAGCTATCACAGGTAGAGCTTCTGGTCGTGCCTCAGCCACCGCCCTCTACCGCCCACCACCGTTGGGCATGTGCAACCAGCCGCCACACACCACCTTCCGCCAACCTACACCCCTCCATAGCGCACCCCCCTCTCTACGCGCCTTCGTCTCCAACCATTATCACCCGTAACCACCACAGTTGAGCTCTGAGACCAGCAGACATGCGTCAACGTTCGAAGACCAACGATGCATGTAGAGACTACATACAGGAGGTACCAGACTGGTGGGAACATGAAGGATCGCGGCATAGGACACACGGAGCTCAAGCAGACGGATCGTGTGCATGATAGAATGAGCAGTTTGTTGGGGGAGTCAGGCGTGCCTAAAGGGCACGCACGCATGCTCAGGCTGACGGGTCATGCGCATGTTGCGCTATTGACGATAGCCAGCCATCGCGACGCTTGAAAATGCCGGTTGCACATGTGTGAGGATGACGGAAGCAACACAACAGATGGAATGAGATCAATATAAAAATGACAGGGGCGAAGTAGTCATTTCCCCTACCAAAAAGGAGAAAATGAATTTATGGAAGTTTAAAATGGGAGGAATGGCTGAGAAATCGAAGATCCAATATTGAGAGTGGCATTTTTATGAAGCTCACGATGGGAGTGGTAATTTTGTGAAGCCCACTCTTGAGAGTGACAAATAACCAATTTTCTCGGCACGGGACACCATAATTTGACAAATAAATTTTGTGCGCTAGCCTCTAGCGATGTTGGCCCCTCGCAACACCCTTCCCATGTCAGCCTTCTGATCCCCCATGTCTACGCCTAGGCTCACATCACTAGTCTCCCATATCACCCCAGCGTGGCCAACCACCCACGTTGTTTGCTTCCCGTGTCACCTCACGTTCTACCGGCAACTCACATCGCTAGCCTACCACATCGCTCTCGTGTCGCCCCTCCGCCCCCACCCCGCCCTCATTGATATGGTGGGTAAATTGGTATACCTGCGAATATATGGTGTGTGCGGTGGTGCGAGGGGGTGTATGGGCATGAGTTTTTATCTTTCACGAGTAATAGGTACGAGTATAGAATTTTTTGTGGATATAGATATGTGTATGTAATACCCATACATGTGATATCGATTGCCATCTCTAATATCGGTAGATGATGTGTATGCTAAATTCGATAGCCTTGGGTTATCCAATTACAGATAGATCTAACTTGCCATCTGTCTCCGATAGAGCGATAATGTGTTGAGACAAAGATGACAATCACAAAAAGTGATATAGAGAAAAATCTTCTATGGACTATATTTATATGCACCATATCTATGTGAAAAAACCTATAAAAGATGATCTTAATCCTTAAGACATAAATAAGATTATATATAGATAGATAGATATCGAAACAGGTTGAAGATTCTTAGACTTAGTAGGACTAAAATTAAATATATGAGATGTAACTTCAGCACTACCGCATAATGCATATGAGCACTACTCCCTCCGTCCGGTGGAATTAGGCGTTCTAGTTATTTTGAGATAGGTTACAGAAGAGGATAAATGACGCATGTAACCTTGCTTTATCTGGATTAAGCGTTAATTACAGTACAACTATTAAAAGCTAATTAATCCTTGGCTCCTTGACCAAAGCGGCACCAAAGGTGGGCCACTTGCCAGTTCCACTTGAAGTGGCACCAAAACGTAATCATGTCTATTCCCGTCATGCACCTGCACAAATATTTTACCGGTCACTTTCCAGGTTTCATAATTTTTTTATGAACATTTTAATTTGGCGCCAGTCTGCACCATGCCGTTTCGTTCTCTTGGCATAATTGTCCACTCCACGCTATATAAAGGCAGCACTCTCACCTTTTAAAATAAGACCACAAGCCATACAACAAAAATTCGGTCATGTCTTAGAAAATATGCCTTGATCTAAATCTGCTAGGACACGTCTCTGGTAGCGACGGTGATCATGGTAACATCATGCAACAAGAAAATATTGGATTATCTGTACAAGGACATGGTAAGTCCCTACCCACTTTCATTTATGCTAATATTGTAAACTTTTACTCTACCAAATCTTGAACTACTTTCATGGTTTTTTTTGTGTAGCACAAGATGCAATACCTGATCTTAATGTTGGTGTACATCAATTTGGGTTCATAGAACAGTCCTCAACAACCATATGGCTTGAACACAGGTACGCAAAACAAATCCCATTCCTGGTTGTCGTCACACTACAAAAAAATGAATAAGCACTTGTTATTTCATTTGTATAGGAACATAGTGCAAATAAAATGAATAAGCACTTGTTATTTCATTTGCATGCGACTTCTTCACTCCATCGCCAACCTCCTGTTCGTCGACCTTTGTGACTGATGTCAACTCGTCGTTTTTAGTTGTAGTCTCCTTTTGCATTTCAACATCAACCGACGGTTGCAGCTTTCTCTCCATCTGTAGCTTCCCAGAGTCGACCTCCTCCTCCTCTTCGAGATATCTCAATAGAGCACCTCTTCGTGTCTTGGAGATATGCTTGCGAACGCACGAACGATGACAGATCTGGCAGCACATGCAGCGACCGCGGCCGGAGATCGGAATGCCCAGGTCGGATCAGACTCCTTGCTCGATGAGCTCCCCTCAGTCTTCGACGGCTCCTCCATGACCACGGATACAAGAGATGCGAAGGTTGCTGCAGATTTGGGGCAGATCGGCATGGGGGCTGAGGTTCCTTTATGGGGGCGGTATCGATGTGGATGGGTGTGAACGAGACGGCGGAGGCAGAGAGAACGGCGCGGCGTTGTGAACAGAGAACGGAGCGCGAGTGCAGAGAGAACGGCGCGGCGGCAGAGGCAGAGCGAACGGCAAAAGCGCTGTGCAAGGAGGCGGCGGCAGAAATATCTAGAGGAACCGAGCGTTTGCTGAGTGTGTGCCATAGGGACACATGACTTGGGCCGCGTGCATGACAAATTTGGTGGACATCTTATTTGGGCTAGAACACCTAATTCAACCGGACGGAGGGAATACTATGTATGAGGAGATATTAATCTGAAACGTCAAGTAGTGTCTAAGATGGATATCTTTCAATATTTAAGATCGATGCTTAAAAGAGACGTGGAAATTTACCAAGTCTACACGAGGATGAGATGATTAAGACTTGGGCAAGGCCGAAATTAACAAGGAATGAGACAATAAAAATTGAGCACCGTTCATTGTTGTTGATAGGAACGGACCAAAATATTTGTTAGAACACGTTTTGAAAGATGAGAAGACAGTTAACTAAGGATAAAATTTGGCACTTTTTTTCATGTGTGAGACTGAATGGCTGTTGGCCGACAGCTGGTGGGTGTAAAATAGAGGATATGTTTCCATAAAATAGAGCTCCATATTGACCAACATCCAGTCCGAGAATATTCTCATATTGAGTGCTAAGTCAACGGACATTTATTTCACGTACAGATACATATACGCCTACAAAAACATACTCCTATTATTCGTGTTCAAAATTGAATGAACATCTCAATCATATACTGCGGATTCGGGCAGGCACTAATTACAGCGTCCAACAGATGATAGTACATCACGGAACTAGGGCGAAACAACGATTGCCATACAGGACTTGTAAACAAGAACCCACGGACGGTATCCTCAAACTTTGAACTTTCATCTGGCAGAACTAACAAATCCAATATACACTCATCAAATCTCTGATGGGGCCCAGAAGCAATTTATCTCTAAAATAATAGTTTCTGCATCAAATGATCAACCAAGGACCTTCCTGATTTCCTCAGCAAGTTGTGCTCTTCCAGAGGGATCCATCTGAACAAGTGTCCAAAGAACATTTCAAAAGATCATAATGGTATAAAAAACGAAAGGATTTGTAATCAATTGTTGGTTAGACATTGTACACATGATTAATGTCCATGAAATGTTCAATAAAAATAAAAAGAAGAATGTATTGAAAGACATCAGATAGAATTCTAGGGATGCTTACCTTATCTAGTAGCAAGGAAAGACCCTGTGGCAAGGCTTGTAAATCTGAACTGGAGTCTGAAAGATTTGAGAGGGATTGGTATACCCTTTGAGCCTTGAGATCATTGATATATTCCCTGTAGTTTTCAGGGTTATCCATCCAAGCAACAAAAGCATCGTCATCATCCCATTCAGCCGTTTGTGAAGCCATGTACCATTTCTTGATCAGCTCAGCTGCTGGTTGGTGAGAAAACTGTTCACCTGCTACGGCTCTAATTTCTTTTGCAAGAACATCCTCAGAAATCCTCCTACGTAATCTCTTATAGAAGAAATACCGTGATTCTTCCCAGTCTACAACCTTTTTAATCACACCTTTAGCAGCCATTCTGAGGGAAGTGTCATGCAATTCAGCAAACCGTATCGCAATCTGAGTGTATAGAGGCATCAACTGTTTTGTACGAGCTTCTATATTCTTCTGAAGGGATTCTATGTCAGGACTTCCATTTCCATGTTTTGCTGCTTGGAGTTTTGCTTTAAGATCAATCAATTCTGGGTCAAGCCTACCCATGCAGTCCTGGAGTTCCTCAGACCTGAACTTGATCTCAATTAACCCTTGAGGTTCTAGAACATTGCCTTTTGCAGTCTTCTCCGCATAACATTCAATACGGTCTGGATTTATCTTGCTATCAACCACAACCCAAGCTCCTCCGCGTAGCTCTGCAGCCATGGGAATATAGACAAATGCAGGCTGATTGTATGTCCTAAGGTTCTCCACAATAGTTGAGCCAGCTTGAAGAATGCCCTCAAAGAGATCTCTTTGCCCACCAGAGAATCCTCTCCAGTTGGCAAGGATGAACAGAGGTAATCCTTCTCGATTGAAGTCCAACAATGCCTGGGCAGTCTTGGTTGCAGAATCGGGAAACCAGACTTGTCCGGCCCGAGGAACAGATTGCTCATGGGAATCAAGCTGACCAGGGTCAGCAGGGATGACTTGCATCATGGTCTGTGTCTCCACGGCTATGACACCAACTGGAATCCCTCCAAGCTTAGCTCTGCCAGTAACAACCGTTTTTGCCCAGCCTTCAAATGTCTCCACAAAGCTGTCTTTGTCAAACATACCACCCAACCATTTCCCTTGGCTATCATCAACACCACGGATGGCTGCACGAGGATCACATGCATTTTCAGGAATGTATGCCACAGGTCTGTCTGGTGGGTCCATCGGTGTTGTTACTGGAAGAGGTCCACCAATGTAGGCAGGAACAAAACTGAGCCACCTCAATATATTAGAAACACCTTCAATGTCATCTGAAACAGTTAGATGGACAACACCATTGGTAGCCATGATTTTTGGACCACCCAGCTGCATGTGGGAGCTGTACACTTCCCGCCCAAGAAGCTTGTTCAGTGCAGAATACCCTGTTAGAATAATAGGCTGGTCGAGCCGCTGTATGCACCGGATGCCAAGTCGAGCAAGATAAGCTCCTATTCCAACAGTTCGTCCAGTCACAAATGTAAGTGTAAATGTCTCCTTGTATGCCCTAGAATAAGCACTGGCAATAGCAGCACTTCCATGTACATTCTCCACACCAAGTCCATCCTCCTTGCCCACAACAGAATCAATGACCCACCTTATTTCACCATTGCCTAGCTGCAGCTTATGTGCTATGACAGAAGAGCCAATACGAGCATAGTCTTCTTCATTTAGGTAAATGTACTGAAATCCACGTTCAGGGCTGCCATCATCAGACCACCCAACACGGAAGCAAGATTTCACTTCATCTGCTATACCAATTCTAGCACCAGAGTTTGCTGCTAAATAGATAAGAGGGAGTTTCTTCTCACAAGCTAGGTTGGTAACGGCTTCAAAAAATGCATCTTCCCTTGGGCCAAATGATCCAGCTCTGAAAGTAATATCATTTGCAACAACAATAATCTGCCTACCACTGGGAAATTCAGGAGTGGACATCTCCAAGGTCCAAGCAACCATACCAATGTCATTGAGCCCAGCAGGACGATCCATCGGAACTAAAGGAGTGCCCCACGATCCATGTTTGTCAGCAAATACCAGCTCTGTAGCTTTAACATAATATTGGCTATTTTCAAGACCTTTAGAAACACCAGAGGTAATAGAGTGCCATGACTTCCTCCCAGCAGTTTCAAATGCCTACAGTTTCAAATTCTCACCAGCTTACTTTAACAACATGACTAAGATTTACTATGTCAATGCTACAATAAAGGAGTAGTCAACTCACCAGTGGAAAATCATAGCAGTACGTGGTTCTATTGTTCCTAGCAGAGCAGCGTTTTAGATCAATGATACTCAAAGGCTGATATGGATTATTCAGTGCCACACCATTAAGAGGACCAGCTGGCAGAGTGGTGGAATGGTACACTAACTTCCGTGATTCTGTATCTTCCACCTCGCGGTAGATCTAAGACAATTAAATGCAGTTAAACCACTGTGTACACACTACATGAAGTTCACTAGCTATGGTTATGGGGACTAGCTGGTTTAAAATTTCACAAGTTTCCAAATAAAAAGAAGACATTGGAGGATTAAACTTACATCCACAGTGCAAGTGTGACTAGTAACGTTGGTTGTTACAACTCTCCAGGTACCACTGGCAGGCCCATCGCAGTCCAACTTAAGTTTCACTTCCCATTGGCATACAGAAAGATGGTGCATTCTTGCACCAACAAGTTCATGTATTTTCAGAGCCATTTCTTTTAAAAGCGAGCATGCAGTAGCTTCGTCTTGGCCAACATCCAAAACATTGCTCCTGAGTAAGATAAAAAAAAAACCATTGAGAAGGTCAACCTCACAAGGCATATACGTTCTCCCCCCAAAAAAAAAGAAGTATGAACTCTTACCCTGAAACTGGAACGAGATCAATAAGCTTTTGTTCTTTCAATATGCGCAAATACATGTGAGAATGGCCAGTTCTAATGGCATGAAGCTCCAATTCCTCTATAGCAGTCATCAAAGATCTCAATATGCTTGTTGATGTAAATGACAGAGGTTCGTCAGCCCTTCCTACTTCAATGTCACCAATTTGGCCAGACGAAAACCTGTTGGATGAATTGGGTTGCCTAACAAGTGTTCGGAAAAATACCCGGTGCAGCATTTTGGGGTTTTCAGTGTTTCTAAGTGTGTAGATATGCCATTGACGATCACGCGATGGGGTATACTTCATTTCATTGTATCCTTTCACTTTCAACTTGTCCTGTATCCACAATAGGCTAAATAAATACAAAGAGCATAGAAGATAACCAATGCCAGTGAAGTGTATTAAAACATTGGCAGATGTCACAAACCAACTCAAGAAGTGCAGAAAGAGGAGGTTCCACATGCTGGAGGATCAGTTCTTCCTCATAAGTAAGCTTTTCATCAGACCAAAGGAATGTATGACGCATTGGCATCCGTGCTTCATTTCTTTGGACAATGGAACTTATTACTTTCACTCCACATGCATGGAGATTAGTTGCATTATCCTTTAGTATCAAGGGAAGTTTGGTTATCCTGTCTTGAGCTTGATCATCATCACCACTGAAAAATGGATAATTTAATTACAGAACTCCACCAATCACTAAATATATGTATAACTATTCCATCACCAATAATATGATACAAACTAACCTGTCTTGAATTTTATTCATCTTATTATCAGCACCCAGCAAAGCGATGTGCATCATGTTGCCCTCAGAGCTGGTGTAGTGTGATGTCTCTTTTAGTACAGCTCCAATGGCTGTTGACACTGATTCAAGAGACTTGACAATGACCATGGCACCCCATCTCTTCTCACCAAGAATTGCTCCTCCCCTTGTATCAAAATGCCCTTCAGGAAACTCCCATAAAGCAATAATACCCGATTCTATCCATTTCATTTTGATACTCTCCTTCACAAGATGAGGCTGAAAAATATCGCTTTCAAGTTAGCAAACATGTCAAGCAGTAACAGATTACTGCATGTTCCACACGTTCCAAAAAATATATTTCCAGAATGAGTTACTTTATTGCAATGATGCAGCCATGTAAAACAGAAGAAGGTTGTACAAACATTTTTTTAAGGATGAGAATGTAGTTTTACTAGGCTATCTTCATAAAAAAGAACTTCGAAAGGTGTTTCATGTCATACCTTGTATAATCGAGCTATGTAAGTCTCGATCACTCTCTGCTGAACAGTTGGCTCACTGCAATCAAACAAAGAAATAAGTGCGTCTTCAACTGGCAGTGGAGCAGTCACTAAATCTTCCATGCTCTCCTTAATGGTCATTTCACGCTTTTGCATGGAGAGATCCTCCCCTTCCTCCGTAAACATCTCCAGCTCTGAAAGACTCCTTGCTATTCTTGTACGGAGCTCACTAAGTTTGGTTTGTTCAAGAAGTTCACTAGCTTTAAGGGCCAGCTATATTTATTAAGATATGTGAAATTCATTAGATCAGATGTCAGAAGAGAATATCATGGAAAAACTTGTGTCATTTCAGTTTGTCATGGTCACCTTGTAATATGCTTTATGATTGAGAGAAGAAAAACGAATCAATTGATCCCGGTAGACAGCAGGATTTGGATAGACCAGACTCTCCATGAGTTTTAGTATAAGCTTAGTTTTATTTCTCACACCCTACGAACAAAAATCACACTGTCAAAACAAAGACATTCAGTTAACCATCTAAACATAACTCATCAGACAATGATGAAATTTACCTGGTGGGATAACACGATATCTACAACCTTCTGTAGGTCTTTACTATGTTGAAGGCGCAGGCGTTCAATCACATCAGACTACAAAAACAGCACAAGCATAGAAAGATTTAGTTAACAACGCTTCTAACAAATCCCATCTCGAGCAGGTACAAATATTTAGCTATGTTGTTTCCCAAAATATTGTTTGATGCAGAACCATTATATATGCCTAAGAAAACAATATCATGTGCATGCCATATGTTATTTATGTTTGATCCACAGAAGAATTGGAAAATATGAACATTTTGTCTCTATAAAAAAAATGGTGATCTGTTCAGTCTGGATATGTAAGATAACCTGGATTCCATCACTGAACAATTCTTCAACAGAGAGATAGTCCTCAAAAAGGGACTTCACAACAAAATGAGCATGACTTTCTCTCCCACCCTCGTATGACTTCAGTAGGCTCACAAGAGGCTCAACAAGCCTGTCGTTTGTAGCCTTCTCCTTCCCAGAACAGCATGCAAGATTTGCCTACAAAACTGCTTGTTAAAGAACAAACAGTGAAGCAAGGATTACCACAACAAATTGTATAACTGACCTCAATTATCCCTCCAAGCAACTTGGCAGGGAAATCCTTGATCTTACCAGAGTCAAACATTAATCTGTATTCCTTGTATCTGACTTCCAACTAAATGCATGAAAGTTAAAAAATGAGATAGAACACAAAACACTACTTTAAAAAACATGTCAAAAGAATGGGGTGTGTTCAAATCAAATAAAAATTCCTGAAAGATTCAGCTAGCTCAACAACTCAGTGGACAATCTTGCGTACTGGCCAATTAAAAAGTAATACTAAACCTTACACAATAAAGTATAGTAAACTACCAGATCAAACTATCCATAATATAAACATAGTTATACCATACTGTTTTAGCCCAGTAATACCTTTATATCGTAAACTAGAAGTCAATATGGAAAATTAATCTATGTTGCAAAATGAATTAACTCCTTTGAACATGAGAGTAGCTATCCTGGCAATTGTAGCATACCTCACTTTTAAGATTTCTTGGAAGTCTAGTTGCTAAAACAGACATAAGCTCCTCCCACTGCAGGAAAGGAAGCTCAGGAGTGTCAAGGCCACATACCAAATCTTGCACCACCTGAAAAAGGAAGAAGTTCCAAAACAACAATATAATTAATTCACGATTACTAAAAGAGGATGAGCTACAAATTGTACTAAAATTAACACTCAAAAACAAGATTAGGACTTATAACAGGTGAAAACATTGATTAATATAGTAGGATATTTGCATTTGACACTAGCAGTAGCATGATAAAAATTATGTGTGAAACAACACTGGAATCTATATTTGCCAATGAGCACAATAAAAACTTCCACAAAATATACACTGCTTTGAACCAAAGTACAAGAGGAACAAAAGAAAATCTAGGATGAAGACATGAACAAAAAATGTGTGAAAAAAGAGAGCATAAAAGAAGATGATTTACTTTATTGATATTATGCTCATATCCCGCCAGGACCATTCGACAAGCATTCAGACTTGCTGCACATCTTTTGTGAACTTGGCCAGAAGCAGCAATATGAAGACCCATTTGTGGAAAACTACCATAAAATACTTCAGCTCTCTTCACAGCAGAAGGGTCATCAAGATCCAGCCTAGCTATAAGATCACCAGCCTAGAACAACACAAATAAGTTACATGTATTTTACATAAAATGGTCATATGCAACATGCACAGAATAATGGATGGAATGTGGGAGTGTAACCTGCATTGCTTGGCCTTCAGACATTACAACATGAATGACACCAGAAGCAGGAGATAAGAGGGGCATGCACATCTTCATAACCTCAACTTCAGCATATGGTATATCAGCATCAACATGAGCTCCATCAGCAACCAAGAAACGAAGAAGTTTGCATGGTGTCTCTGCTAATAACCTTGATGGATCATGATCATTCTGCAAGAAAGCAGAGCCACACATTTACTTAACTTGAGGATACAATGTAATATTGCCAAGAATATACTTCTTCTTTTTCTACCACAATCAACATATGACTTGTCCACAACATGAGATACAAGCAGCCTTGAAGTTATCATACAGCAGTGTTGAAGCCAAAAGGAATCAATCTTCTACATTTCCTGTTAAACCTTGATAACAATACTTAAAAACCAGTGTGGTCAAATCTCTACTACATAAAAGAACCTAATGATGGTGATGGTGAGTCTTCCAGTTCCACCCCACCACCACTGCATAACAGAACCTCTTGAATTCATGGGATGTCTAAGGGTGGATAAATAGATCTTTTGTGCATGTGGCTTGGTTATTTGTGGTTGATGTTTGCTTGAAAATATACATTTTCTCTAGAGAATATATATATATATATATATATATATATATATATATATATATATACGGGAGCGCTATTCTACACCACGTGTGTAGAATAGTTATTCTACACCGACTACTTTGTTAGATAACCCAGTCTTGTATGCATTTTACTTCCTAGTTATTTCCTGTTTTTGGTTTAGCCGAAATAATGTGGGCCCTTTCTCTGGACTGGGCGCGTCCTGGAGTGCCGTTTGCATGCCTAGTCCATGCGGTTTGGCTCTCCTTTCTCTCAGGTAGTTGTGGTTAGTGGGGGGAGTGCTGCATGCTGCGCATGGTGTGGAGCTGGGAGTGTGCCGGGTCAAGGGGGATTAGTGGGTCCATTTGCTTTGTAATCGCAGTGTTTTTACTTAAGGAAAGAATCAGAAAAGCTGTGTGGGTTAAGAAGCACCAAAACTCTCTCGTGTTCACACCGAATAACTGGGCACCAACGGAAGGGGTGGATACAACATACTTTCAATAGTAGATTTTTTCAGTAGAATAGCAATTGAGTACTACTTTTTTCTCAGTAGTAGATTTCTCGGTAGAATAACTATTCTACACCCATGGTGTAGGATAGCATTTGTGTGTGTGTGTATAATCTTCAAGTTTAGAACTTACATCTTACAATACATGTTTTGAAATCTATATCAACGCATGGGTATTTTGCTAGTTTAACTAAAATCGAGAAGTAGCAGAATAACAGGACTGGATTCATTGTAGTCAAATTACTGCAATACAGTTTGTCTTTATACATCATAAGACCTGTGATAGACAATTGTTCATTGTCCTAGGTGTTCGGCAAGCACTATACTAAATCACTTAACATTTCACATATCATAATTCTCGAAAATAACAACGATTCACATTATAGTTTGCTTATGACTATCGACTATTCTCTTAAAAAGTAAACATCATAATCCATCTTTTAAAGATAAATAGTAATGTCCACGAAACGAATGCAATAAATAGGCCTTAAAGAAAAGGACAGAAACATTAAACTGGGAAATGCCTGCCAAACCATACGCCATGAATAGAAATAAATGGAACAAGAGTACAAGACTATTATTACCTGCAACATGCATGTCTTTCCATCAATAAGAAGTCGTGTACCACTGGCCTCTTCTTCAGCATAAATTACATGGCTGTTTCCATCCAGCTGAAAACATTACAATCCAAAAATCAGAATTCTTCCATCTTATCTTAATTTATTAGCTACTAGCAAGAAGATATTACCTGCATTAAAAGGCCACCATCACATAATGATTGTACATTTGCTTCAACCACTGATTCATTCATTCGCAGCCTGTAGCTACTATGTCCACTCCTCATAGTCTCAATCTATGACACGATATACATGAAACTCAAAATGATATTGACTATTTAATCACAACAAATTTAGTTTCCCTATTGAGAAAATCACTCTTACTGTATATTTGCTCCCATCTATATTCAATGTAACAGTCGTATAGACGAGGGATATGTACTGCACATAAGAATTATTGGTCAACCATGTTTCACATTCAGACATCATTCATAGCTTAAACCAATAGAATAGTACCTTTGGTGGAATCTGACCCTTGGTAAGATAACTAAGATAATCGGAAACTGTGGCTGTGTTGGTGGTTACTGTTTTCTGCAGCACAAAAAATCATTTAAATAATAAGACATTGATCATATTTTCCATATTTGCTTGACATAAGTGCTAGTGGAAGTGGTACAGTTTATTTATCTTACATATAGAGCCCCTCCAATGACTGAAATATACCATGGAGGCCTCTCAGATTGAACACGCATGGCTATCCTGGTATCCAACCAACCAGTATGAATTGTATTCTCTCTGAAATCTGAGGCCTGAATTTAGGATAAGGGAAAGAACATGATGGGATAAGTTGGAGTAGTCAAACTAAAGTGACACTATACCAAAAAGCAGGACTCAACAGGCAGATATTAGTCCTTACATTCAAGAGATCAACTGTGTAGTCAACGTTTGAATGAATTTCTCCACGAATTTGAACCTCTTTTAATGCAAGAGTCATGCTGGTTATTGCTGCTGATCTAGAAGTTCCATATGCAAAAACATGTCCTGTATTGGAAGGCCAAATCTTTCAAAAGGGAGGACCAATATAAGTAGCAGAGAAAAAATATTTCACCCTAACTTTACATACCAAACTGAGAATCAGCAAATTCATGAATGCCTCCACCAGACTGCAAACAGATAAAAAGAGGAAAGAGAGAAAGGGAGAAAGGGAGTTCCACCAGTCAACTAAAATGGAATAAGAAATAGTTGAAAACAAACAGTTGCAACTCAAAGAACATGACAGGGCAACATACCTTTACTGAGAAGTAGGCCCAAACATTTGGCTTGCTCTTGAAACTAATCTCCTGTAAAATAAGAAAACCAAGATCCAGTCATTTTACTAGCCACGATATAGTAATGTGTTCAAATCATTCATCTGACATCAGAAAACCACACCTTCACTTTTCCACCAGTAGGCTTGAATCCATCATCTGGATCCTCACTAGTTATTCTAACAGCTACACAATGGCCTTTTGGCCATTTAGAATCTACTTCGTCAAAGTTAAATGGAGTTGCTAGAGCAGCTGTTTTCCTCCAAAGGTTATAGCCTCCTCCATGATTCATTCCATAGAAGCGCCTGATCTCTGTATACAGAGTGACAGTTTATTTTTTCATGTGAAGAACACAGTTTCAGATATGTAGTCAGAGGTTTTTAAGGTCCATAAAGAGATGCCATGAAGAACCGCACTTCATAGCATTGATTTGTGATACCACTCTGTATATCAACAGTAATAGGGTATTATGATGTACTGTGAATTAACACTATAATGTAAATAGTGTAATACACTAATACATCATGGCCCAGAAAAAACTCATTTGATTAACAAGAGAAAAGCAAACTTGTATTACCTGGAATCTGCCAAAGAGGTATACCCATTCCAACAGCAACTTGAGCTGCGGGCAAATTTATTTCAGATATCCACTCAGTGACAGGATGCTCAACCTGAATGAGACCATTTAACAATGTAAATAATTGTCAAGAGAAATTAATTCCTGAAGAAGGTTCAAGGAACCAACCTGTAACCGTGGATTAAGTTCCAGAAAATAGTATTCACCAGTTTCCATACTGTAAAGATATTCAACAGTAGCAGCACCAACATAACCCACAGCTTTAGCAAGCCTCCTGGCAGCCTGCTCAAGTTCTTTCACAGTCTCACGAGGAGCAACAGTAACTGGTCCTTCCTCAATTATCTATTAAATAAAATACAGCCATTATTTCTCTGACCAAAGCTGCAGGCAAGAAGTAGATCATATAATACAAGAGGTGTTTTTACAGACAACAGACCTTTTGGTGTCGCCTTTGTACACTGCAGTCTCGACTGTGAAGTGCTGCTACATTGCCATATTGATCACAAAGCAACTGAACTTCAAGATGTCGACTCTACAAAAGACAACAAATATGACCTCTTAAATAGGGCTCCAAATTAAATTTAAAATATAACAGATAATTACAGACACAAAATAAATACCCAGCCCACACAAGAGCTGTGCATATCCTGAATTATTAATAATATACCATGTAATATTAGACGAATTTAATGCAAGCACAAATGAGATTTAAAATATAACAGATAAGTACAGACCACAAAATAAATCCCTTGCCCACACAAGAGCTGTGCATATTTTGATTTCCTGATCATAGTTGTTATGGCGGCGCGGCGAGGCGTCAGACTACCTTCACACCTTTTAGGCAAGTATAGCGTGCGGCGAGGCGACACCATACTCACTTCACACTTCACAGAAATGGCACATGATTTATCGTCACTTAATTCTACTCAGGTCACTAATACAGTAATCCTACAATCTATATAGCCACTAGCAAGATTAATATTTGTAAGTCACTTAGTGTTAGAACTGATTGGTTCACTAGAGATTAGAGGTTAATTAGAAAATTAACTGAATTAATCAGTTAACTAAATAATTAAATAACATATTACACAAAGCTGCCATAGCTACATAGGCATGGCATATGCTTTTGTGCTGCTGTCACACAGTCATGGCGCAACTTTTTGCCATGCCTTTTTCACTGTCTCTTCTCTCTCATGACATCTTTTTTCCACGGCCATCTCTCTCTCACAGGCATGGGCACACTTTTCCTCTTCTACTTTTTCCACGCCTCCTGCCTCCTCTCTATGCATCATCTTCTCCATGTCTCTTCCCTTTCCCCCATTCTCTCGCAGCGACTCCGGCAGCACGAAGCCAGCACAAATCATGCAGCGGCGCAGTCCCGATGCGGCGACAACGCGGACGCAACGCGGAGGCAGCATGGATCCAGCGACGATGGCAGCACGGATCCGGTGGCGGGGGCGCGGAACCAGGCAACCAGGTCACAGATCTAGCAGCCGGGATGCAGAAAACAGGCTCGAGAATTCCATCACCGCTGCCATCTGCCATCCATGCGAAGCAATATGGTGTCCACCTGATGCCAAAGACAATTAGGCGGACGCCATACTCATCGAGGCGGACGCCACACCCACTTGTGGCAAGTCATCTGCCGCCGACCGCCCGGACGCCTAATCGTCGATTAGGCGACGATTAGGCGACGCCTTAACAACTATGTTCCTGATAATGCATTGTATAATATTAGATAAATTAATGCAAGCACAAACAAGGTCTACACAACCATACTTTGGTTGAACAATTTTAACAATCATCAAAACAATCACAAGAAAAAAGATTAAATATATTTGCAACATAAGTATTTTTGGAAAAAAAATAAGATGTATTTCCCCTCTCCGGTAAATTTGGCAGCCATGATCTTCAGTGCCTCCATGATCATAAGTTAATTCCAATCTAGGTTCAAGATCATAATCATTCATCTAGTAACACAAAGAAGAATGACACCAAGCTCATAATTTCTTTTACTAATAAAAATCATTGTATATCATCCAGGAAGGACAGACCGCAATCGTTGTATTTACAAACCATAGGTAGAATTGTAGAACTGCTAATATGGACAACCACTGGTAGTGAATTTCAATAATCTACTGATCAAACATACAGAACATTATAATTACTTGGGAACACCATGAAGAGGAATTGTACATAACTTCCAGAAAAAAGACTGACCTGTGCTGCAAGCCTCATGATAAATATTGGGGAACCAGGTACTTCACCTTGAACTTGCTTAAATAATGTTCTAACCTCGTCATCATTATGAACCTGCAAAGAAAGATAAGTTAATCATGTAGAAAGGTCAAAGTTAAATATGGACACTAAACATCCTCAATCCACACAATCTCTTAATGTGAAGTAAACCACACAAATAACAAACCTTCCTTATTCCTTTACCACCACCGCCCCAAGAAGCCTTAATCATGGCAGGGTAACCAACCACCTGACAACTTGCAACTGCTTCCTCTGTGGTAGTGACACAAGCTTTTCTATACATCTCGTCAGGTATTGAGTCCAAGCAACACTCTAAAGGAACTTCCACCTGTGATATAATGTCATTAGGTTATAAAATGCATCTACCAAAAAGATAAGACAATGAGCTACAAAAGAGAAGATGAGGCTCACATGCGATCCACTCCACGAGAGTGTTGGAACTCCAGCTGCTTGAGCAATGAGAGCTGAACCAACCTTGTCTCCTAATGCATGCATTGATGATGCTGGAGGCCCAAGAAAAACAATTCCTTTTTCCGTCAGCGCATCTGGAAGTTCAGGATTCTCAGATGCATGACCCCAGCCAGGCCAAACAGCAGAAACACCTGTTCTCTCTGCTATCTGTGATTGTGGATTATGTTGAAAATTGGATGTTCAGAAAACGCGGTGTTATAGAGTTTTTTCTCTAACATAAATAAAAACAAAAGGTTGTATGGCTGTGTGTTGAGGGATGAACTGTGCTAACCTCCACTATGAGTTGGACATTTGCATAGTTGTTGTTGTTTGTTCCACCAGGGACCTCTACGAATTGATCAGCAATCCTAATGTGCTCTGCATTTATCCTCAAATCTTCTGGAGTTGCCATAGCTATCAGTTGAATTGCCTTTTCTGATCCAAAAGTATCATTAGCCCATGTTCGCACACTTCGCATGAATTTGGCTGCTGCCATTCCATTGTTCGCCACTAATACACTGTGAATTGGTGTTTTGCCACCAAGTGCCATACAAAATTCAACAACCTTGGACACCGAAGCATGCTTCCCGTTATGTGTTTCATTGATAATCCCATTCATTTGGTAGGACTCTGTAACTGTAGGCCCCCTGGGATCTTCAGATCCACTGTAAAAGAAATGGAAAGCATTTATGTGCATGCCAATAATGTAACATGGTAGAAAAATATGCATGGCTAACATAAAAAAGCAAATCATGCAGACTTTGTGTCGATCAGATGGAAATCTTTGGTTAACAGATCATACTAGGTTCAGTGGTGACATTAGAACAGAAGGTTTCGTAAGATACATCCTACAAATGTACAGTAGTGCATCATTTAGTGAAGCAGCGACAAGGGTGAGGCGTAAGCGTAACCACAGTAAAAAGTTGATCTGTACTAGGTATTCTCTTCATAGTAACAGAAAAATATTATTGTGTGAACAAATTATCAAAACATGTTCTTTCTATATTACAACCTGCAATGACACAGAAAACATTTGTCTTTTGTAAAGACAAAATATAACTTCAGCAAGATAATTTTTTCTTCATAAAACATCATAGAACACTGTGCACCCCATGCATCAAATATCCATGTCAAACACTGTCAGAAGGCAGGCTGTCAAAACATTTCACCTTCTGAAATAGATTAAAAAAGAAGGTGCAATACAAGTTTTGATAGCGTTCACAATATGTCAAAAGAAATATATATACCATTATTGTAAAATATAAAGTGCTTACTGTGAAATATCAACTTCAACAGCTGCGTCATTTGGGAGGTCAATGATGCCAGCAAGACCTATATGCAGACACATTTGAAATGAGAAGGTCTACATCAGAACCTAACAAGAATCAGTGATTACGGCCAAATTCTTGCTATGCATTTTTTCATATCACTTTATTGATCACAGATTTAAACATCCCATTGTTCCTTAGTGGAATATCACATGTACTCTACCACACTTTTAGTTATGCAATTGTGCTATGTATTACTTTTTTAAAAACTGTGAATATTTCACATTTGAATATTTAATATTACAAGTCTATTTATTCCATTTCATGTAAATAAAAACAGCTGTCTTTTACAGTGAAAAAAAAACTAAATTAAGTCAAAAACAATGAGAGAATTATTGCATTTAACCAGTTCAATAACTAATGTCTGTATATTACCACAACATATTCTAAACACTAACAATGCAAATAATAGAAGCCATTGCATGTCTATACTTTATCCCAAAATAATGTATGTAAAGTAATTACTGGTTACCTTGTCGGACAGAGTGGTTAAGTTTTTTGGAATCAGACATGCCCCCATTGCTTTCTTCCCTAAGTGACCGAGTACGCTGACCATTCTTTCGGGATGAGGGTCTTGATGACCCAGATGATACAAATGCAGTGCCAGCTGAATTTTTCTGGCGACGAGGAGGTGCCTGGGCACCAACTCCCAATGTCGCCACATGTGTGGATGTCATTGTTGTCCCACTGGCCAAACAGAATAATTGTGCAGTTTCTCAAATACACAGTGCCATACAAAGAGAAGATAAACCCCTGGTTTGTGAAATCTGACAGATGAAAATGTATAGGAATGAAGAATGATTAGTATTTCAGACACATCTAGTGATTTGACCATTTAACAGAATTCTTAGGAAATGTAAAGATCCAAAAATAAAAAATGAAATGCATGTTCATAACTTTTGTTCATGTTTGCTAAGAATAATTTGATATAGAACCTGTTCAAGACATGGAAAACTTAATTTACCACTAGAGTCATTTTTCTAGATTGTTCATTTCTTATTTTGAAGATCGTCAATCCTGCCTAATATGTTAGAGTATTCAATCATGCTCCTTAACATGTCAAAGCCACAAATTTACGATGCAACCAGTTCACTCTATTTGCAGTGAAGGGAAAAACAAAAGGTAAAACTTAGTTATCATGGGCAGAAATGTCAAATAGCATGAGGTCAAAACCTGTGCAACAGTGATTACTCGACAAAGCACAAAACAAAAACATATTCCCCCCCTGAACTATGAAGCTATTTTTATATTTGGGGGGATATCAGTATGAAATGCCCTTTTCGAAGTATGGGCAAACCCCATTTCTGTTCAAAAAAAATACTGAATTGACAAAATACCCACAATATTCCTTTTATGTAGACTACACTGCATTAACATGAGCAATGGAAGAAGAGAAACCTGAAAGGTATGTTACCAATTCAGTACAGGAACTAGATAACAATAAAAAGAACAATAAACAGCTTCTAGCATTTGTGGGTTGCAATTTTGCCGTGCAGTTTTGAATAGCATGGGAATGACAACTCATAACCAGAAACTAACATATAAAAGAACATCACAATTAACATGCATACCCATAAACGTCACAATGAACAAAAAAGAGCTTAAACCCTGAGAACAATGAGTGCGACTAAGACCTCAAACTAATTAGGCGGCTGCACAAAAATCATCTCCTACCAATGGCACAGCACAGAAACTAGCTAGAGTGGACACGCAACATAATAACACAGCCAGCAACATCCAGGTGTCAACCAAGACCAGCAACAGGAAGCTGCATTTCACCGGCGCGGCATTACCTACCTATCCGAAGTCCCCATGCCATTCCCGCCCCGAATCCCTGAAAACTCAACGCCTAGACCATTACCATTCCGCCCCGGGAGGAAAAAACCCCCGGCGAGAGCGCGCGCATCTGGCGCCACCTTAAACCCTACCCCGTCCAAACAGCAGCGCCGCCAGCACGAGGTCCCACCACCCACAGCTAAGCCCGAGGCGCAGCGTCGACAACAAAAAAACGGCGTAAAGCGCCCGGACTCACCGGCCAGCTGCTCATCGGCGTGCGGCGCGCAGATCTGGAGCTGGAGAGTGAGAGAGAGAATAAGAGGAGGAGGAGGTGAACGGAATCGCTCGAATTAAACAAGTGCGGGGGCAGCCGTACCTTCGGAGAGACGTGTGCAGAGAAGGCGGAGAAGGCGACGACGGTGGCGTCGGATCCAGACGCAGGCGGCGGCGGCGGCGGCGGGAGACGCAGGTGTCTGAGGAGGAGGAGGGGGACGGAGCGGGCGGGAGGCGGATATCCCGAGGGGCGGGGGAGGGATGGGGGCTGTGAGGCCTAAAATAATAAATTCCGCGGCCGCATCGGCATTGGGGACTCCGCCCCCCTCTGCACGTGACAGCGAGGGAGCGGTGCCGGATGGACGACGCGGATCGGATCCAACTGGGCGACGCCCGCGCCCCGCGGCCATGGACGGCGGGCGATGCAGTCGCTGTGGCCACATACGACGGGCGGGCAGTCGGGCACGCGCTTCGATTCGCTCGCTCTCTTGGCGTGCGTGTGCGTGCGGCCCGCCCCCGTGCCGGTACGTACGAGCGGGCGGATTTGACTCCGAACCCTCGAAGAGAATTCGGTTTTTTAGTTGAGCAGACCGCGCCTACTCCCTCTTTATGATCTTTTTTTATAAGGTAGTACTGTATTTATTGGATGGATTTTGACTTAGAACGACCGTACATCGCCGCATGATAAATGAGATTTTGCGCCGTTTTGACTTAGAACGACAGTGTATCGCCTAGAAATGATAAATTAGATTTTGCAACGTTATGTCCAAATTTTGATATGTTTTGTAATAAAAAATGCTTTCCCTAAGGGTAGCTCCAATGAGAAGCTTGCGGTTAAACATGGCAATGGGTACCCGAAATCCGATGTATTTTTACTCTATTAGAGTAGATATACGGGTAAAATTATGGTCTACTAATGGAAAAAAAATAGTATCCAACGGGTACGTGGGTATGGGTACGGTTTCCTAATATCCATACCCGTTATCCGATGGGTACCCATCACCCAATATCCTATATTGGGAGGAGTTTAAATCATTGTTGATATTTTTGTAGGTTAAATTATTGATGTGTTATGTTTAGCAGTTTATTTATATATGTAATTTTGATTTTATGACTGAACGAGTGATCGGTCTAATTAGATAAAATATTGTTTTTACGAGGATAGATACATAGTTGTTATTTTTTAGCATGTTTTGTGTGTGGTGCCTATTGATGGGTATGGGTACCCAATGGATATATATTTTACCCGCATGGGTATGGGTTTGGGAGAAAATGATACTTGTATATATATATGGGTTATCCGATGGAGAAATTTTTCTAACGGGTATGGGTTTGAGATGATCAAACTCGATAGATATAGACTCATTGCCATCTTTACTTGCAGTAGTGCTTAAAAATAGGTTTTTTGTAGCAGGGATGTTTAATGATAGGAGTCGCTGCTTAGTGTAGCACCAGGCTAATGAGTGCTAATCAAGGTAGTTGTAGCAATATATGTAAAGTCAAGTAGTTGTAGCAAAAAATTAGCGAACAAATGTAGCACTACTATGTATTTTTGCATTGAGACATAGCACTCTTAAGAAAGATACTTAATTTTTTTCCTTATACTAACCACTCATATTAACACTAAGCACTAGAGATGGCCTAAAAAGTGCAAAAAGACTAACGGTGTTTCAACTATTAGTGAAAAATGTTCATTGCTTACTCAAAAATTATTTCGAATAGATGCAATATTTAAAACTATTATTTGCAACACCAATAAATCACTATACGAGTAACACCAATGTTCTTTAGTGTTACATCTATTTAAAACTTTTTTACCAAGTGATAAAAAAAATTCACTAGAGTACTGAAACACTATCTTTTTTTTCTTTTTTCTAATACGTTTGTATGCTAGTCGTGTTCATCTTTTACGGTATAGTGTTATCAGGTAGTCTAAGGGCATCCAATGTTGCTTAAAAGTAGCCCATATAGAATAAACAATATTATAACTAGTCTATATATATTGTGTAAGTGATATATACACTTATTCATAACTTTAGATACTCATATGCCTAAAGACTACCCATAAGAAACTAAAAATAATATTATTCATTTCTCGCTCTTTCTCTCTCCCACCCACCATGGTGTGTGTATTCATACTATGGAGGGACCAACTTAATTTTTTTTGTTACTTGATATATTGTAGAATTTACAATTGTTATAGACTACTTTTTTTGGACCCACTCATAAAGACCGCTTGATCCATATACATTGAAGATGTCCTAAGCCTAACCAGTTGAGGGACACAAGTTCATCGACGTAGTACTATTCTCTTGTATTTTTTTAGTTTTTTTAAGTATCTTTGAATAAATTTTATAAAGGTTTAGTCTACTTGTTTATTTCTACCGGTGTTTATGGAGTTGAGATTGCACGAAGTTTTTTTGTTTTTCTGTCTTTTCTATGAGTGGCTCTATGAGAGCTCAGACTAAGGTATATTTGTTTTAGTTTTGAATTATAATCCAATTTTTTTCTATAAACTGGATTGTTATAAACCAGTCGAAACAAACAGACCTAATTTATGAAACTAATTATTAGGATTCCGTATACCAACTTATTTTGTGACCTTGGTTTGCTATCCATACTGAAACTGTTATAAAATTTATTAGATCTGAGTTTAATTTTTTCCGAGCCGGAAATTTCCCAAACAAGGTGAAGTTACCACCCATACCCAGACAAGGACTAGGCGACGTGGTGGGGTCTGCTAATGACTAGACCTATGGGAATAGTAATACTGTGTTATTTTCGGTATGATCCTATTACACATACTACCCCTCCTACGTCCCTACAAATAGGGGCAAATGACTATTCTCTATATTGAGGTCATGTTTGGATGAACTTGCTTATTTTTATGACTAAAACTTTCTTGTTTTTGTATGGACTAAAGTTTAGTTCTCTTGTTTAGACGTATGAACTAAACATTATTTAATGAGAGATTCATAAATGAGGATAGAGTATGCATGATACTTTTAGTCCCTATAAGCAACTATCAAAGGACTAATGGACTAAAGTTTAGTTTCCATAAGCAATGTTGTTTAGAATTTTAGAGATTAAACGAGACTATTAGTTCCTAAAAATAAGCAATCTCAATCCAAACAAGGCAACTCATGAAAATGGACCAAACTAATTGTTTGGATATATTTCAGGATTTCAAATTTACAGGTTGTAGCGATCGACACGACGAGGAAGGCGGGAATTTTAGACATAACAATAATTGATTTACTAAATCGTCTTTTTTGCCCTTACACATCGTTTTTTTTTAAAAAAAAAACTGAAGTCTAAAATGGTGATGAAACATCCAAACAGCATCATATTCTTTGAGGTGATTCTTTTCAATGCATGTATTTACTACATAGATGGATATTTCCATTCCTCCCAGTTATTTTCTTCGCTTGCCTGCGTACGTTTTGCTCGTGTGCTTTTTTTATTTCGTTGATCTTTTATGGGGCTACTTTTCTCGTAGAAAAATAAATGCGTTTGAATTTGGATGTGTAGGTTGATATTTTGATGCAAGACTATCCATGTTCTTGTACAGATTGTACTTAAGATTTGTAACAATGTCATAACACGGAATAAATAAATGCGTCCTAGAATCGTTTGGATTGATTTTCACAATAATTTGATTGACCAAGGGTATTTCTGTCGGTTTGCATAGTACTCCAAATTTAATTTAACCCAAATATAAAATATGGAGTGGAGGAAGTATTGAAATAGGCTAGAGGAGCAAAAATCATACTATACCCGTTCTAAGTTTTTTAACTAGCTGGAAAATTTTATGGTCCAATATCAGTAGATACCATAATTACTAGTATTAATTTTGGTAGAATTACGATACCTTCTCTCGAGGACCGTAAAATCAGTCTATGTAGGTTACATGGTTATATTCATATAATTATTAGTGTTAATTTTGGTAGATTCGTGGTACCTTCTTCCGAGGACTTAAAAAATCACTATATGTATGTTACGTGGTTAGATTCATATTTAAAAGTATTCTTATATCAATAGTTGATGATGATCTATAATAAAAACTAAAGATCAATATTCTATGTTAAATACAATGTAAAAAGCTTAAATATATTATTTTTTTGGAATATTTTAGAATACATATAATATTATATGTGTGTTGTCATTGTGCTCAATGCAAATCATGTATTATCTTTTGCGGACCAAAAGAGGGGACTATGTTTTGACCTATAGCAGATTTATCATTTATATAGATCAAACCATCGACAAATTGATAAATAGGGTGTATGCAAATGTTCCAAATGGTATGCAGTGACGTAGCTTTTAATGACTAAAGAACGTGCATTATTAATATATCTTTGAAGTAAAAGAAGTGATTTTAATATAATAAATACTATTTTAACATTTATTTAAATTGTAAATCTAAATTTTTTTGTCCCTGGGCTGAAAATCAGCTAAACTCTCTTCTTATCTCTCTAGTGCATACAACACACTTTTGGTATATCCTATTTTGATGGACCTAAATATGTATATTTGAATAGATTTTATTTTGATTTTCCACATTATATCATTATTAAATATGTCGGCATCCAATCTTGGGACAACTAGATCTAAAGATCTTTGATCTCATGGTGAACTAGTGATCAGATGTACCATCCTCATGTATGGCTCGTTATTGTTCTTACCACGTGAGCTCACATGATAGTCACCGAGAAGCTTAGGAGTTGTAGAGAGATACCCACTACAAGTGGTGGTGGATCTAGAGTTGATGCATGTATGTGGGTCCTGAGTCGTGCGTAGAGCTTTACCACAATGGTCTCAAGGTGACCATCATTGTGGTCTCAAGGTGACCATCAACATCAAGGTCATTGGGTGATGTGGCTCAATACAAAGTGATGAGATGATAATGTTAGTGTGCTTCAACTGCCGACACAATTCAAGTATTAGACATCCGATATAACTAAATATAGCGAAGAAAGATAACGACGGTGTACAATGATCAAATATATCTGATACAATAATATAACGAATTTTTAAGTAACTAATGATTTTGTTCCATCACTTTTTTATAAGATAATGGCATTGGAAAGAGCCGAGATTAAACTCAGATGCGAGCGTAGATAGGTGGCTTGTTTTAAGTCACGAACCATGGGCTTCTCTCACCTGTAGTGAGAAGAAACTGGTTGAGTCTATTACCTGTCGACGATCTTGACGCATGTCCACGTTGGTCAGCTGATCGATTCACCGTATGTATCTTGATTACGAGTGCTACGTACGTACATCCGTCCATCCGTCTGCGTGGTCAACCAAAACAGCTAGCCAGAGCCCCCCTAAAAAATGTGCTCCATGCGCTTCGTTGCCTTGGTCTCTTTTTCACATTCACAGTTTCCTCCCGTTGTTTCCCCTCCACCGCATGCATGCTTGGCTTGACTTCCACACAGAAAGGCTCAATGGTTTCCAACCACTTGGATGGTGTGCTTTGAACTACATGCATACTGTGTCGTCTCTGGATAGGGTGTGCACTGTGCAGTGGTGTGGTGTCATCTACCAGCGACTAAGAGCATCTCCAAGAGACACTTTGAAAATTGATTCCCTATATAATCTTTTGGGATCTATTTTTGAGGATACAAATAGTTTAAATATGTTTCTCTTTAATAAAATTCTTAAAGTAAAATATGTGAGTATGTTGCCTATAAGTAGGGAATACAATGATTAATTTTGAGGATCTTTTATTTTTAGAAGTCATTTAGAGTATTTATTGGAGGAGATTTTTTAATTCTAGTCCCAAAAAATTAGAGAAGAGAACTCTTTAGAGTTTCTCTCGGAGATGCTCTAACAAGAGCAGCCTAATGCAATCACATGGATATATAGCTGAGGACCGCCTTTTTCTAGCTAGTGTTTTATGACCGAATGGATCATGGATACAGCGATGGTCAAATGGTTAATGGTCTGTGCGACTGTGCCGGCCGGAGGGCCGGGGTGACTAGCAGGATTTTTTTAAAATAATATATATTTCTTAAGATAATTTTAAATCTGTTGAATGTTTTTGAAAAATTACAGAACTAGTATTCAATCGGTAGTTCAACTGCGGTTGATTAAGGTCGATTGGTTCTAGATCAGGCAATTATCTATGGGCAATGTACATGTCCCGCGGTGTTTCATCTGCCGATGTAGGCCTTCATATATTACTTTTGATTCAATCCACCTAGTTCATTTGGTAAAGGGCAAACACTTTATAAAAAAAACAAAATACCTGAGGTTAAGAGCCTTGTGCCAACCGAGCAAAGCGTGGAGGATGGGACCGAGAGGCGGAGGCAGGACGGGCGTGTGGCGGCGGGGAGGCGCTGGGAGGGGGCAAAATAAAGATTTAGGTCATGAGTCGGGCCGAGGTCAGGTGCACATGCGGTATTTATATTAGGGCTAATTTCTGTCGGCCTAGTTTTGAACCGACACAAGTTATCTGGCAAAAGGGCGCGCACGGGTGCAAATTTTTTTGGGCGCACGCGGGTGCGAATTTTTTTGGGCGCGCGCGGGTATGAAATTTTTTGGGCGCGCGCGGGTGCGAAATTTTTACCTTCCGTCGGCCTAGGTGTGGACCGACATAAGTAAACTATAACTTCCGTCGACTCGATCTAGCTGACGTAAGTTAGTTTTCTTCCGTCGGCATTTTAAAAATCGACGGAAGAAAATTTAGCCGACGAAAGATTTCAGTTTTCTTGTAGTGTATACATAACCCGTCGATTGACCTAGATCCGCGGTTGAACTGTCGACACAAAATTATTTTTATAATTTTTTAAAAAACGTATACCAGATTTGAAAGTTGTTTAAAAAATGTATTATTTTTTTATAAAAAAATCGCGGCTAGGGCACATGTCCACTATTCACGGCCTTGAGCAAAATCAGGAATGCACACGAAGCAGTATCATCTATCATCGCCAGCAAGAAGGCCGTAACAGATAGAGTCAGCTGTTTGGACCGAGAAGCTTCGCCTTTTCGGGCCGAAATGTTTGGGCTTGAGAACGACCCAAGCAATGGCGTCCAATTCCACACGTCCGTGCCTCAAGTCAAGCTAGCCCATTGATCCCCTCTTACCGATCTGCAACCCGGATCCGCAGCCTAGCTCGCCGTGGAGGAGGAACCGACGAATCACCGCCGGGAGCTGGGAGGGCGGCGCGCGCCATGGTAAGACCCCCCTCCTCTCCGAAGCACCTTCCTTTCTTTGGCCGTTCATCCGCATCAATGGATTCGACGGATCTGGTGCGGCGGGCTAATTCGTTCGTGTTTCCTTGGGGCGGGGTTTTAGTCGGCGCTGTTCAACTTCAACTCCTTCCTGACCGTGGTGCTGCTGGTGATATGCACCTGCACCTACATCAAGATCCAGTTCCCTGCCATCCTCAACGACCGCACCGGGTAAATTTTTCTTCTTCTTTAATGGCACAAGCACAACACCGTGGGTGTTTCCCTGCGCGCTCACTGATCCGCGCAGTTTGTAATCATTTTGGTCGTAGGAGCAAATTACCTAACATTCGAAGCTAGAAAAATCCGGTGGATGAGTTTCATGAGCAAACATTTGTCTATGTGGTGGAATTTGGGTCCTGGAGGCACTGTAATTACATGCAACAGCTGTGTGCGTTCACCGCTTGTTCTACACGAATTGTAGAGCTAGTTTGTCATTGACTTAGTATAAGTAGATGTCCCTCTAACAATCCGGTTCATTGCACCCCTACACCTGATTGAATTATGGAAGAGCTTTGTTATTGGTAATAGATTGGAAATGCCGAGATGTTTGTAAGTACTATTTATGCAGAAACTCGAAGTTCTATCTGTACAGAAATAATTTTCGACTGCAGTGTGAACTAGCTTTGGTGACTCCAACTTGTTTTGGGCATGATTGATCTGTGTAGGGCATCGATGAAATTAGTTGAATTTGCACTTTAATGGTCCACCTTGGTTCTGAAGGTTGTATGTTCCGATAGTTCTGTATGCTAACTTAATGTTGTTTGTATGAAACAATTAGTGACACTGTAGTTGTGTACAGTTAGCTCGTAAAATTTCATAGATTTGAAAGGCTGAATGGCCGTTGGATGCTGTAAGCCTGTAATCATGTTACTTTTGAACAAAATAAAATGGTGGAAAGATGTCAAATAATATCTGTCTTGTAAGCTGCAAGCCTGCAATTATTGTTGTGTTTTCTGATATATTAATTTTTTACTTGAATTTATCTTGACAGATTCCGTGGTTTCTTCTGGAAAGCAGCTAGAATAGGTATGATCCATCTCTCCCTCCAACTCAGACAGTACCGCCTTAGATCATTTCCATCTTGCTAAACAATCCTGCATGCTGAATTGTTCCTTTTATTATTCACTTTGGACTGTCCAAACCTGGATTTTTTTGTTGGCATAATGTCATATATACAATTAAACATAGTTTCATCTATCAATCTCAACTGGCTCTGTTCTTTATGCAGTTGCAGTTACTGTAGGCCACATGTCATTTAGTTGCCAGGCTATCTCATTTGTTAGTTGTATGCATGAATATATTTATAATTTGGTAGTAAATTATGTTAGTTACATATTCTAGGTATAGAGATAAGTTCGTGGTTGTCACCCATTGGTCTTCCCACCATTTATTAAGCAATATAATATATAAAGTCCAAAAGATTATAGTTTATCAACTCGCATCTGTCTGTCGGCCTTGAAGCTTTGTGATTGCCACAGTTGAGCAAGAGCTGCACTAGCAGCATAACCTGCTGTTTGCCTTGCCAACCACCACATTTTGCCACGGCCAATATATGTGGGATTATTTCATTTGATTGTCAGTTGTGTTTTGCAATGATTGCTAAAAATATATAGGCTGTGTGCTGAGCTTTTTAATTTCATAATAGTGACATATAATTCCCGATCAAAAACAGTCGCAGTGTGTCACCAAATAACATGGTGTTATATATCAATGCATCGTTTTGTTTCTTAAACATCTGGAACTCATTTTTGTAGTTCATCTTTATCAGGTGAGCGCTTGAGCCCTTGGGTAGCTTTTGGGTGCTTTGCCATGGGGGTATCCACTATCTTCTTCTAAGGCAGGGAAAACATCTTCCAGATTTTAATCTATAGGTCGCACAAGATGATTAGAAAGAACAATGTGATATTGTTGCATTGTTTTATGTTTTTTGAGAAGCTTTTTTTTTGCTTCAAATTCAACTGCGATGTAGAGATACTTATCTGGCAAGTGCCACTGTTGGGAATACAGGAATGCTATGGATGTACCAATTACATTGTGTGCTGAATTGTTGTTACTTTAAGTGTCATATTCCTGAGCTACAAATGCACACATGTTCATAAAACTGCTTAAATTTCCAAACTACAATTATTTTTTTCCTTTTGCATGTAATTCATCCTGTCCAGTTTATGGTATTCACCCCCCAAAATATCATTGCAATTATTTGAAATTGAAAAGATTCCTAAAAATAGTAGGTAAATGAATATGAATTATGGTAAAATTATTTTTCAAAAATATTGAATTATCATAAAATTTATGAACCGAGCAAGATGAAAAAAACACAAAACACAAAATAATTATGCTTTGTTTTGCTTTTATTTTTTCACCGTGTTTCTCGATTGAACTCAATCTGAGCTGGTGTGCATTTTTACAAAATTAATAGACATTCAACACGTTATCCATAAGATAGGTATGCATGTAATCCATCATGTCCAGTTTATGGTACATGTAATTTATCCACAAGATTTATCAGGTTGTTCACATGGTACATGGATCTTAGTTGATGTTCAGGAATGCTTTATGCTTATTTCATGAACATAAATTTGTTGAACACGTGTATGCCGTGTTAATAAAAAAAAGAGAAAACAGTTATATGGGCTTGGGCATTTTCGATGTAAATGGTCAGGCAGAGGCTAGCTTAATCTTAAGCTAAGCCCTATAATAGTTATATCAAATTTTGCAATCTTTAATGTCTATACGATTAAGAAAGTGTTTGGTTTGGTTTATTTTACGTGTTATCTATTTATAGTGTAAATTAATTATAAGTTATCTATTTACAATGTAAATTAATTATAGTACATTTTGTTTGGTTTGAATAAGTTGGTATTAAATACTACATTAATCGAATTACAATCTAGTAATTAACACATTACACTTTAATCAGAATGTTATCAGATCACGTTACCGGAATACATCACGCTCGTTAACTAAACACTGCAACGTAAATGGAATACATTGTTATCACTTAATATTATAATTGATTCTATTAACGTTTATGTTACCTTAAACTAATCAAACACCACCTAAGTGGTCAATCATCTAAAGAAGAAAGTAGTATCAAGTAAAAAAGTTATATGCATTTTTTTTATTTTGGTACTGAATATACTCATGAGTAAGATTTTTACACACATACATGTTACATTATATAATATACAGCACATCACATACAGTGCTGCTTAGCGCTACGTACCGTCATTTAGGATGACAAATCAAGTGATTAACCTTGGATTGGAGGGTAAATTAAAGATGCAATTTTTTTCAGCGTGTCACGTCCTGATGGGCTGTGTCCCCATATTGTTCAAGAATGAGTCGACAACCTCAACTTCCTGGCCGCTGGGTATGAACTTCATGCACATCGGCGGCAGCACCTTGAACATGTTGAGCAACGCCGACGGCAGCGTGAAAATACCTTCGCCGCAGATCAGCCCGGCGGCGACGGCCGACGACAGTATCTGTGCGCTCGTGCTGTCGATCTTGGTCCAGAGCATCAGCAGCAAGCTCCCGACGCACATGTCGATGGTGAAGTATGAGCCGGCGAAGAAGGGCAGCGCGATCACCGTCATGCTGGGGATGTAGGCGTGGACGCTCCACCCCTTCTTCTGGGAGACCAGCACGACGGCGTCGATGGCGATCGTGACGAAGAAGGCGACGACGCAGAATTCGACGCAGTGCTTGGGGAGCTCCTTGACACCTCCGGTGCCGATCACCCCCATGGCGCGGTACAGCCCCGCGTAGGGGCAAGGGAACTTGGACTTCTTCGACCCGACGGGGGCGTCGGGCTCGGTCGTCAGCTGGAAGGCGTGGAAGAGGGAGGGGCTGACGACGGAGCCGAGGAGCAACCCCAGGAGCTGCCCGGCCACCATGGCACGCGGCGACGTCAGCGTCACGTGCCCCGACTTGAGGTCCTGCATCGCCTGCGACGAGATGTGCAGCGTCGCCAGGATTATCCCGCCGGCGAGGAGGCTGGCTACGACGGCGCCCGGCTTGGCGATCCACGCCGCGAACACGAAGATGGCGAACTTGGAGTACGTCGGCGCCACCGACCAGTCCGTCAGCCCCGTCGCGTAGGTGTTGCAGAATCCCACCACCGGAATCACCACCTGGAGGACGGCGACGTGGTAGAACTTGATCTGGCTGAACATGGCCGGGAATGCGATCATGCTGATGACCGACCATGCGATATAGGCTGCCACCGGCGCTGAGATTGGGATTCTGCTCGCCAAGAACATGTCGATCCTTTTTCGATCGTCGTAGTTGAGGCTCGGGTGTTTCATCACGTAGTTGGACATCCCTGTATCTATATGTTCCTTCCTCACATAGTACAAGTTTATTAGCGCCGTAGTAGTCAGTGTTATAAAGTTTATCACGCCATCCGTAACGATCAGTGTCACGCTGATGAACACCTGTATGTCATGCATATATATAAAGCAACTCACATTAATTGTTCAGTATCCGTAAACTTAATTATATAGACTACAATTACGATGTGTTGTTTCGGCTTTAGATTATAACAACTGAGTTTAGAGGAGGTTTGGTTGTATGGACTAAAGTTTAGTCCGTGTCACATCGGATATTTGGAAATCAATTTGAAAGATTAAACATGAAGTAATTATAAAAATAATTATAGAATATAATCGGAGGATTATTCGCGGAACGGATTTATTAAGACTAATTAATCCATGATTAGCAAGTGCATCACATTGTCAAATCACGGTGTAATTAGGCTCATTAGATTCGTCTCGTGAATAATCCACCGATTATGAATGAGTTTTATAAATGGTCTATATTTAATACTCCAAAATAGCATTTAAACATTTAATATGATAGGACTAAACTTTTGGACTAGAGAACCAAACGACACCTTATAAAAAAACAGGTTCCGCCAACTTACTGGATTATTACAATCTGTACTCTAAATTATAATAAATCAGTAGAATAAGTTATTATATTCGTTTCAGCTTGTGAAAAAATATTAGATTGTTATAATCCAAAGCTGAAACAAACAAAGCTTTACTCGTTCGATTTTTATATCAGGAACTGAACATCTCGCTAAAATTAGCAAAACCGAACCGAAAAAACAAAACAAAAATTGTAGCCATCATACATACCTTGTAGCCATTTATTCCTATCAAACTTGTAGGGCTGTCAGATTCATACCATTGCCCACGTTTAGTTTCAAGGTAAGGATAAAAGATTCCCCAAGAGATGATAGCCCCAAAAAGTAGCCCAAAATTTACTGTCCGTGGGCAAATCATCCCCAGACCAATATATGTTGCAGAGAAATCGAAGTAGAATCTGTACAAACAACGTATATACATAGATGAGATGTTAGTACATGGACTGATGCTCAGGTGTCGTTTGACAATTAGGGCTAAAGTTTAGCAGTTGTCACGTCCGATATTCGGATGCTAATTAGAAATATTAAACATGCGTTAATTATAAAACTAATTGTAGAATCTTTAGGCTAATTCGTGAGACGAATCTATTTAGCCTAACTAATCTATCGTTAGCACATTTTTATTGTAGCACCATATTGTCAAATCATGAACTAATTAGGGTTAATAGATTCGTCTCGCGAATTAGCCTAGAGGTTCTACAATTAGTTTTATAATTAACTCACGTTTAGTCTTTCTAATTAGCATCCAAATATCCGATGTGACAGAGGCTATGTTTAAATTTGTACACATGGAACTCTCTCTGAGATCAGCACTGGTTCATTCTATACTAGCACCAATTTGATGGTTCCGATTCAGAGACTCACTATGAGAAACAAAGAATTCATTAGTGTGATGCTCAATGAACCCTTCGTCGATTTCCAAAGGGCTTCGCCGAGTGCCACACGCACTCGGCGAATTTGAGTTTTCTATTCGAAGACTCTTTAAAATGTCACGAACTAATTATCCGTATCTGCTTGGAAAGAGTCGAAAGATAAAGAGTGACACCTGAAAGACTAGATAAAATTTTCTTTGTAACCACTTAAGATACTTCTGTATATGTGGCAATATTTTGATTTGATACTCAAGAACATTGACTACAACTAGCATTCTAATAAAGGGGAAGTATCCTGTGCACATAGGCTGGCCGTGCACATGGTGCACATGTGAGATCTCCACCTGTAATCTATAATCCAACAGACAATAGTAGCTGGGGGTTATCGCAAAATGACAGAATGGGAGAGGTGGAAGGTGTTTTCTGCAAAATGATCTGGTGGAGCTGTTGTCCGTTGGATTACAGATTAAAGGTGAAGATTTACATGTGCACCATGTGCACGGTCAGCCTATGTGCACAGGATACTTTCCCTCTAATAAAATGCCATCTTTCTCTGGAAAATATTTGTCACCTTAATTACCTGTGTTTATATAATTCCAGCCCAACGTTGGAAAGCTTTGAAATCCGCAATCACTTCCTGAAGTATAGAACCACTGGAATATCGACCAAGAAAGACTACCAAAGAACGATTTGAAAATCGTCATGACCTGCATTCTGAATCACTCGCAGTTATTAGCGCGAATTAAAACTCTGAAAACGATGGATATAGTTTGAAAAAAAACATATCGAAATTTCAATTTTCGCTAGATTGAAAAAAACACATGAGACTTCATTACTTTGCTACGTAGGCTCCTTCAGGGGTGTGAAAGCTGTTAATAAGTTGACCTACGACTGTTCCTGTCGGGAACAGTAGTTTGTAGTCGATGATCATGACCTGATATGAGAAGGAAAACAGCATTTGTATGAGTTGTTTGTAAGAAAGAGGATAATAATGCAACACCATCTTATAGGCTACTAATTAATTATCATGCATCTTGGTGTGCATGAGTGTGGAATGAAAAAAAAAACAGGAGAAGAGAAGTGTTATTTCTTTGATGTTTGTCAATGTCGCGTGTCACGAACAACTTGATCTTTTTACGTGTGTCCGTGATGACCGTACGAGATGAACCGTTAATTCATTTAAGGTTTTGTTTGGCAGATCAAAATCCTAATCCGTCCTACGTGGACGACGACGAGAACAGGAGGTATCCATATGAAGTGACCAATGATTGTGCTCAAACAAGTCTCAAGGTCCTGTTTGGTTCATTTAGGGACTAAACTAAATTTTAGTCTCTCCTTATTCACTTGACTAAATTTTAGTTCTTATATGTTTGGTTCTAGGGAGTAAAGGTTATTAAATCAGGTAAAAAAATGACCAACTACCCTTAATAAATATCCGTAGATAGTCTTTTTCCTACCCAAAGAGTATTAATGAGGGGCAAACCATGTCAATAGTCTTTTTTAGTCCCTTTTAGCAACCTCATGGGGACTAAATGACTAAAATTTAGAGATTAAAGTTTAATCCCTTTTAGTCACAATGTTTGGCAATTTAGGGACTAAAAGAGACTTAATTTAGTCCTTAAAATTTAGTCAGGTGGAACCAAACACCCCCTAAGTACAAAGAAAAACTTGATGCACATGTTCTATACTTCAAGTGTTACAATTCACATATAATCGCATTAATTATTTTATTGGAAGAAGGATTACCTGGTTAAATGGGATATTAGACAGTATCCCTGTCATACCAGTAAGGATAAGGTACAACATCCATTTTCCTGTGGTTATATTGTCCACAATATCTGTTGGATCCGGATCGTCGGTGAGTGTTTTGGCGACGATAGAACTCATTCCAATCATAGTGGTGGCAAAACCACCTAAAAAATTGATAAACACAGAACAGATCAGTTGATCTAGAGAGGAGGATGCAGATTAGAAAAAAAACAGAGCAAGTTGCTGCAGATTATTTCAGTAGCCATGTCGATCTATTTTAGGTGAATAGATTGAGATTTAGTTTAAAATCTCGACCCATCCGAGTCAATATTGTATATCCCTTTAATTGTTTAGTATGAACACCTCGTGACATGTGATGTTTGGAGACTTAAGACTTGTGCTCTCTTGGCTCTGAATTGCTACAACTGTATCAACAAATGCATTTGCACTGTATCTATATAAAGGAGGGATTTGATATTTTGTCGTTCTTAAAAAGAAGCTTCGAATTTTTGTCATTTAGATCCACGTTTATTGACATAAATAGCCTTACATATCGGTCTCAACAGCGATATCATTATTAAGAAGATATCTTAAGAGTGACAAATGATAAAAATTTTATCCGAAGAGTGACACCATATTAAGGGTGTGTTTGGTTGAGCTATAGATTCTGAAAAAACTATTGTGAACCGTGAGCTGTGGAAAAACTGCCGTGAGCTGTGAGCTGTAGAAAAACTGAGAAGCTGTTTGGTTGAAATAGTTGCGGATTTATAATTTAGTCGTTTGGGATGTTTAGTTACATTATTAATGTGTAATTTTGCATGTAAATCATTCTAATCATGAAATTTTGTAATGTTTACATTAAAATTATATATTTTTAAATTACACTAAAATGATATATTTTACTAAAATTTCACTTTTTCAAAATTTACATGAACTGATATGTTTTAATAGCATGGTAGGTAATATTCATTCAAAGTTGAACTGAGAAGTTGTGAAATCTAGGTTATACCAACTTTCAAATTTTTACTATGAGAATCTACAGATTCTACAAAAGCTGGTGACCAAAAGAACTGTTTGATTCAGATCTGAACCAAACAAACCCTATAGCAGAACATCTCAAGAGTGGCAAATGATTATTTTTTATGGCATGGAACTTGGGTTCTCTGTTTGGTCATGAAAAGAACATTCACGCTATACACACAACTGGAAGAGCCGACTTTCGCATGACTAAATGGAACGTTGGGCTAGGATACGCGGATGCTGCATTGAGTCGTCTAAGAGTCGGCTTGTTAGTTGTGTGTATAGCATTTCCGTGAAAAGAAATACATTTTGCAGCATTTAGTTGGGCGTACATGTAATGTAATGCGATAGCGTCGTGCTCACCGGTGATGGCCACATTAAGGCAGGTGACGACGCAGGTCATGAGGAACATGTTCTCCTGGCGCGTGAACGGCATGGTGGTGAGGCGCAAGCTCAGCAGCAGCTTGACGAGGCACTTGAGGAGGAAGAAGCAGAGGATGTTGGCCGGCATGTTGAGCGCCGGCACGATCCCGGCGGTCATCTGGATCCGCATGCCGACCAGGCAGAAGACGACCCCCAGCACCACCGACACCGCCATGGCCCGCAGCGTCACGGTCCCCCAGATGTCCGGCAGCGCCTGCCTCTCGAACGCCCCCTCCACCGACATCGCCGCATTGGGGTCGCCGATCGTCGCGTCCATGGTGCACACCCGGCCGGCGGCCGACCAGGGAGCTAGTGTCGTGTGTGGCGGGAATGGAACAAGTGGGTGGTGTTGTGGTAGTGGTGGTCAGCGTCAGCTTGCTCTTGTAGGAGCCATGCGTGGGTTTGCCCCAGCTGGGAGGTGGCGAGGGAATGTAGCAATCGCTCTCGAGCAAAAATAGCATTCCGATTCAACCGACGTACGTTGTAGTTCTCTTGTTCCCTTGCTTATATACATTCTCTCTCACACACGCACGTATACGAAACAGTTGCAATTAATTGGAAAAAAAATGCTGCAGATTGGTGACACGTGGCGGACGAAAAAAATCGGACGATCGCGCCACTGCTAGAAGCAGCGGATTTGCCGAGTGCCGGATAGTTTGCCGAGTGCATTTCATCGGGCACTAGATAAACAATCTTTATCGAGTGTACCCTAAAATACAATTGGCAAACTTATTATACTCGGTGAAATCCACTGTTTGCCGAGTGCCAAATCAAGGGCACTCGACAAAGGTTGTGAAAAAACGAGATACACTAGCAGTTCTATCAACATTATAACGGCGCAAGAAAAAAATTGGGTTTGCCGGGTGCTACTAACGGGCACTCGGCAAACGTGCTCCTCCACGTGTCCAAGTTACCTGCTTTGCCGAGTGTGCCACGTGTGCTCCCGCATGGCTTCGCCGAGTGCCACGTGGGGCACTTGGCAAAGGGCCGTCTTCGCTCCCCGTCCGTTAGACGGCTAATTTTGCTGAGTGCCGCATCGGGCACTCGACGAAGCTGATTAGACACTCGGCGAAGAGACTCTTCCCTGAGAGTATGTTCGTCGTGTGGAGTTCGCCATAGTGCGTCTCCACTAGGGATGGCAGTCGGGTATGGCGGGTACAGGTAGTGTATACCCATACCCGTACCCGTTTACCCGACGGGTAAAACCCGTGCCCATACCCATTACCCGCGGGCGCCATATACCCGCGGGTATACCCGTTTACCCGTGAAGCGGGGAGAAGAGAAGAGGGTTAAAAAATTGAAAGAATTATACCATGCATCACCTAGTTAATGCAAAATTGAATTTATCGTAACAACTTAACAATTAGAAATCAAGTTATATAAACAAAAGCAACTTGTTTCTAGGGTTGTTAGATTTCCAAAAACCGGACATGAATTACGCTTTTTTAAATTTCTATTTGTATCCTAGATAGATCTCATTGTATTCTTTATTGATACATTTCCTTTCTAGGTTCATAGTTACATCAAATAATAATGCATGTCTTTTGTCACCTCATTGCACAAGTTAGCAATCAATGTTTGGAATTAGTTTTTATATCTCAAATAATCGAGTAAACGTGTAAACGGGTATAGGTAGTCAATACTCATACCCGTACCCGTTTACCCGTCGGGTATAAATTTGAGAACAAACCCGGTTCTATTAGGGTTTATACCCGCGGATAAACATGTAATCGGGTACAATTGCCATCCCTAGTCTCCACCCAACCCTGCGTTTTGTTATGTTCGCTCGGCTTCAGCGTCGAGTTCTTGAGCTGTAGTGGCGGTGGCTCGGTAGCGGCAGCGGCTCAGCGGTAGACGACCGACACCATCACTCCACGGAGTTCTTGATCTGTTATGTTAAAGAGGTTTTTGGTGCTTAAGGAATCACTTATTTTAATGGTCATTAGTGATAAGTGAACTTCATATAAGATGATGATGAGGAGAAAGCACAATTTGTGAGGACAAAGGTTCTTTGTGATGTTTGGTGGAATAAAATTAAATATATCATTGATTTCATGGATCCCATCTACTCAATGTTAAGAGCAGGTGACACTGATCAACATTGTCTCCATTTAATCTATGAGATGTGGGACTCTATGATAGAAAAGGTCAAAGTTCATATTTATCGTCGTGAAGGGAAGGAAATGGATGAAGAATCTGAATTTTTTGACACTGTTAATGCGATTTTACAAGCTCGGTGGCTCAAAAGCAATACTCCTCTCCATTGTTTGGCACATTCTCTAAATCCAAGGTAAATATTGTTTGTTGTCATTGCCTTCTTTTTGTTGTTGTTTGAATGTTGCATGATTTATTGTCTTTGTTTAGGTACTACACACAACAATGGTTATCTGAATTACATGGTCGTGTTGCCCCACATGAGGATGCTGAAATATCTTTTAGAAAGTTTTTTCCTATTGTGGAAGAACAAAGAAAAAATAAACAACAATTTGCTGATTTCTCTCTTTGTGGACCAAACTTTGATTCATTTGATTCAATTGAGGATAGAGCTCATTTTAAATCAAGGCAATGGTGGGGTACTTATGGACAACGTACTCCAGAGCTAAAAACATTAGCTTTGAAGTTACTTGGGCAGCCGACTTCTTTTTGTTGTGAAAGAAATTAGAGTACCTATAGTTTTATTCATAGCATCAAAAGAAATAAGCTTGCTGTTGAAAGTGCTGAAGATTTAATGTATGTACACAACAACTTGCGTCTTCTTTCAAGAAACTCTCCAGACTACAAATCAGGGCCAACTCAAATGTGAGATGTTGGGAGTGATAACTTTGAATCATTTGATAGTGTTGGTAGTCTTGAAATTGCAAATCTTTCTCTAGATGAGCCTGAATTTGAGAGTGTGGTTTGTGAACAAGAAGGATTGCTTACAGAGTAGCATGAGCTTGTTTGTTATCAATTTTTATTGATTAGCTTTTGATGAACTTATGTTGTAGTATTGAACTTTGTTTGTGTTGAACTTATCTTGTAATGTTGAACTTATGTTATGTTGTTGAAGTTATGTCTTAACTTGTGTATTTTTTTTATATATGTATATTGTTGGACCGGAAACGGCGACTAGAGGGGGGGGTGAATGGGAGCTTTTAAAATTTCAGGCTAAAAACTAGCCTTCGGTTTTAAGTTCTGTCTTCTGCGGAAAAGGCTTCGAACACAACCTTCGAAGGTCTGGTTCGGAGGTACTTCGACAGCTCCGAACACAGGCTTCGCAGGAGCAAAAGTTCGAAGCCAAGAAGACTTCGCTCCACTAACAACCCTCGAAATCTACTCTGCTAAGTCAGTGCAGGCTCCGCACACAGGGTGCTTCGAGCAGGCTTCGCACTTCACCCTTCGCAAGAGTGGACTGCC